>CM056499.1:23021694-23621694 GCA_029783415.1 Anisodus acutangulus
GTGATAGGGAAATTCCAAAGCTTGAATGAAGTTGGGTTTTCTTTTGTGGCAAAAGTTTTGTCTAATAATTAAAATAATAAATAAAGTCATCAACCTTGAGCCACAATTTGCCAAATACAAATATTAGGCAAACTATATTATTTTACGTGGGCCGCTTAAGATGTTTTGGGCCTGATGAAAATGCTGTTTCATTTCTAAATGTTTAGGACCATGATTCTTGCATAAATCTTGATGATTGCACGGAAACTTCACATAAAGTACACACTGTGATTTGGTTCTCATATTGTGCAATAACTAAAAGTGATATTTATGTTGAACAATAATTAATGTATGTGTTTTAAAGTTAATATAGTTTGTTAGTCACTAAAGTGGTCAAACTAATATGTTTAAAATAAGCACATACATAATATTTATTTGGTGCATGTATCATGTTTATAGTTTGTTAGTCATCAAAGTGGCCAAATTAGAATGTTTAAAATATTCACATGCATCTAAAAATTTATGATATTTATTTTATGTGTGCGTTTATGATAATATAGTTTGCTAGTCACCAAAGTGGCCGAACTAGTATGTTTAAGAAAAATATGCATACATAAAATTGTCATATATCCATTAAACTAATGAAATGCCTATTATTGAAAATAAATGGATAAATTGACTTTCAATATTGCTAGAACTTAAGGATTTACCCAAAAGTAAATTAATTATTCTATGAATAGTGAACATAATGAGGTAAATTAATATTCTTTAGTCAAATATGTATTGTATATCCAAAGATGTCCTATATGTTTGATTGAAAATATTTAATTGCCTATTAAAGGTAAAACGTTGGCATTTAAATTATGATAGTGTGCCGTAATATCTACCCAAAAGATAATTATGATATACTTTTATTGTTTGTTGAATCCATACCATGTATATCTATTTTGCAGTTATTCCTTTTCATTCGCTTGATTTATCTGTTACTGTGTTCAACGGATTGAACTTCTCTGAGTGGCATGAACAAGTCCAATTTCACTTAGGTATGATGGATTTTGACTTGGCTCTGGTGAAAGATATACTGCAATTACTAATACGAGCAGTGAGGATGAGAAGTCTCTCCATAGAGCATGAGAACACTCTAATTGAATGAGTCTTATGTTTATGAGAATGACTATCGCCAACAACATTAAAAAGTACTATTCCACAGACAGAAAATGCTAGGAAATACCTGAAGTTTGTGGAAGAACATTTTCGTTCTGCTGATAAGTCTCTCGCTGGTACATTAATGGCTGAACTCACGATCATGAAGTTTGATGGATCGCGTAGTATGCAGAATATATCATCGAGATGACTAACATTGCAGCAAGACTCAGATCCTTGGGGATGAAAGTGGATGACACCGTTTTGGTTTGGTTTATTCTGAACTCATTACCTCCCGAGTATGGACCATTCCAAATTAACTATAATACTATTAAGAATAAGTGGGATGTTAGTGAATTGTCCAGTATGCTTATACAGGAGGAATCAATACTTAAGAAACAAGGAAGTCATTCTATTAACCTCATGGGTCAAAGAGTTGGTAAATGACATAAAGTGAAGGCCAACAAGTTCAAGAAGAAGAAAGCACATGTTAAAGTTCAACAGGATGCTCATACAGAACTCAAGGCAGATGTGTGTCCTTTCTGTAGAAAGAAAGGACACTATCAGAAAGATTGGTAGAAACCTAAAGCTTCGTTCGAAAAGAATGGGATTCCTTATAATCCAAACTACAAATCCAAATAACGATTTCGTACCGCTAGGGATGCTTAATGCCACTTCGTCCCTCAAAATTATGGAGTAAGACATCGATTTCTCAACAAGATCAATTTTTCTGATTGTATGATGAACCCATGAAATGGAAATCGTTTAATTATTCAATTATTATCTAATTGAATAAATTTTTCAAGTTGATTCAAATTATTCTAACGTTTTATTACTTATTTATTTTTGTTTGGCGTACAAAAAGCATTATAGCACATAGGGCTTCGGCGCTACTACAGCGCTTCGCTAACTCGAAGCGCCTCGCTATGAGAATCTAGCTTCGCTAACGGGCTTGTCATTTATCCTATCATAAGACAAGGCCTCCATCAATGGGTCGAGTGGCTTTTCAGCTCCTCTCCTTCCATTTCTTGTTTATGAGAAATCATATGAAGGCTCCAATTGAAGGCATAGGAACTTATCGTTTGATCTTGGAGACTGAACATCACCTTAATCTATTACAGACTCTTTATGTTCCTTCAGTTTGTAGGAATTTGATTTCTCTTTCAAGACTTGATGTTTCTGGATTTGATTTTAAGTTTAAATATGGATGTTTCAATTTATATAAGAATGTTATTTTTTATGATTTTGGTGCTTATTGATGGTTTATATAAATTGAAGTTCGATAATATTTTTTCTGAATCCCTTCTTGCTATTCATCAAAATTTTGGAATTAAACGTAGTTCACTGGATGAAAGTTCTGCTTACTTGTGGCACAAACGTTTGCGTCATATACCCAAAGAAAGGTTAGAAAGATTAGCAAAGAATGAGTTTCTCCCGAATCTAGATTTTACTTTTCTTAATATATTTTTGGATTGCATTAAGGGAAAGCAAAATAAGCATAGTAAGAAAGGTGCCACAAGAAGCACCCAATTTCTTGAAATTATACATACCGATATTTGTGGACCTTTTGATGTTCCATCTTTTGGTGGAGAAAAACATTTTATCACTTTTATCGATGATTTTCACGTTATGAGTATGTTTATTTGCTGAAAGAAAAAAATTCTCAAGCAGCAGACGCTCTTGAAGTGTACGTCAATGAGGTTGAAAGACAATAGATAGAAATGTGAAAATCATTAGGTCAGATATAGGTGGTAAATATTATGAAAAAATATAATGAAATGGGACAATTTCCAGGTCCATTTGCAAAGTTCCTTGAGGAACATGGCATATGTGCACAATATACTATACCAGGAACACCTCAACAAAATAGAGTTACAGAAAGGCGTAATCAGACACTTATGGATATGGTTAGGAGAATGATAAGTAATTCCTGATTACCCAACTCTTTGGGGATGTATGCTCTTAGTACCACTGTGTATTTATTAAACAGAATTCCTAGTAAGGCAGTTCTAAAGACTCCTTTTGAACTGTGAACTAGAAGGAAACCTAGTTTAAGGCACCTGCATGTTTGGGGTTGCCTAGTGGAGGCTAGGATTTATAATCCACATGAAAAGATATTAAATTTTTAAACAGTAAGTGGTTACTTTATTGGTTATCCAAAGAAATCTAAAGGGTATAGGTTTTACTGTCTAAATCATAGCTCGAGAATATTGAAACCGGCAATGCAAGATTCATTGAAAATAGTGAAGTTAGGGAGAATGTTAAATGATAAAGTGTGAAAATAAATGAGGTGAGGGTTAATGTTCCATTACCCATAAATGTGCCTACTTCCACATCAATAACAAATATTGCTCCTGTTGTCGAAGAAAACATCAACAATACTGAACAACATTTGAATGAAACACTCTAGGAAGAAACTAACTCACAAATATCTGACACAAATGAGCCACAAGCAATGCCATTAAGAAAGTCTCAAAGAGAAAGAAAATTGACTATTCCAGATGATTATGTGGTTTATTTACAAGAGTCAGATTTTGACATTGAACTTAATAAAGTTCCGATTTCATTTTCACAAGCCATAAAAAGTACTGAGTCTGACAAATGAATTAGTGCCATGAAAGAAGAGTTAAAATTCATGAATACAATAAAGTTTGGGATCTCGTTGAATTGCCAGAAAGTTCTAAAAAAATCAGGTGTAGATGGGTCTTCAAGACCAAGCGATTCCAATGGAAATATTAAACGATATAAAGTCATACTTGTTGACATGGGTTATACTCTGAAAGAAGGAATTGATTATAAAGAGACCTTTTCATCGGTCTCAATGAAAGACTAATTAAAAATTATTATGTCCTTGACGGCTCATTATGATTTAGAGTTACACCAAAAATATGTGAAAATTGTCTTTCTTAACGGAGACCTCGAGGAGGAAGTTTATATGGACCAAGCATAGGGTTTCAAAATTAAAGAAAAAGGTCAGTTGGTGTGTCAATGAAAGGAGTCAATGTATGGACTTAAATATATCTCATGACTATGATATATTAAGTTTAATAATATTGTTGTATCTTTTGGATTCAAGAAAATATTGTTGATCGATAAATATACAAAGGATCAATGAGAGTAGATTTACATTTTACTTCCACATGTTAATAATATAATAGTTTCTGCTAATGATTTGGTGATTTTGCATGAAAGTTTTTCTCCAAAAATTCTTAGAATGAAATATACAAGTGAGACATACTTTTGACATGAATGAAATATTTCATAATAAGTCATATTAATTAGTGGATTGTCTCATAAATTGTGTTTCTGAGAATTCTAGAGAGATTGCATAAGTGTTCATCTGTAATTTATCGCTAAAAATATGCAGAAAGTATTGTGGTACCTAAAAACAAGTGATAAATGTTTGTGTGTGATATCCGATATAATGAAGGTTGATCGGACACTCAGATTAAGATCTTACAAAATAATTTAAAAGTTAAAGTCCACACTTAAATATTTGTTCCTATTATGTGGAGGAATAGTGATGTGGATTAATGTAAAATTAAATATCATTATATTATTAATTATGAAAGTGAAATTTGTGACACTATGTTTTTAAGTCACTATTCACACTTATGATTGCAGAACTTTATTTTAGGACTTGGGGTTATCAACGTCATTACCAAGCTGCTGAAACTTATGATAAGTATTCTGCAGTAGTATTCTCTCTAAGAATGACAAATACTCTAAGGTTACCAAACTTACGAAATAAAAGTACTTTGTCATCAAAGAGAAGACTCAAAATCAAAGAGTAACTAAAATGATCTCATGATTATAGATCAATTAATGAATGTTTTCAATCAAAGACATTTAAAGAATATGTACATATAATTAGTCTTAATTGTACTTATATCTGATGTACTTATGAAGTTTTGACACTCTGAGCTTATTTTTTATATACATTAATGAATTTCATGTTTCTTATAATGGTGTACACATTATTGTTTTGAGATATTATAGGATAAGTCTCAACGAGACATTATTGTGGACCATAATGTTAAATGTTTTATAGCTTATGAACCTGGTATGATAATTGCTAATATTGTAGTATATGGAAGGGAGTATGTAGAACAAAATTATGTATAACCGTCATAACTCGTATGAGTGGTTTGTCATATTATGGTATGTATGATGGACATTATAGAAGAGATTTTTTTATGCGCAACTAATGTTTATATCATTAAGTATTAGTGTTATGTGGTCATTGGGCCAAGTGGGAGAATGTTAGATTTTAATAATTAAAATATGTGGCCCAATTAATGTAAAGCCCATAACTAATATTTAATGAAGAATAAATCTCATCCGCTAGATCGGTTACTTGATTGACGTACCGTATTAAGTCACAACTCCTATAAATTGGTACTTCCTCCATCCATTAGGGTTACCACAAATTCTCTACACCTTTTCCACTACTGACGGTTATGGTAACGTAAGGTTAGGGCAAGGAGGTAGAAATTAATTTCTACAAGTAACGCTTTCGTGATGGTGTCTTCCGCATCTGGTATGTTTTCCGTATTATCAATTCGTAAGATTATTGTGTTCAAGATCCTGTGTGCATTAAGTTTTAATTTTATATTGGACGGTAAAAATTGGGTGTTTCTCTGAATTTTCAATCTAGATTGTGTTAAAATTTAAAAGAGCTTTTCCTTTAGGCATTTTAGTTTGTTGAGTGCTTCAAGAATGTTTTTACAATTCAAAATACATCATGTATCTAATAAATTATGATATGAAATATTCCTGTGATAACATTGAGTCTTTACTAGGGGCGGACGTAGAAGCCCAGATACGTGTTCGGCAAATCGGGTAGCATTTAACCAAACATTATGTTTGTGCTATGTATATTTATTAAATTTAGAATTCAATTATTAACAATTAAAGTAGTCTTTCTAAAATTCAGAACCTATAAAGTTGAAATCATAGCTCCGTCTTTGATCTTTATAATATGGAGAATTTTATTAATTAGCTTAAGTGGTGATATTAAATGAAAGAAATAATCCCCTTGATTATTTTCATTGATTGAATAGATATATATACAAGTTACAAAATAGGAGAATCTTATTCCTAATCTATTCCTAAAACCTTATTCTACCATAATTCTAACTGTACAATTATGGTAAGTGTATAACACTAATTATGGTAATAAATATACTACAATATACACACAATATACTTTCCTTAATATACAAGATTTTGTCCATCGCTTTTTGCCTACAGTGGTGGGCGTCTTGGGTACTCTTTGAAATTGCCGAGAGGCCCACACAGGCGTCTTCTTTGGGTACTCTTTGAGGCCGAGAGACCAGCTAGGCGTCTTCTTTGGGCTGCTGGGTGCCTCATTCCGCAATATACATGTGATATATATTCAGTGTATATCACATGTATATTGCTCTGTTTAACACACCCTCGCAGTCATAGCGGGAGGTTTTCGAACGCTGAGACTGTCCCTAAAATCTTCAAAGAGAACCGCTGGTAGACCCTTTGTAAAGATGTCTGCAATTTGATAATGAGACGGGACATGACAGACGCGAACTTGACCCTTTGCAACCTTTTCACGGACAAAGTGAATGCCCATTTCGATATGCTTGGTGCGTTGGTGTTGAACCGGGTTACCTGACAGGTAGATGGCACTAATGTTATCGCAATATACCAAGGTTGCCTTCTGAATGGGACAATGAAACTCCAAGAGCAAATTACGTAGCCAATATGATTCGGAGACCACATTCGCTACCCCTCGATATTCTGCCTCTGCACTTGAGCGTGATAGAGTTGCCTGACGCTTTGCCGACCAGGAGACCAAGTTGTTGCCAAGGAACATACAGTAGCCAGAAGTCGACCGTCTGGTGTCGGGACAATCACCCCAATCAGCATCCGTGTAAGAGACAAGTGTGGATGTAGATAAAGGATACAAGTGCAACTCATAGTCCAGTGTCCCCTGAATATACCGAATGATGCGTTTGATTGCATTCATGTGCTCAACTCTGGGATCATGCATGAATAAACACACCTGCTGAACCGCATACGTAATATCTGGTCTGGTAAATGTAAGATACTGGAGGGCCCCTGCAAGACTGCGATAGCGGGTCGGGTCCTCATATGGTGCACCTGCTGCGGCACTCAACTTTGGGTTTGCATCAACCGGTGTGGAAGTGGACTTACAGGATGACATCCCAGCCCTCTCGATGATCTCAGCAGCATACTTCTGTTGAGACAGAAATAAGCCACCTGAATGACGCTTGACAGCAATCCCCAAAAAATAACTCAACGGCCCTAAGTCCTTCATAGCAAATTCAGAACTGAGCATGGCCATGATAGACTGGCGCAAAGTATCGGAGGAGGCAGTCAAGATGATATCATCCACATACAATAGAATATAGGCCAATGACGAACCACGGCGGTAGATGAACAAGAAATTATCTGACCTGCTGTGAGTGAAACCAATAGTCGAAACAAAACCAGCAAATCGTGTATACCAGGCCCGTGGAGACTGCTTAAGCCCATATAGTGATTTCTTCAACAAACAGACATGATGAGGGCGGTTGGGATCCCTGAAACCCAACAGCTGATGCATATAGACTGTTTCTTTGAGATCACCATGTAGAAAAACATTCTTGACATCCAACTGATGGATTGACCAAGTCTTTGAAAGAGCCAAGCTAAGCACAGTGCGAATGGTAGCCGGTTTGACCACCGGACTAAAAGTCTCACCACAATCAATACCAACCTGCTGAGTCTTACCATCACCAACAAGTCGCGCCTTATGTCGAGCAAAGAACCCATCTGAATTCTCCTTATGAGCAAAAATCCACATAGACCTGATAATATTAAGACCATATGGACGGGGCACCAACTCCCACGTCTTATTATCAATAAGAGCATTATATTCATCAGTCATAGTAATTTTCCAATTAGGGTCATTTAATGCGGACACATGATTGCGGGGCAAGGGGGATTTAGAGACATCAGAATGTAAATTAAAATGTCTTTTAGGTGTAAAAATACCCCGCTGACTATGAGTGACCGGTCTATGACTCGAGGAAGAATTGAAGGAATTTTTTGGGTTCGGGACGGGTGGCAGCGACGATGGGCTCTTGGCCCAAATCGGTAGATCTTGAGCTCAGGTTTACTGGACGAGTTCGAGTGGGCAGACGGCGCAATTCTTTGGAGGCATTTCGATGGCGAAATCTGCGGGATGTGGCGATCTTGTGGGGCCGGTAGGCGATGGGCCATTGGAGGATTTTGTGTACGGGAGATGTCCGAAAAATTCCGAATAATATACGGGGATATTTGGTCATCCAAAAAAATATACGACTTAGGTTCGGGAGTATGAACTTTCGTAAATGGGAATTGAGTTTCATCAAAAATGACATGGCGATTGATTATGATTTTCTTGGAGGATAAATCAAAACACTTATAACCACGATGATTCGACGGATAACCCAAAAACACACACGGGGTAAATCGAGCCTGAAGTTTGTTAATTGTGGTGAATGGGAATAACGGATAACACAAGTACCCAAAAATCCGAAGGTGAGAATAAGACGGGTTTTTATTATACATGATTTTTAGCGGGGACGAATATGTCAGACCTTTAGAAGGAATTATGTTAAGAAGATATGTAGCCATTTGTAGAGCATGATACCAAAAATATGGAGGTATGGAGGCATGTATTAGGAGAGTTCGGACAATGTTATTTATGGAACGAATTTTGCGTTCGGCTTTCCCATTTTGTGAAGATGTATGAGGACATGAAAAACAAAAATTTATCCCATTAGTAGCACAAAATTCCCGAAACTCCCTATTGTCATACTCTTTCCCATTATCACATTGAATATTTTTTATTTCTCTTTCGAATTGAGTACGAATGAATGCTCTAAATTTGATGAAGACGGAAAATACTTGTGATTTATTCGCAATTGGAAACGTCCACAAGAATCTAGAATAATCATCTAAAAAAAGAACATAATATCGATGACCCATTGAACTAAGAACATGAGAGGTCCATAAGTCGCTATGAATAATGTCAAATGGCATAGAAGTATGAGAATTGGAGTCTACAAATGGAAACTTAACAAGTTTTCCTAATGAACAAGACTGACAAATTGGAGTACGACTCGTACCCTTACAAGAAATATAGCTATTTTTATCTAAAGCTGATAAAATAGAAGATCCCGGATGAAACCTGGCATGATAGGATACAGATCCCCCCTACTATCACACCTCATGAGATGACTCCCCGTCTTGAAATCCTTCACAGAGAAACCGAAAGGATCAAATTCAATAGAAACAGAATTGTTATTTGTGAACTTTCAGACAGACACTAAATTTTTAATTAATTTAAGAGCATGTAAAGTATTTTTCAAGAGGAGGGGTGGATTGGGGGAGATAACGTTTTCTGACCATACCCTAGAATTGGAATTGAACTGCCATTACCAACAATTATTCCCCGAGGGGTGCTCAAATTGGAATAAGATGAGAGAGTACCTGATTCGGAAGTCATGTGAGTAGTGGCCCCGGTGTCCATGTACCAATTTGGGTCCGGTTGAGTCAATTCCAACGTGTGCATCGCAGCCTCGATATCGGTTTGTATGGGGCCTGCTGCATGATGGGCTTGCGGAGGTCTGGGCCCAAGGACTCTTGGCGGTCTTTGGGCGGCTGTAACTCACCGTGGTTGCCGTTCTTTGGGCGCGGCGATGGGCCGCCAATCTTTGGGTATTGGGCCTGGGTGTTGGCGACCCTCGCCGCTGAAAACTGCGGTGGAGGTGCGGGTGCCATCGCCATTGGCCCCTTCTTTGGGCCCACGGTGGTGGTGGGCCACTGTACCCTGGATGGGACCCACCGCCTGCTTGTTGATCACCGGAACCGCCACCAGAACTGCCTCGTTTTCCCCCGCGGTTTTTGTTATTTTTGCGATTATTCTTGCCGCCACCATTATTATGGTTTTGGCCCGAATTATTAACAAAACCCGAAGGACTAGGAGAGGATGCCACCATGACAACCGGGCTTGCTCCGGTAGCCGCCTTTTTAGCCAAATCGGCTTCTTCCAACGTCAGCATGGAGCGGGCTTGATGAAAGTCGGAAAGAGGGTTGCTTTGGCGAAAGAGAGTTCCAACACCATTATAGGCCTCCGAAAGACCGGCAACCAACTATAGAACTAGACGATTATTTGTTACTGGTGCGCCAACATTACAGAGTTGATCCGCCAACTCCTTTAGTTTCTTGCAATATGCAGAAACGTTCGGAAATACGTCCATTCGAACGAGAGAGAATTCCTGCTCGAGTGTGACGACACGAGAATGTTGGTTGTCTTGGAATATGTCACGCAATCTATTCCATGCAGCCATGGTCGTGGTATCTGGCTCCATAATCGTCTGTAGAAGGTCCACTGAAATAGTGACGTATATCCACCGAAGAACGGTAGCATCAAGTGTAATCCATAACTCAGGATCCTCCGCAGGAAAGGATCTAGCGGGAGGAAGGATATGATGAAGAACTTAATAAGATATAGCGTGAATTTTAAACAACTCCGCCCACGTTGCATATTGAACGTTTTCCATCTCAAGGATAATAGGGACACTTAGCTTGATATTGGAAACTGTGAGGGCAGGGTGAAAATTGTTCTTAGACATATTGTAAGAACAAAGAAGGAGGTTAAATTTAAGAGAGGTTTTTGAGAGCGGAAGACAAAATTTTGGAGAGAAAAAAACCCGAGGGGGGGGGGGTTCTCGGCCACAAGGCAAAAGTTGAGAGAAAACTTTTGTGTAGACATAGTCTCTTGATACCATGAAAGAAATAATCCCCTTGATTATTTTCATTGATTGAATAGATATATATATATACAAGTTACAAAATAGGAGAATCCTATTCCTAATCTATTCCTAAAACCTTATTCTACCATAATTCTAACTATACAATTATGGTAAGTGTATAACACTAATTATGGTAATAAATATACACACAATATACTTTCCTTAATATACAAGATTTTGTCCACTGTTTTTGCCTACCAGTGGCTGGACGTGCTGGACTGCCTGCTGGGCTGCCGAGAGGCCCAACTGGGCGTGCTGCTGGACTGCCTGGACTGCCTCATTCCGCAATATACATGTGATATATATTCAGTGTATATCACATGTATATTGCTCTGTTTAACATTGAAGTTTTCTTGTTCTCTTTGGTTTAAATAACTATCGAGATTGATTTTCCTGTGATTGCGAAATGAATGAATGAATCTGATCTAAACCATTGAATGAAAGAATTTCATGAAATGGTTATTGTTCTCTTGATGATCGTTGGATTTTGATATAACATTATCTATTGTATTGTTTACGTATGCGCATACATCTCAGGTATGAGGTTTATAACGCGTGTCAAAAAATTCCCTTCAATTTATTAGTAACTATTAACGACAATCTATAATTTAATATTGTGCAGGCTATGTATTCTTGAAGCTTTCCTTCAATTTTTCCTTCAATTTTTCTAATTGTGAGTATTTAAATCTTACTTTGTTAGTGATGCTGATCTTATAACATCCTTCATTTAAAAATGCAAAATTTATCCTATCTAGATTATGAATTAAACATGATCTTACTTTATGATATAATGAGCCTACTGGTCATATGTATGTTTCATATAATTTAGTCATCTGAAGAACAAAATTGTAATGCTATCGTTGAACTAGTCCTGTAATCCAAACAACGCAGGGTGAAGGCAGTCAAAAGTAAGAAAGAAGGGTAGAAGAGTATAAAACATGAGTTCATTCTTTTCTTTCACAGATGAAATAAGATGTCGTACAAGCCAAAAAATTTAGCTTACGTAAGCTAGCCACTGAATCGCTCAACACTAGTTACTAACAATGAACTTACTCCACTTCAATATTTAAAGGAATTGGAAAACAATTAATCAAAAACTTACAAAAAAGAGCTGTGAAATTTGGTTTATAAGCATATTCCTAGTGGATGACATCAGTCTTGCTAATCGTTCAACTTCTGGTATTCCTTGTGAAGGAGCAGGTAGATTGAATGCACTTTTGAGCATCTCATTAGCGTTATTTTCTCTTCCTGATTATAGAAAATGAAGAGCAAATAAAACCACAGATTCACATACCTATAAGTGAGGAAAATATAGTAGAGCAAGAGAACTTACCGTTTACACTATATTCTCATCATATTCTATTGAGTTATTGCGACAAAGTTTCTATAGCATTGATTTCCTGCAACAAGCAGACTGTTATACAGTACTTCTGTACAATTTAAATTACAAATCTCAATAAAATAATATCGTCCTTTTGTTCCAATTTATGTGAAGGTGGTCGATGTATGAGGGTAAAATCACTTAATTTTGACTATGCATTCATGTATAGATTCTTCAATTTTTAAGGAAAAAATTACATATTTGAAAACTACATGAAAAATACTACAAGTCAACATAACTACTGATTTAAAATACTTATAAATTTTTTTTAAAAACTATTGTCAAAGAAAAAAACCAGACTCCTGAAAAAGTAACACCTTCTGATTGAAGTAATTATATTTTGAATGATAGCATAGTTGTAGAGAACCCTAAATGTTGCTACAAAGTGAGAAAGAGGAGACACGTGTTTTGCAGAGGGTGTGTACACACTTATGCATAATATAAACAACAATTAAGTATGATACTATGTAAACGAACCTTCTACAATCTGCATCGATCAACTTACATGTTGAGTACCTGGCGAGATCTCATTTGTACCCGTGCTATGGCTAGCACCTGAGGTAGAGCAAATACAATAGGCAAGAGTAAGTAACAACAAACTCAATATGCATTAGAACATGGTGAGTTAACTAAATTGAAATGTAACTATATGAAGCATTATTTTCTTCTGCTAGAATCATGTCAAATTCGTTAAAAAGTAACGTGATTAGAAAGTATCCAGAAGCACAAACTAATATAAATGGAAATGTAGAAAAAGAAAGCTCATTAAACCTGGGAAACCTGATGAACTACTATCAGTTGAGATGCTCGGAACGTTGCAAACGAGATGCAAAAAATCACCATGTTGAACATCTAATAGGTGTTAAGTGTCCTATAGGGAAAATAATCCGATTGATTAAGTCGTTGTGTCTGTCGATATCCACCTGCTCGGAGTGCGGGTAAGGGCTCACCTGTTGATTGTGTCGTTGCATGCTTTTTGGTAGAGCCCCCACCTCCCACAGCTACAGCCAGCACCAGGAGCCTAGAAAGGTATAATATAATAAGAGCAAAGAGTCAAAGAAATAAAACTAACAATTCATTTATAATTGTTCTACAGATTGTATATGATGTGTATAAAAAGGATACTGCATGAAGAAATGAGTTGATCATCCTTTAACACTTTTCCACAATAAATTAGACGTTGTTGTTCCTTTGGCATCCCAATCAAAAGAGCTACGTATTCTTTCATATTCCGTACTTTTATCTGCATGAAATCACAAATGAAGATCATCACATGACCGAGAATTTTATCAGTTATTAAAAAAGTGAGAATAAACACATAAATTACACGGTTCTGCAAGGGAAAATCACATTGTTTAGTGTTAAACATGAACAATGTATCACACAAATTTCGTTTTACTTAAATAAACTGATAACGGCTTCGATGTTTGCTATACTACTGAAACAGATAGTCATTAGGGGAGATCAGCTATTAGAGGTTTAATACGATTAAGTCAAGTTGGAAATTTAAGACTAGAGCTGCGAGAAACTTAATATCAACAAACAAGTACCTGATTGCTAATGCGCAAATTGTGGGTCTGAGAATCCATAATTTTCACTTTTATCTCGATCATCACATCAATGCCTTCATATACATGATCCATTGTGAAGGCAGCTTTACCAGTGTGAGCCATTTCCTTTCAATTGCTTAAGCAACTGAAGGGTGTCAAGTTATAAGATTTAGTGTTTCTCGATTGTGTATGTATTTGATATACATATTAGAATAACGGAAATTAATAGTTGACTGTGATATCCGTCCTCAACATCAATGTGAGAACAACAATTTACGATGAAAATAAAACTCAATGAAGTAACAGTCGAAGGGAAATTAAATATTTTTTTCCAGACATATAGAATAAGTCTCACTATATGACAAGTGTTTGAGCTAGTATGAAAGTATGCACAGAAAATTTATGGTTAAAGTACAAATATCCAAGTAACAAACTCCAAATGCCTAGTTATATTAATGAATAGCCTTGTAGATTACTATTATAGAAGAACTTATAGCTTTTGTTAACCATTCAGTTCATGGAATCTAGTTAAATGAGTACTTCAAAGGAATTAATGAAGTTTATCTAAAAGGAAACACCTACCGATCTAAAGCACTAAGCATGTTATTTTAATGTTAATAGGTATGACCCACATTACTAAAATATCTCTATTTTCCCACGGAGAAATGTCTAATGACTATTTCCCATTAAATTTCGGTGGTAAAAATCTAAATAGTAGTGTTTTAACACAAAAAAATAAGAAGTTTTTTAGCGTTTAAATGGGAACTTGTTTCTCATCATGCATTTTCTCAGTAAGCTGGTTCAGTGGAAATGAGATATGAAAATCATATTATATATATAGCACAAATTTCCCACTGAATGTCGATGGAAAAACCTATGTTTTTAGTAATGCTAGTTTAAGAACGCTATGTTGTAACAAATCGAGCCACGAGTAAACGAATAATAATGAAAGTCTTCATCAAAGCTCACCCTGTGTTGTTTGGATTACAGGACTAGTTCAACGATAGCATTACAATTTTGTTCTTCAGATGACTAAATTATATGAAACATACATATGACCAGTAATAGGTATATGCACACATTCATACGGAAATAAACAGTCAGACTCATTATATCATAAAGTAAGATCATGTTTAATTCATAACTCTAGATAGGATATATTTTGCATTTTTAAATGAAGGATGTTACAAGATCAGCACCACTAACAAAGTAAGATTTAAATATTCACAATTAGAAAATTGAAGGAAAGCTTCAAGAACACCGAGCCTGTACAATAGTAAATTATAGATTATCGTTAGCAAGTACTAATAAATTGAAAGAATTTTTTTGACACTTGTGTTATAAACCTCATACCTGAGACGTATGCGCATACATCAACCATACAATAGAGAGAGTTATATCAAAATCCAACGATCATCAAGAGAACAAACAACTAATTCATGAAATTCTTTCATTCAATAGTTTAGATCAAATTAATTAATTCATTTCTCAACCACAGTAAAATCAATGTCCATAGTTATTTAAACCAAAGAGAGCAAGAAAACCTCAATATCACCACTTAAGCTAATTAATAAAATTCTCCATATTATAAAGATCAAAGACGGAGCCATGATTTCAACTTTATGGGTTTTGAATTTCATAAAGACTACTTTAATTGCTAATAATTAGGTTCTAAATTTAATATATGTACATATCACAAACACAATAGTTGAGTAAATGCTACTGAGTTCGCCCAACACGTATATGGGCTTCTACCTCTGCCCTAATAAAGACTCAATTTTATCACACAAAAAGATTTCATATCAGAATTTGCTAGATACATCATGTCTTTTGAATTGTAAAAACATTCTTGAAGCACTCAACAAATTAAAATGCCTAAAGGAAAAACTCTTTTTAAATTTTAATACAATCTATATTGAAAATTCAGAAACACCCAATTTTTACCATCCAAATGACGTGATTTTCATATATATTTTTTTTATACATAAACTGATTGTAGGGTCTTGTTTATAACTCATAAAACGACGAGTAAGTGCTAAAAATCAAGACACCAAAACTCCATCAAAAGAAAATTCAACTAGAAGCCAATAAAACTAAAAATCAAAATTTATAAAAAAAATAGAACAAATTTCAGAGATACACTCAAATCACTAAAGAAACACTGTAAAATCACTTTAAAAAATAACCTAAAAAGACAAAAATCGTAACGCCTAGAATGAGGGATCAATGGAATATAATGTGAACACAACAAAGAGTACTTCATTTGAGTTATATATGTTGAAAATTTGGGATTGAGTTTATCCCATATTTAATGACTTAAACACGCGGGTCCCGCATGTCGGAAACGTCTTTCATTCGCACATGCATAATCTACTAAGTGAGTAGATAATGTTAGTGCCAAGCATCGTCAAATTTCATTAAGAAATGAAAGAGATATTGATACACAAAGTAAGGTGTTTGAGACATAAAAAGATGGAGGGTCTTTGGCCAAAAATGACAAATCTCCCTCATTGGTAAAAGATAGAGAGTTTATGCAATATATAAACTCTAAGTTTGAGTAAGGGTTTGGAACCCCAAGGGGTAACCCATGTGTTTAGAAGGGAGAGGGCCTAAGTGAGCTTGTGTTCGGGGCTAAGCCCCACACGCTCGCCGCCGGTCCCGTTCGGTCCGGGCTCGGGTCATGGGCTGTTAGGTCTTTTGAAACTTTCTTTTTGGTCCCTGAAATGAAATGTTTTACTATTTATATTTTGGTCCCTGAAGTTTAATGGTTCTTGAAAATATAAATAGTCATGACTGTTCAAGAGAACAGAACACCAACAGACATGATTGTTTGCCTCCCTTTCTGCTCTTACAAATTGAACATCTCTGTTCAAATTACAGAGCAAAAAAAGAACGAACATGAAGACAGAACACACAACACGTTTTTCTGCTTCTGATCAAAACAGAGAAAAACACAATTATTCAAAGCTTTTCTTTTCTGTTCTGTTCATTGTCCAGAACATACAAAACAGAAAATGATAATACAGAAACAGAAAGCAGAAACCATTTTTCTGTTCTCTTTCTTCAGCAATCTGTTCTTATTTATTTTCTTGGCTAGAATCAACTGTATTTGCTTTGTACAATTGATTAGTTGTTGTTTTATCTTGATAGACTATTGACCAATACCGTAAAAACATTTATACGAGGCAATTTTGTCTTAAAGACAGAAAGGCATCTCTCGACTCACCGTTTCTTTTGTTTAACCTTTCGGATACACTTTACCACGATTTCTACCTACAATTTTAAGATAAAAATTTTATAAGTGTTCGAAAGATGTTTGTAAACAATTGTGTTTCCAGTTCTGGTTCTAATTCTGGGCTTGGCTCTGTTTCTGCCAACTGTTCTGCTGACAGTTCGGTTAACAATTCTGTTCGTAGTTCTGGTTCTACTTGTGTCAACAGTTTTGTTTCTAGTACTGTTGTTGTTGTTCAAGGCACTGTTGTTGTTCAAGGAAATGTTGTTGTCTCTGGCGCTGCTCAAGGAAATATTGTTATCCCTGCTCCTGACAGTTTCCAACGCAAACGCCCAGGTATGGTTCTGGATAACAATTATAACAAGAGAAGGGGACTAAAGATGTTGTTCTATCTTACTGCGATGAGCCTGTCACGATCTCAGACAGAAGATCCTCCTTCTGGTGGGGATGCAATGGACACTCAGTCTAACACAACGACTGAAGTGGGCCAAAATATCCAGATCACAAATGACATGAAGGCCAAGAACAAACGCAAGGCAGATGCTAACGTTGTACAAGACGAGGGTAATCCTCCAGATCTTGATGACAATATTGTGGTTCTCGACAGTGGTACCGGAGGATAATCTGGTAGAGAATCCAAAGCAATGGTGGATAGACAAGGGTGCAACCCGTCATAACTGCTCAGACAAGAGTGCATTCTCCTCTTACGCCCCAATCACGGGCAAGAAATTATTCATGGGCAACGGCTCCACCTCTGAAGTGCAAGGGGTTGGAAATGTTGTCCTCAAAATGACTTCAGACAAAGAGTTTACTCTGAAGGAAGTTATGCACATCCCTGACATCCGCAAAAACTTGGTTTTAGGGCCACTGTTGGTCCAGACTGGTTTTAGACTGGTTTTAGACTAGTGTTTTAGTCCAACAAATTTGTAATCACTAAGAATGATATATTTGTAGGAAGAGGCTTCGCGTGTTACGACCTCTTCAAAATGAATGCTATGTCAGTAATCCACTCATCTAATGAAATTAAGCCTTCTACCTACTTATTTGAGTCTTCTAATTTATAGCATCATAGATTAGGACACATTGACTACAAATCCATTCAAAAGTTAGTAAAGTTGGAATTATTGCCTTCCTTCGACATAAACCCTAACATATCTGTAGAATTTGGATAAAGCAATCTTACTTGACTTAGAACTCTTTGTTGTAACCCTTCTCACTTACTCAATTATTAAGTCAGTAGGTGACTTTTTGTTTTAACACCTTATCGTACCATCTTTCCCTTTGGAAGTATAACCACGCTTTGCACTCAACGATTCCATTCCTGAGAAGTCATTGTTGACACCTAATTTTTATCCTTCAATACTTTATTTAACTATTTAGAATTTTTGAGTTACAGATGGAGTGAAATATGTATTTTACAAAGCGAAAATGATTTTACGAAATTATTCCGATAACATTTTGCCATGTTATTTAGCAAACTATTATCGAATATATTATTGTATATTATTTACATATTTTTACATTTTAAATATATATATATATACATATATATATATATATATATATATATCATTTTTATGATTTAAAAAGGATAATTATTTATTGAATTATCTAAATTGATTATATTAATTTGGTAAATATTTTCCTCCATTAAATTAAGAAAATTTGACTAATTAAACATAGTGTCAAATAGCTTTTACCCTTCAATTGGTTTAATTATGAAATATTTTTTAAAACATGTTTTGATGTTTAACCTCAAATTGATTTTAATTGACTGATTATGGTCAATTGAAATTAAATTGGCTAGTGCTTAAATTGTTTCATAGCCTAATTTGCGCAATCTCCTTAGCTGTCCAGCCCTTTTAATTCTTTACGAATTTGGGCCTCGACCCTTTTATTTTGCCGAGCCCAGTCCAGAGAAGGACTAAGCTCGGCCCACTTCAGTTATTAAGGGTGTAAGACCTCTTTTGCCTTTCATTTTCAACGGACATGGCTAGGGTTCCAAATCTTAGCCGCCAGTGTACGCCTTTCCTCTTCGCTCAAAGTAGCAAAGTTTCAGATGCCTTTCGCCGGAAACAGTGTTTGTAGGGACAAATCTAGCAAGGTTCTTAATGAGCCTTGTCTTCTCCGTTGGTACACACCACCCTCAAAGGTAAACCCCTCTTTGCTTTTTTCTGCGATCATTAATGGGATTTGTTCCATCTAAAATCCAATATTTTGGGCATAAGTTAAGCAAAGTCTCATATTTTGAGCACTTGAAATCCTAGAATTTCCCTAAGGTTTCAGTAGTCTAAAGTTTTTTAGTTTATTTTCTTGCGTGGCTGACTTCAAAGAATTTGGAGAAGACATCCCACTCCGGATCTCGATTCAACGGCTGCACTCGAAAAAGGTAAGTTCGAATTTTCCTCAGTCTTTATTTCTGCTTTTTCTTTTGTGATATTAATTTAGCTTTATTATCTGATTATTTAACTTTTAGCTTATAGGATAAATTAGTCAATGGAGTAAGTAGCCTTTAGATGTACTATGTGCCTGTTCAAGATGCTGTAGCTAAGCCCTATTACATGTTTAAGTTAGATGTTTAACTGATCTATTCAAGTAATCTGGTTTGATTGAGATATTCAGTAGGCTTATATGATATGATCAACATGGGGTTTTTAGATTATGATTGACTAAGAGGTGCTACAATGAATTGGTAACTTGCGTGTACCTAAGTGTGTTATGTTGAGTTAGAATCTTAGGATGTGTATGTTGGTTTAACATTTGTTTAATGAACATCATGAGGTAGAATCATGTAAACTACCTCTGATTTAAAACAAGTGCCTTAGATATGGCCTAAGCATGTCTGTAAGTGTCCAGGTTTAACATGACGTATCCCATATGACCATAGCTATATTTTATATGGTAATTTTTGTGCCTTGCCCCTTGCTTGTTTGAGATGTTTCCATGCCTGCTCTCATATGTTAAACGAACCATATGCTGGTATATGACCTCAACACTTGGATGTGCCTCAGTCAAAGTCCATGATTTTATCTTATCATGCTCCTGTGTACTGTGTTGTTTTAAGTATAGGCTCGTCAGTTCAGGGTTGTGCAAGTGTCCTGTCTACGCTATTCTGGTTCTGCCCTACCCTCTTCAAGAGATTAATATGACCAGTTAGACTTGAATCCTAAATGTACCTGCTTCTAGGACATAACCTTTCCGGATGCCCAGCTTTATCCTTGTCTGGGTATCTGCCTGCCTTCTATTAAATACTAATCCGATTTCTTTCTTTGCGTGTTATTCCTGCCCCCGTGATATAATCCCATCTTGCCTGTTATGGATGTTCTTTCTACTCAGGACTTGCATGACTAAGGCCCTTGTATGTTTGCCTTTTGACTAAGATTGATTTTGCATGTGCTAATGTTGTTTAGAGTGGCCATATTTGCACCTACCCACTGAAGTATGTCCCCTTGATGTTAATTATCCACTTGTCTTTTCCAATCTGAGATGCTTGCCCTTAAGTGTTATTTTTCTCTTTAAATTCGTCAAGGCAATAATGGTATATCTCAAGGATATACAAGGTATATGAATCTGGGTATACACTGTGTATATTCAAGACATGTACTTTGTGGTCTTTTGGATATACCATGTATATCAGGAAGATTTTTTCGTATATCACCTATATAAGTAAAAATGTGGATTTGATTGATTGTTTGAGAATGATAGTAAATGGGCTTGTGTGGTTATGAATTCAGATCTGTGTATTGGGTCTATCCTCCTTTCCTTTCTTTTAGTCTAGATTGTTAGGCTTGCTGCCTTGTGTATCTGTGTCGTGTGGACTGTTAAGCCCAAAATTGAATCAAGTTGTCTAGGCTATTAGTTTTAAACAGTTAATTATGTAGGTGTATAACTGATAGAACTTGAGTATTTTCTAACTGATTTTTATGTCCCCTCCCCCCCCCCCCCGCCCTCTCTTTACATGGTCATGGGTCCTCGAGGCCCATATTCAGTCAATTTCATGATCTGTTTTGAGCCGTTGGGCCTATGAGCCCAATAACACATTTTGATCGAGTCCGGAAGCAGCAAGAAGGCCCAACCATGGTAAAAATAGTTTAGACAATAGATTTTACTTGCATTAGTTATATACGGTGTTTGGTGGATCGGTATACCCACCAACCCATTTTGCTTTATTTTAATTTTTTATGTATTTGCTACTTGTGTAAAACAAGTATTATTGGAACCTTTAGTTAGTGTTTAATTATATTAAGTTGTCAATATTTTATAGTCTTAGTAAACAAATGAATTTTCGGATAACTTATAAAATTGGGTTTTCATACATGCTCTTAATAATTTGCTCTCGGAAGTAATAAAAGGAGAATGACTTGTTTTGAATTTACAAAGAAAAAATGATCTGTCTTTCTCAATTGGCTTAAGTTTAAAATCAAGTTGGAATTAAAGTATTTAACAGAATTGGTAATTCATTGCCTTTAAATAAAAAATAGATTTTCCTTTATTAAGCTATAGTTCGGATGTGGGAACAAACTCATTGGTTGACTTCCTTTCATAAATAAAGATTTTGCTTTACTGAGTTATATTCTAATTCTCTATTTTATATAAAAGAAACAAGTGTGTTATTATCTCTTTGATGGAAAAAAGAAAACAAAGGAAAATACTTTCCAAAAAGAAAAAAATTGACAAAGAGGATTTTTCTATTTATTTTTAAAAGTCCATGTGTGTAAACCTATTTTGGTAGAAAATGATTTGAATAACTATATTTGCAATATTTTAAATACATAGTAGTTTTTAAGCAATATTATATTATACAAGATTCGAGGTCAACTGTATCTTACGGATTCTTAATACCGGAGTGCCTAACACCTTTCACCGGGGATCATTTGAACTCTTACTCGAACTCTTGGTAATTTAGAATTTTTCTTTTATTTTGAAAACCCCCTTTTTGAATATGGTTATCTTTTTATTTTTATAAAATAGGTGGTGACTCTAAAACAAATAATTCTAAGAATTCACAAGTTATCCAGTAGCTTTTATGTCCCGCATAAAAGTGAACTGTAATGGTCATATTGTTATCGTATTCCTTTCGCAACTCTGCGAACTGTACTACATTACAACTTGCCTTGGGACAAGTCCCTCTTACTAGGGACAACTGAACCATTTACATGGATAGAATTCCATGTATTCATAGCAAACGTGTTCGATCTCGATAAATTTCATCATTTAATTAAAATGTTAATCTTAAGGGGGCTTCTTTCTTAATACCCTTCACATGTCGCTCTCCTACCGTTCATTATCTTAATGTGTAATTGCCTATTTTGTGGCTTCCACCATACTTACTATACACCATCTTTCGAGTCTCCGACTCGTATTCAGTTTGACCTGGGGTACTTCTCAATACCGATACTTTATGATTTAGGGAGTTAATCATCTGACACATTTTGTTGACGTCTATCAATTCGAATCTCATAATAGACATGTAGTCTCATAACACATTTCTCATCACAACTCAACTTTTACTTCCTCTTATCTTTTAGTTTACTTGGCTACGAACTTTTCGCATTACCATACTTTATCTTACTACTCTCGGTCATTTATCAAATTACTCAGGTTTCCCACTTCTTTCTACCATACTCTTGCTTTTAACTCCTTTCTCTTTAACCGACCTAACTTTCTAGCCACTTAATATTCCTTCTTTACTTCAAACAGGAGCCTTACTCATGGAGATATTCGCTCCCCCTTCATAGGTCTCAATACTTCGCTCATGGATCTTCAAAACTCTCAAAAGTCGTATCCGACTAACAGTTCTCGGGTACATCATGTATATATATCCTCTAAAGTGGTACTATCTACATAATCTTACTATTCTTCAGTATTACCCATGCTAAGGATTATTCTAACCCTCACTAGATCTCGAGATCCCATTATTTCGTAAAATCATGTCTGACGTTGTTTGTAAGTCATAAGCTCGAACAGATACTACTCATTGTAATTCTACCACTACTGAAAGTGGGATGACAACGTTTATATCGTTTTATCTGAATACCAACCACTTTACAATTTTATGTATTCGGGTACTATGTACCTTTTTTTCTTTACTTCTCTTGCATTCTGAAACTCGTACTTTACCTTTCTGGACTTTCATTACCTTCTTTATGAACGGGTGAAGCAATTTCTCACACTTTGAAACTTTAACATAATACTCGCACATCTGGTGCATACCTATTCTAGTAGGAATCTCTCATTACTCGTCACAAGTACCAGATAAAATTGAGTTCTTAAGACTCAGCTCTATGGCATAAATTGGAATCAGAAAGAAGGGTAAGCAATCCTAAATGTCCAGTAGCCTCCTGATTCTAAGTGTGGTGCACAACACACCCATAAGCAAGTAGACACGGCTTGTAAACTCTCTAAGACACGACCTGCTCTGATATCAAGTTTGTCACACCCCAAATCGGAGGGGCGTGTCCGGCACTCAATGCCTTACGTGCCCGAGCGTACCCATCTGTAATATTGAACGTACATACTCTTAACTAGCCGACAAGGTTGAATCGCATCAAATGATTGAACTCTGTAAGCCGACAAGGCTGCACTCAAGTCGATCTGATTTATCATCTGTAAGGGACCTTGGCCCAAAAGCATAAATACATAAGCGGGCCGTCAATGTCAACATGGTTTTTGTAACTCAATCGGCACAACAGGTAACCAATCAAGGCCGACAAGGCCATCATGTATAATAAAGACACAACATCAAAGCCTACAAGGCCATACTATACATACACATGACACATTTATAAGCCTCTATAGAATGACAATTGTATTGTGGTCAGGATAGGGCCCCGACCTACCCATCATCTCTGTAGACATATCAATACTCTAGCATGGCATCTCCGAATGACATGGAGCTTACCAATTAAGTTAAGCTCGACAACGCCTATTGAGGAGGCATATCTACTTGTCTCTCAAGACTTGCACGCATGAAATACAGCACCCCCAAGAAAGGGATGTCAGTACGAATAAATATACTGAATATGTAAGGCGACTGAATAACTGAAGCTATAAGCATAATAGCTAAACATGTTTGAGAGATAGAAGGGAAGTCTGAGGATATACCTACATGTTCCCTTCTCTCCTTATATAGTAATATCAAGTACCATGCCTTATCGAGGCTCTATGGATAAGTATAACATACCAGGCCTTGTCGAGGCTCTGTGGGAAAGTATAACGTACCAGGCCTAAATGAGGCTCTGTGACAAGTATAACGTACCCGGCCGTAATGAGGCTCTGTGTGAAGTATAACATACCAGGCCTTAATGAGGCTCTGTAAGAAGTATAATATATCAGGCCTTAACGAGGCTCTGTGGGAATATCATAATCACATAGGGCCACTGGGGGCATCTGTGGTGTACGCAACGTACCAGTCCATAGCGAGACTCTGTGGGATAAATATAACGTACCAGGCCATAACAAGGCTCCGTGGAATAAGTATACGATGTACCAGGACATCTATAGGCTCTGTGGAATAAGCAACAAGGTGCCAAATAATCAAACATGTCTCAAAGCAATAAACATTTGTCGTCAACCAAGCACTGAGTCCGTAAGATCTATATATACTCAACTAATGAGAAAAATGAGCTCTAAGTTAGAAAGTACTCCCTACAAGGGACAACCAATAGTAGCTCCATGATATCTAACTATGAGGCAGAAGCTCATTATAAACACTTCTCTTATATATCGTTAAAGAATATTATTTTAGGTACCGAATCATTTATAGAAAGAAGTGATAGCCATTAGATACATTTAACGTCAACTTCCTACTTGCGGTTATGATCAATCTCCACTATGCCTTTATCTACAGGAAATATAATGATACTAGCGTTAACTATAACGACACAAGAATTATATATCGAGCGGCACACTCGTTTTATAATGAATCGAACAACATCTCCCCTATTTCGTTCACATCCCTCAAGTTCAAAATAACAAGAACAACAACCACATCAAATCTAGCCACACAACTTAGAACAATCACCAAACAGCCCACATGACAATAACTACACCTTATTATAGACTTTCCGCTATTAATTCTGTATTTTTCATCTCACAATTTAGCTATGGCCTGGATGAACTTAAATATATCTAGAAGAGGAGAATTCTTACCTTATATGCCAAGAACTACTCTAATTCTACCTTACTTTACCTCGAAAAAAACTCTAATTCAACAACACGATAAAAATGAAACAACGAAATCAAAGCAGTGAGCAAAACACATAAATTATTCTTGAGAAGAATTATACCTTGTTCTTCTTAATAGATAATCCACGTTAATCGTTGAATAGGAGTTCTCCTTGCTGCCTCCACGAAATAGTTTCAACAGTCCTTCTTGTTTTGCTAAGTAGTTAACAAATGAATATATGCAACTTAATGAACCTTTAGCCTTTTACACGTGGGACCCTATGGCCTTACCTTATTATTACTCAGTAAGGGTGTGTTTGGTATGAAGGAAAATATTTTTCATGGAAAATGTTTTCCTACAAAAAAAAAATAGAAAATAAGTGAGCTTCTAACTTATTTTTCTGTGTTTGATAAGTAAAAGAAAATATGATTCTAAGAACATTTATATATCTAGTGAAATACTTGGGGGTGGAGTGGAGATTTCGAAAAATACTTATTCTACCCCACCAACCCCACCAACCCCACCATCCCACCCACCCCCGCCTCAAGCACTCACCCTCAACCACCCACCCTACGCACCATCCAACCAAATCCCACCCCCACCCAACCACCCATGAACGCACTTCATCTTCACCTACCCCACACCACCACACTACCGTTTCACCTAACCCTCCCCCTCTAATTTTCTATTTCATATATCTTATTTTATTTTTTAATTTTCTTTATAAATATTAGGAATTTTTTCTTATTTTCACCATGTCCCTCCCCCCCCCCCAACCACAATCCACACACACCAAATTTAACCACGCAATTTTTTTAGTTTTTATATATTTTTTATAAAAGTAAATTTAAATATATAAATTAGAAAATTTGGGAGGGGGGTTGTAGAAAACAAAAACAAAAAATTAAAACTTTTTTAAAAAAATAATTTTTTTTGGAGGGGTGTTGGGGTTGGGGAGGGGGGGAAGGAGGGGTTGGTGAGTGGTGTAGAAACCAAAACAATTTTTTTTAAAACTCTTTTTTTTTAAAAATTAACTTTTTGGAGGGGTGGTTGGGTGTTGGGGTCGCCTGGGTAGGGGGTTGTGGTCATGGGGGTGGAGTTGGTGATGTGTAAAAAACAAAAAAAGAACTTTTAAAATTATTTGTTTGACAAAATTAAAATTGTTTGGAGGGTGGTGAGGGTTGATCGGGGGTGGGTTTGCACGGGGTGGGGGTGGGGGAGTGGTTTTGAAAACTAAAAAGTTGGGGTGGGTGAGGCTGCATATGGTAGTTGGGGTTTTGGTGGGATGGGTAATTGGGGATGGGTTGGGTGGTGGTGGGGTAGTTGGTTGATTGTCACTTGTGAGACTTATTTTTTCTACTTTTATTAAGAAAGTCATTTTCTTCATTTTTAAGGAACTTATTTTCCTAAAGAAAATATTTTTCGAAAATTTTGATTAACCAAACATGAAAAAATTGAAAAACATTTTCCTTCCTACCCAACACACCCTAAAAGTGACACCAATCATCTTATCTTGCTGCCACATTTCCTTATCCACGTGAATGTGTTCCATAAAGTTATCCACTAATCCCATTTAATAAATTACTTCCAATATAATTTTCATTTATTCAATTACACACATAATTAATTTCTTAATTTTAATTCGTCAAATGTCAATCATTTTTAACACCCTCCATACATTTATTTTCATGATCATGTGATATAACATTAGTCCATAACCTCATTGTTACACATAAAATATTATTTTTTGATCATCACGCCATACTTTTTAGTCTGAAATTATTTCGGGACTTCATCTTTTTATATACTGAGCTTTTTATTTGCATACTTGTATATGATCAAAAATTCTCTGGAGCTCGCGTCTACTTACATACGTTGAGCGGTTAAAACCATAGCCCGAAAGCACTGGATATTAAATTGACGAAACTTATTCTCTTTGATTTGTTGACCTCTAATCCTTACGACGCTTTCTCAACACTTGCTAAACTTAGCGTAACCACTTATAATCTCAAGAATAATCTTGTTCTTCAGGCTTACGTCGACTAACTTATGATACAACTCGACGAGTGAAAACACGAGATGTAACAAGTAATTTTAGTACTAAAACTACCAACCTCATGAGGTTGGTATCTTTATTTAATTTATTTTAAATTTAAAAGAATACTGACCTCATGAGGTCTATTTTTTAAAAATAATTGAGGTCGGTATATTTACTTACAAATAAATTCCGACCTCATGAAGTCGATTTATTTAAAAACAAATTAAGAAATACTTACGAAGTTTTGGATTATTTAACCGATCTCATGAGGTCGGTTTTTTCCCGACCTCAAATTTGTGGTAGGTAAAAGTAGTTTTTTTAGTAGTGATGATTTGATAGAATCATTTATGGTTTATATTAAATATTGGTTGCATTGATGGTATAAAGTTATGTCTCAAGAACTTAAGTTAGACAGAGTCTATGATACTTATTGAGTAATGTCAATGAATTCGACCCTCATAGCCTCCCCTATCTACTTTACATATTTCAGAATGAGGTGTGATACGTGATGAGCGGACATGGCTAGGATGACTCTCTTCCCAAAGTAGATGGTTAGGAACCACTTCTCTTTCGTGGTAGCTGTTATATTTAGTTTTTAGTTTTTTAGTCTGGATTATCCCAAAGTGTTTAGTTCTATTTTTGGTATAGAGTCTCCATGTATAGTTGTGTATAATAACAAGATTGCACACGACATACATGAAGGCCATTTATTTTAGGAAAAAAAGGCATGTGAAGCCACCTACCCAAAAGAGAAGCTCAAAAGACCCCATTTTTTGCTTAATAGTCGAGCTGACCATTCGACTCATTTTATTCTCAGGAGCTAGCCGCTCAGCCCACACTACAAAAAGATTAGACTTTTTGTGGCGGCTTTAATCGCCACAAAAGGTTCGCTACAAAGAACATGACTATTTGTGACGACTTTAGTCGCCACAAAAGATTGAAAAGTCATCACGATAAAGTTGCTACAAAATGAACAAGATTATTTGTGGCAACTTTAGTCGTCACTAAAGATCAATGAATTTTTTTTCATATTGAGCCTTCAAAAAAATATCCCAAAACATGTATAATATGTGTATAATTAGTAAGTATACGTTAATTGAGCATTCAAGAAATATCTCAAAATATGTATATTATGTGTATAATTAGTAAGTAGACATTAAATATATATTTATCAAAACAGAAATTATATGTTGATTATACATCTATTATACACAAATTACACAACAATGATATATTTTCTATACATATACTTTAGGGATACATATTTTATACAATAATGATACAATTTTTATACCTGTGATACATTTTTTTCTATACATATACAGTAATGATACAACTTCTATACAACAATGATACCATTTCTATACGTATGATACATTTTATGTAGTGATACATATACAAAAATGATTCAGTTTATATACATTGCTGGAATTAGTTGAAAAATGGCTACAAAATGAAATTAATTTGAAAAGTCTAAAAATGACTTTTAAAATTCTTGGGCCATCGGGTGTCAATAGTTTCACCCGGTTGGCATCCTTTTCCCTTTATTTTATTTGATTTCATTATTCTTATTAAATGCTTCATGTATATTTATAAATTTGAAGATATATATGATTCTAAATTGACTTACGCAGATATTAATCTTGCATATAGTCACTGAATCAGATAGTGTATCAGGTGTCGGTTATGTGAATTGAAATCATGACAATATTTTCTTATATTATTGTATACAGTGTATTATATCTATACAACTTTGAAGTTTTTAACAAGTAGGTGGTTTTGGGATAGAAGAAGTGCAGGAGATAAGTGTGTTTTGTTATTTTCGCTTTGTGGTGAAGAACATAGTGGCGGAGTGCTGGACTGGAGTAACTGAGTGTTGCGGGTTGTAAAGTGCGAGTTTTTCCTTTTAAATGCATAGAAATGTCTATTAGCTTTGTTTTACTTTTTATGACCATCTTAGGTAAGTACTAAAATATGGCTAACCGACGGTAATGGAGGGGAGCATGCTGGTATGTAATCTTCCCCTAAAAAAAGCCATATGTTGCAAATTAATCTTTGCGGCTGGTTTCCATTACAAAGGTAAAGCTTTTTTCTTGTTAGAGCCCACATATGTTATCGACCTTAAAGTTATACTCCTATTTTAATTTATGTGACATTTTTTATTATTCAAAATCTAAATTATATAAACTTTGATCAATAATTTAAAATATCATTTTTATCGTATTGGCATGAAAAAAAATGCAACTTATCGTACTTTTCTTATAGTTTTTTAATATTCCAATTTTAATTTTGAAATACTAAGGGGATAAATGGTTTTCTAGTCATTTAAAAACTCATTTTTGATTTTATATGCTTTTTACAATAGATATTTTTTTTTACACATAAGAGATCTTTATTTTTAAATAAAAAAAATTAAAAAAATCATTTTTTTGTATTCAATTTATAAGTTCCCATAAGAGATCATTTCCTTACAAAAAAATTGAAACGAAGGGAGTAATTTCTAGTTTCTATATTGGTCCAATAGAATTGAGGCCTAGATGGGGACTAGAATGATCCTGACAATGACTATTCCAAGAACAATTCATCTCTAGGCCCGCCCGCCAATTTAAAATTACACAATTTTACTTTACACAAGGGGATTGGGGAGGGAAAAAATAAATGCAATTAACGAAGGTTTTAATCTTAATCATTTAAATTTCATTCATTAAGTCATTTATTTTTAACTTTGGGTTTTTATTATTTTGATCTTAATCATTAAGTGTGTTTATTTATTTTAAGTTACAATGGTTTGGAAAGGTCTAAATGATTAAAGATTTGTAATAAAATTTTAATATCATTAAGATTTTTATTCAAGGATACTACGTACAAAGATGTCAGTTCAATAACTCCATTCATTCACAGTTGTTGACATCCCTCATCATTATCAATTACTATCGTTGCCGCCCTCCATCATCAACTAACACCACCACCTGCAACCATCACCATCACTGTCAATCACTACATTCAATTATCACCATTATCAACTATACCACCCCACCACCCACAACCATCATCCTAATCCACAACCGCACACCGCTGCCCATCACAACAACACCGGCCGTTATTTGATAACATCACCATTAATTATAATTATCACAACAATCACTAATTACTATCGATAATCATCATCATCAGTCACCAGTATATATTGTCAACCATCACCATTAGTTATCAACATCGCATCCACCACAATTATCAGCATCCACTACCATCTATCACCATCAACCATTACTGTCAGCCACCACTAGCTACTACTCATAATACCACAATAAGCAAATGTCATCCCTAATCAATATTTAGAACCACTATCGCTAGTCATAATCATCACCAACCACCATATGATTTTTTAAAAGTACTTTCTTGATATGTATTAAATTAATTTAATATTATATCAAAATTTTATATATTTATTAGTTTTTAAATAAAAATAAGTTTTTTTCATTCAGATATTGAAAAAAATAAATGGTCTTAATTATATATTTAGTGTTTTGATCTTAATATAACATATTAATATTCAAATTTGTATTCAGATTCAGACATTCAAATCATAATACACATCTTAATATTCAGATATATGTTATGATTCACGCGTTTTAATCTTAATGAAAAAAAAATGAGGCCTTATGGAGACGAATGAGAATTTAACTACACCTATTATATGATAAAAGGATTGGTTACATTACATTATAAATTTTGGTGATATTTAAAAGTTCATTGGGGCCTAGGATGTCTTCTGATTTAGAAATTATTGTGGGTTATCGAAAAGAAACTCCTGTGAAAAGTTTGGTCAATTACACTTGACGGTTTAATTTATAGGTTATCGATTTTTAAATATATTAATTCGCTAATCAATCGATAAGCTATTGATTAATTCGATATCGGATTAGCAATCACCAGATAGAAATCGGCGATGTATTGACTAAATTACGTAATAACTATCAATTTAACTAATTCATTTTAGTTGTTAGATAAATAAGTTGAGAGACCAGTTGCAATATAGAAAATATCCCTTCTTTCTTCTACATTTATCTTTTACTCTTCCATTACCACCAGTACTGATGAAGCTTCGAATCTCTCACAACAGATTGCAATACAGAAGGGGTAGCCTGATGCACTAAGTTCCCGCTATGCACGGGATCCGAGGAAGGACCGGATCACAAGGGTCTATTGTACGCAGATTTACCTCACATTTCTACAAGAAGTTGTTTTCACGGCTTGAACCCAAAAGTATTCAGATAATTACAAAACTGTTGGATTTAAAAATTACAATACATATTTTATTATTTTATGTAAAATAATAAAATTGTAAATAGCGGGAGCTTAGTGCACCGGGCTGTCTTAGGGATAAAATTGCAAATATGATAATTCTGAACAGGTTAACGGTTCACCCGATAAGAAAATTGAGTAATCCGCCCCCACCGATAAACAGTTAAATATAAAATTTTAATCCGCTAACCAACCGTTAATCCGATAACTCAATACTAATAAATCAATTTTGCAGTTGGATTATCAGTTACGGTCCGATTTTGAACTGCCTACCTATGAGATGTCGTTTTTTCTTTTACTTATTCAATATTCAGTATATTAACTTAATTAATTAAAATTCAGTTTAGGAAAAACACTCCTTCGCAAAAATTCATCCCTTTTATTTTTCTTCACTTGTTGGTACAATGATGAAACAAAAGAAAACAATTTAAACTGAAATATGATGACAAAAGAGATCTCGAATAATAAGAACGTGAGAATAGCATGCGGCAAACAACAAGGTCGTCTTAGCTCAGTGGAAGAGCGCGTGGCTTTTAACCACGTGGTCGTGGATTCGATCCCTACAAACGGTGGCTAACTAATTACTTATGCTTTTTGAAAAATAAAGTTGCAGTAGTGGTGACGGTTATTACACACACAAAAGAAGAAGAATTTAAAGGAAGGCGGCAGATCCCAAATTCTTCGACAATTGTTGCGAATTTGGCTCTTAGCCATCTTTTGCCATGACATGACCTGTGTCTAATCTTCAAGTCAACTTTTAACAACTGACGCTACAAAAAAATGGAAAGCTACCTGTTTGTCGTAGAGTCATTGTTCAGTTTATTGTTTAGTCATTAGTGTCTAATGTTTGGCTACATGCATCTCATATTTTGAATCTTCATAAGTATATTATTCATTCCAAATTGGGTGCCCTTCCACTTGACATTCCTTAATTTCCAATTGCTTATAAAAAGAAAGTCAACAAGCCATTTTGAGTTCTTAACCATCTTCAAAAAATTTAACAATTTTATTAGTGAATAATTATAAAACATTCTCCATATATTTTGTAATTATTAGTGTTGTATAATTATGGTAGATATATAATTCTATTTGTATTAGGATTCCACATTGTACACACTATATATATTTGTATTAATGAAAGAGGCTCCCCAAGGGGAGATTAATACAACTCTACATGGTATCAAGAGCCAAAACTTCCTCCTTACCTTAAACCTTGTAATCGGCAGCCCTTCCTATCTTTTTCCGGCGCCAAAACAGGTTGTATACCACCGGTATACGCTATTATACCTCTAATTTACAGCCTCCTCAACCTCCATATTTCTCTAACAGGTTGTATACCATCGATATACGTTGTTATACCTCTAATATATAGCCTCCTCAACCTCCCCGAACCCCAATTTTTTTCTAGAAGCCCTCGTGGCAGAGAACAACCACGCTGGTTTTTCTGGCCGCGACATGAACACAAAGGGGGACTGGGCTTTCAACAAATACCCAGAACATCCGTGGCCCAGCAGCATGGGAGCACCACCGACGGGTCATAATCACCAGGCCCAAGCTCCTACAGCCCAGCAGTGGCCCAACAGTCTGGGATCAACGCCAACGGGCCACAACCATTAGGCCCAATGTCCTGGAGCCCAACAGTCCGCTCCAGGCCTTCCCCAATCCAATTTGGGCCAGACTTTCGGCATATTAACTCCTCGGAAGCCCGATAATGCGTGGTATATGGATATGGGCGACACGTCTCACCTCACCAACAATTCTGGTAATCTTCCTCAAATGCGAAATTTAAATACTCCACAATCTATTCTGGTCGGAAACGGTCATCGCATTCCAATTCAAGATTTTGGCCACACACTAACCCTACCACCGCATCCCCACTTCTCCTTAAATAACGTCCTCTATGCCCCAAATATTATCAAGAACCTAATCTCTGTTAGAAAATTTGTCACTGATAACTCCGTATCAATTAATTTTGACCCGTTTGGATTTTCTGTAACAGACCTATATACCGGGAAACTCCTTACACGATACAAAAGTGAGGGGGGCCTATATACATTCCTATCAACGTCCGCTGCCAGTGTCACCCCTCCCACAACTCTAACTGCCCAAGTCTCTCCTCATACTGCTTTAGCAACAATCTCTCTGTCAACCTGATACAATAGACTTGGACAGCCAGGAGCTCCTGTTTTTAATTTTCTTCGAAATAATAATTTCATTCGTTGTCCTAGTGGGAAACCTGCCCAACAGTGTTTTCCTTGCCCATTAGGCAAACATGTTCGCCTTCCTTTTCAGTCTTCTTTAAGTGTTACGTTTTCTCCGTTTGATATTGTTCATGCAGATTTATGGACATCTCCTGTTATCAGTTCACTGAGTCATAAATTTTATCTTGTTTTATTAGATAACTTTCTTAACTTTATCTGAATTTACCCTCTAAAATTCAAGTCTGACGTTTTTACCAAGTTTCTTGAGTTTCGTAACTTTATCAAAACACAATTTGAAAAATCCATCAAATTGTTCCAATGTGATAACGGTCGTGAGTTTAATAATTCTGCATTTCATAATTTTTGCACCAATAATGGCATAGTCTTTCGTTTCTCCTGTCCCCACACCTCACCGCAAAACGGAAAAACCGAACGAATCATCCGTACTATCAATAACATGGTTCGTACCATTCTTTTTCATGCCTCTCTCCCTCTATCATTTTGGATCTATGCAGTCAAAATGGTAGAATACATCCTTAATATTTTACCTAGTAGTACTAAACCCCCGCCGAAATCCTCTACCGTCGGATCCCTTCCTATGATCACCTTAGAGTTTTCGATTGCATGTGCTACCCAAATCTTGCTTTCATCGCCCCTCATAAATTATCACCTTGAACCACTCCGTGTGTCTTCGTAGGTTGCCCGTCTAATCATAAGGATTATTTGTGCTATAACTTGTCCACTCGTTAGATTCACGTTTTTCGTCACGTTACTTTTGATGAGATGATTTTTCTTTTTGCAAATATTCAAAAATTCAGAAATACGGACTACACCTTTCTAGACGAGTTCGACATCTCCCATGTCATACTTCGCGAACTGCATCAATCCACCACCACCACCCCCACTGCTCAGTCACCGCCGCCCATCACTGCCACCACCGGAAATTGGTCGGACCTCTCATCGCTGATTGCCGGCACCACCACCAGCTCTCTACCGACATCCTCCCCGGTCACTGTCACTCCTATCAGTTGACAAAATCAAATACCAGTCACTGTGTCACCCACCGCCGCTCCTCTAGCGACCCCGTCATAACCCATCCAGAATCCATCACTGCACCATCACCTCGACCACCCATCACAATCCCATCCCCATCCCAACCATCGTAACTCGTGACATGACCACCATACATACCCCATCAACACCACCCCTTATGTACCATCCGACCTATTCACCATCACCGGTACCACCATCGGGCCACCCACACCAAATCGATCTCACTAGATCTCACCACCCATACAACCCGACATCGTCTCCCGAAGCCACCAACCCAATACCCGGTCCCATCACCCAAACCCCCACCTGACACCGTAACTGACCCTAGTAACCCGGTTCAGCCTACCCACAAAAACACCCAACCTATCCTTGCCCCACGCATCATATGGAAACCCGTGCCCAATATGGGATTTTCAAACTCAAAGTCCATTTTAACCTATCAATACAAACCATATTTCAAATTCCAAAAAATCTAAAATTAGCCAAACTAGACCCTAATTGGAATGCGACCATGCATGAGGAATTTAATGCTTTAACAAAACAACACACTTGAGATTTGGTTCCTAGACCGGATGAGGTGAATGTGATCCGATGCATGTGGCTATTTCGTCACAAATTCAGAGACAATGGTGACTTAGAGCGATATAAGACAAGACTTGTAGCTAATGAAACTAATCAGCAGAAGAGTATTGATTGTGTGAGACATTTAGTCCGGTTATTAAATCTACTACCATTCGCTTAGTCCTGAGCATTGCTATGGGTAAGCATTGGCCGATTCATCAGCTTGACGTGAAAAATGTACTTTTACATGGAGACTTGAAAGGAACTGTTTACATGCATCAACTGCCAGGTTTTGTTCATCCACAAGCCCCTAATTATGTGTGACGTCTCCGTAAGTCACTATATGGTTTGAAAATGCCCCTAGAGAGTGGTATGAACACTTTGCAAATTACATATTGCAGATTGAGTTTGTATGCAGCAAGTGTGATAATTCTCTCTTCATTTTTCATCAAGGTAGTAATATTGCTTATTTGTTGTTATATGTGGACGATATTGTTCTTAATGTCTCCTCTGATGTGTTAAAAAATAAGACCATTGCACTGCTCAAAACCGAATTTGCTATGACTGACTTGGGGAAGTTGAGTTACGTTTTGGGGATATTAGTGACTAGATCTATAGATACTATGTTCCTGTGTCAGCGTAAGTATGCAGATGAGATTGTGTACAGGCTACAATGGCGAATTACAAGATCATGCCCACTTCGGTTGACTCTAAGTCAAAGCTCAGTGATGTTGACAGTGATCCAGTGTATGATCATACTCTGTATAGGAGCCTTCCAGGTGCACTTCAGTAACTTACGTTCACCAGACCTGATATTGCTTATGCTGTTCAACAGGTGTGCTTGTTTATGCATGCCCTAGGGAGCCTCGTTTTATTGCTCTTAAACGTATTATTCGATACGTTATGGGTACATTTGATTATGGAGAACATCTATACCCTTCTGCACCGAACAAGTTGTTGTCATATACGGATGCAGATTGGGCAGGTTGTTCGGACACGCGACGCTCCACCTCAGACTGTTATGTATCTCTGTTATGATGTTTCTTATGCCTGACATACTCGGTACATCAGTCGTACTGCCGTCCCTTTTGTCGGGGGACGTTGGTTTCATGCCCGCAGGTTCACGTAGACAGGGCGACGATCCACGTTAGTAGGTTGCTGATCCAACAGATTTTGGAGCACTCCCCTTGTTTCGGAGTGTCGGTCTATCTTGGTACGGTAATTTTTGCTTGTATATATGGGTATGGCGGGGCCCTGTTCCGACCTTTAGATATCGCGTACTCTTTAGAGGCTTGTAGACATGTGTCATGTGTGTAGTAGTCATGTACGGCCTCGTCGGCCTTGGTGTATATATATATAAGTTGGGTTTCTGGTTTACTATTTGTATGCTTATATATGTCAGCAGAGTACTGAGTGACGGCCCTTGTGGCCGCGAATAATTACGGGTAGATGTTAAATGTATGACTAGTGATACCCACCAGATAGGGTCCGGGTGCCCGTCGTGACCCTCCGGTTTGGGTCATGAAAATGTCATTCATGTTAAGGTATACAATTCATCATCATTGCCCCTTCCATTAGGTTGTTGAAAAGGCTGAAATTTGTTGTTCTCCTATAAAGATTAAACTTTAAACCGAATTTACAAGTGATTTGGTTCATTTCAAGAGTAAAAGTTATTCCGTGTTCCGTGTATTTGCAAATTAAATTCAACTTTCAACTTGTACAATATACATGAAATGCACACACAAATAATTAAGTAGCGCAAATGATTCTTTTTCTATTTCACCCTTAGTTGGCCAATATTGTGTTAATATTGATCTACAACCATTGATTGAAATAGTTCAAGTTAATTAAATAGTCATCTCAAGGGTTATATCCAACATTTTACCACATACATTCACGCTGCAAAATAAAAGGTTAAAGTAAATAGGTGCATGAACACACATCAATAAAGACGCAACAAGTTCATTTGAATAAAAGAACTTTATTTTAATATACATGAACACACTTTCTGATTCCAGACAACCCCAGCAGAAAATACAACAGATGACAATTTAACAAACAAAGGAACAGTACAACAGAAACGAAAAGGATGTCCCCTTAGGCGACATTGAATGATACCAAGTGTTGGCAGTTAATAGATGGCATCAAGAATCACTGAGACAACTGACAGCCCAGCTAACTCCCCCCCCCCCCCCCCCGGACCTTGTACAGCTTCAAATACAAGGTGGAGAATGGTTTGTATTCCCCTGATTAGGAGGATGCCTTGGTGACATCTTTGGTAGATCTATTGTATTTCATGTGGCTCTTAACCAGCTGTCCAGCTGAGATAGCTGACATGAGGGATAGCTCCCCAGCAAGAACAGAACCAGCTACTATTGTGGCCAAGAGTCTAGCATTTGACCCTGGTACCTCTCTGTTGGCACCTTTCACTCCCAGCAAGTTTAAGCAAGCTGATTGAGATGCAAGCTGAGTTCCACCTCCAACAGTACCAACCTGTATCCAAGTAAATACACAATAAATATAGCAAGAAATCGAAAGATTCCATAAGCACTTTAAACTGAATTAAGAACAGGTTATATGTACGAGATTGTCTATATATGTCCAAGTTATCATAAATTTGCATCAAGAAAATGTTAGTACAAAATTGAGGACAGGTCACATGTATGAGATTGTCTATATCTGTCCAAGTGATCTTAAATTTGCATCAATAAAATGTTATACAAAATTGAGGACAGGTCACATGTATGAGATTGTCTATATCTGTCCAAGTGATCTTAAATTTGCATTAAGAAAATGTTAAAGTACAAAATTGAGGACAGGTCAAATGTACTTGATTGTCTATACATGTCCAAGTGATCATAAATTTGCATCAAGAAAATGTCAATTAGTACATACCTCAATGGAAGGCATAGTCACAGAAATATGGAGGTCCTTGCCCTCATTTACAGCCTCCATCATAGTGATGCAGTGGGAGCTCTCTATGTTCTGAGCTGGGTCCTGACCAGTGGCAATATACACAGCTGAGACGATATTGCTAGCATGAGCATTGAAACCACCAAGTGCACCAGCCATGGCAGATCCAGTAAGATTTTTAAGCATGTTCAGCTCCACAAGAGCAGCAACCTCAGTTTTTAGAACTTTCTTCACTACCTCTTCTGTGATAATTGCCTCACAAACTACAGATTTTCCTCTTCCCTCAATCCAATTAATTGCTGCTGGCTTCTTGTCCGAGCAATAGTTCCCTGTCATAGTTATAGATTACTTTAATTAAACAAACATCTCCATTTAAGGGGGAACAAAAAGCAATAATGCCAAGTGCTAAAGATCAAACAATAATGTCAAGTGCTTATTGAAACAAGTTATATGAAATAAGAATTTAGATACTTGTAACGAAACGTTATTTTTCTTAATAGCGGAAAATGTTTTCTCGAAAAATAATCTTTTTGGAGACATTATCTACAATTCAAGAAACCAAACACTAGAAGTTCGTATTTTCTGCAAAATCACTTTCCAGCCCATGTGAATTTATAACGACCCCATACTTCTGTTATAGTCTATTACTAGCATTTACCAGACCATGTACAACAGAAAAACATATTTATAATAACCCCATACTTCTGTTTCAGGCAGTGAATAGACAGTTTGTTTTCATGAATTTAATTTAGTGTAATCATATGGAGTGGTATAAGCTAGCAGTGGGTGTCAAATACTTTAAAGAAAATCTAAAGGGTAGGTGGAATACCAGATATGCCGATGACATCCATGTCAGGGTATTCATTCTGAAGGTAATCAAGAACGTTTTGTACACCTTTGGACACCATGTTCATTCCCATTGCATCACCAGTGCTACACACAAATCTCATGTACAGATTCTTTCCTGCAATTGCACACTGAATCCTTTGTAATCTGGCAAATCTGCTTGATCTGCAACATCCCAATGCAAAAACAAAAATTAGATAACTATAAAACAAAATATACAAATGCATGCTGATTTCTGAGAAATAGAATAAAAGCATGCACTCACTGGTTGAAAACATTAGCAAGTGTCTCAAATTTGATGGGATCTTCAACATGGAACTTCAACTCTGCTGCCCTTTTGGCTGTGCCGAACCTAACACAGGGTGCTCTGGTCATCCCATCACGGAGCAAAATGGCGGTGGCACCACCAGAAGCATAGATAGCCTTGCAACCTCTATTGGTACTAGCCACTAAACATCCTTCAGTGGTTGCCATCGGCACTGAATACTCAGTCCCATTTAGCAACAATGGTCCCGCTATTCCCACCGGTATTTGCACGTAACCAATTGGCATCTCACAGCACTGTCCAAGAATGGATTCATAGTTAAATCCCTCCAATGGCAAGCCTTCTAGTGACTTCCCTGTAATCCTCTGCAACGCTTCTTTCCTTATCGATGCAGCTCGTTTACAGTCACCTAGTTTGGATTCCAACAAATACGATGGCATTTTCCCCTCCACCACGGATTTTATTATGTCTTCATCTTCCTCAGACGCTGCTGGTGTAACCAATGGCGCAGGTTTTTCTGCCATGGACATAGCTACCTTAGTAGGTTGCGGTGGTGCTACCACAGCAACCTGTCTAGTAGGTGGTGGTGGGACAGCACAGCCAAGAGTAGTCGCGGTGGCGCAAGGTCCACGACGACTATCTTCTTCCAAGATAAACTGCTCATGATCATCTTCATCCTCCACATCCCAAGAATCATTATTCCCCCTGGAAACGAATGTCTGAACGAACCCAATCCCAAAGAACCCGAGAAGATAAATCATAGAAGCGATCAACGAAACAATGGCAACCAATTCAGAAAGTGTAACTACATGGAGAGGAGTAGAATTCCTGATTTTCTCACGCCACCTGGATAGAAGAAAATACATAACAGAGAAAAACATGGTGAAAAACAAGCCATTTGTGAGATACAAAGGGAGTGGGAGGGCATCAGAGGCATCAAGAAGAAGGGTGTTGTCTTCTTGTTTTTGTTGTTTGTGGGGTTTGAGAGGTTTTTCATCATCGGCGGCAAAGACCTTGGATGGGTAGACAGGCTTTTCAGATCTCCGGCTAACGTCCATTTTTCACCGGTAAAGTCTGCCGCCGGTGGGGGAAGTGGAAGGAGGAAGAAGGGGCAGAGAGAAGAAGTATGGGATTTGTTGTGCTGATATGATGAGAAGTATTGTGTTGGATTGTGAGGAGAAGCGAAGATGTAGGAAATGTATTTATAGGGGAAACCGGTTGCCGCGCTGGACTTTTGAGCCACACCGTGTGCTTCCCCCCCACCTCCCTCTATGTTCAAAATAATGTCTTTTATTATCTTATAAATTATAATTATTAATACTCTCTCCTTCCCATATTACGTGTCTACTTTTTTTTTTTAAAAGTCAAATTATATAAAATTTGATCAATATTTTGAGATACATTTTTGCACCATATTGATATGAGTAAGAATTATAGCTTGTAGTACTTTTTGTATAACTTTTAAATATCTAAATTATAATTTTAAAAAATTGAATTGATCTAATCAAATTTAGATCAGAAGATAAGTCAGTTTGACTCTCGATAAGCAAAACAAGACAACTAATATGGGACAGAGGGAGTACTCACTTCGTCCCAATTTATGTAAACATGTGTGATTAGACACTGAGTTTAATAATAAAATGAAGACTTTTGAAATAGATGATCTAAAATAAGTCATAAATATTTATGTAATTATATAAACTAACTCATTAAGAGTAAAATAAGAAGTTTAAAAGTTAAGTTGTTAATAAATATAAAAAGATAATATTATTTTTTTAACTGATTAAAAAGAAAAATTTACCATATAAATTAGAGCAGAAATTAATTAAATATACTTCATATGTTTAAGAATAAAAGGCTTCTTTTTAAGTTTTATATAGTCATGTTGACTGGTTGTAAATGGCTTGGGTAGAGACGTAAGTGTAGGAATACAAACGTAACGATTTTTTTTTCTTGTCCTTAAATTGGTATTCCGATAATCAAGAATTCATATTCGACTTATAGCTTACAAGTCATAATTTCAAACGTTGAGAAAAGTTTAAATTTGTACATTACCTGCAAGGCTGCAACATGTAAATTTATCTATAAAGATAAATAATATACGTGTAGTAGGTGAAAATCCATTGATTGTGTAAAAATTTTTTATACCATATAATTAAGTTAGATCCTAATGAGAATAATACTGAGGGAGCTATTTGGATTATACTTATCACTCCTTAACTTCATATTTTATATATGATGACATTTGAGAGGATGCCAAATTTGAAATAAAAAATGAAAAGTTTAGTACGTATCCAAATTATCTTTGAAGTAGTAGATGTCATGGCATTTTAAAAAAAAAAAAAGACAGTCTGATGCATTAAATTTCCGCTATGCGATATGAAAACACGTCACTAACGGAAAACATAAAATTTTAAAATTAAAGAGTTTCGGAATATAAAAATATCTCATTTTTTTGTGATAAACTAAAAAGGAAAATATTAAATGAAATGAAATTGAGGGAGTAGAAAATAATGAATTTAGATGTTTAGTTTTTTTTAATAACATCTACCAATTAAAATACATTTGTTCGCAAAAATAGCTTTCAGAAACTAGCAAACTAAACTTGTTACTCGGAATTATTTCTTAAAATTTTTTAAAATCAAATTCAAACGTCATATGACATACATTGATAGTATTTTTTAAAATATATTATCAATGTAATTTAACCTATTATAATATGTTAATTGATTTATTTTTGAAGTTATTGTTCTATTCGTTATGCACAATACCTTTAATTATTTTCAGGTGACATGAAAGTATAATGATTAATTTACACTGTATATGAAAACTAAATGTTCAATTTTGCACGCTTTCAGCTTTGAACATTAAAATACTCATCAACATTCCTTATAGTCCACATAAGACAGCAATGGAGGTATCTTAGCAACTTCTTTCAGAAAGTTGATTTGTTATATTACTACTAGCTACTCCTTTGCTGTGTCATCAAACTAAAATCCAACGTTCCTGTCTTTTTTTTTTTTTAAAAATACTTTATGTTCCAACCCTTATTTTTAAATTTGTGAAACTTAGGGGTAATATAAAGACCATATTCAGTTGAACAAACTAGACTTTTAATTTAAGCACGTTTATCTTTAATTTGCAACTTGCGGTTAGATAATCAAGTTATACTGTACATATGTAAATAATTGTTACGGGGAAAATAATACTAATATATAATGGGAAACTATTCGAACGTAATGCAGTTTCCTCATTGTTTCTAGGATGATAATGAAGAAAATTAAATATGTGCCTAAGAATAGATTTAACTTTTGAATTAACGAGTGTATACAATACAAGTTTATACGTTGAAAAAGGGACAAAAAAAAAATTTAAGGCAACAAAGGGATCAAAAGTGGGAATAAAGGAATCTAATTGTTAAGGTACAGTTCTTTCCTTTGTAACTTTTCTGTTTATGGTGTTCTTTTTTGTCTTTTCTTTTTAATACCGTGGAATGGTAATATTGTCCAATTTATTAGAGGTTGAATGAATTGCAAACGATAAAATTTGATTCTCCCTTATTTAGGATTAATTAATAATGCTATTGGCTAAAGGGAATAGTATTAAAATGTTCATCGCCGTTGTTTAATGACCCGATTTGATATTATAAGATAAACCAATAGATACTTGAAGCAGTTCCGCTTAAGTAATTGTAACAATTCCTGCACGGTACCCCTTAAAATTTAATGAATAATTGTCTTGACTTAACTTTTAGCAACAAATCTGTCTAGCAATAATTTTTGGCCGGAAGTTCATTCAGATTTAAAACAGTCATGGATTAAAAAAAGGCAGGGTAGCTTGATACACTAAGTTTCCGCTATACGCGGGATTCGGAAAATGGTCAAACCACAAGGGCCTATCGTGGATACACATATCCGTAATTCTAAAATACACTTTCTTTAACTTCAAACGTTATGAAAATTTATATCCATATGTGGTGTGTGTAAATTTCATAATTTGTATAGTTGTACTGCTACACTACCATGAATAATTTTAAACTTGAAAATGAGAATATATTTGTAGGGAACACTTTGCTCCTTTGGTACATAATTTTATCGGATGTAAATTTAAATTAGTTGGCCCTAATGCGGAGGTGTGAGAGACTGACTATGGATGATTCAGGAGAGATAGAGATAGAGGTAGATCGAAGACAGGGGATAAGTGACCAGACATGACATGACATAGTTACAGCTAACCGAGGACATGACCTTAGATAGGAGATTGTGGCAAATACAAATTAGGGTAAAATGTTAGTAAATAGTAGACCGTCGTCTCGTGTATTCTTTCATATTAGTAGGCGTAGTAGTATCCCTGTAATTTTATCCTTTTATTTATGTTATTATCCGCTCTCTCTTGTACTCGATTACCGTATTAGTTTGTTACAGTTACTGTTACTTTTTTCATAATGTTTATATATCTATAGTATTTTGTCTAGACTTCTTTACTTTATTGTGCTTTCTGTTGAGCCTAGGGTCTTTCGGAAACAAACTCTCTACCTCCCAAGATAGGAATAAGATCTGCGTACATTCTTTCCTCACCAAAATTCACTTATAAAATTATACTGGGTATATTATTGTAGATTTAGATTAATTGGGTCAGTTGACTTCTAATTTTAATGGCTAAGCAAAAGGAAAATGTAAAGTGGCTTTTAAATACTTGATCGCAGTAAAACTTGAACTATGATTTCTGTTTGTACAAATTTGACTTATATAACCATCTCATTTAACAAATTAAAATACAAACTGACTGCAAAGGAAAAGTGACCATACTAGAAATGAGATACGAAATTAGTGACGTTGAAATGCTAAGGAAGAAATAAAGAAAAGAATAGACCGTCGATTAATTATTAATTTGCCTTTCTAATTACAATGAAGACTTGTTGTCCTTTCATTTTAACTTTTTTGGTAAATTATTTGTTAACTAGCAAAACACTATTTATGTCGACTAGCTTTATAAACCAGCATAATTTTTTTGTTTGTTGCAAAAATTACACTGTACATTAACATAGGCTATACCAACTAGCACCCTTTAACCGACACCAAAATACTAACTTGTTTCAATGAGATTATAACCTAGAACTTACTCCCTAAATCTTAATCTTAACTAATTATTATTGGGCTATGGTCTCATTGTATCTTAACATCGTCATTGATTTTCTTCTACCATTTCTGCTCATAATTTATCAAAACTATAGTATTTTAAAGTTGATAATTGTACTATTTGATCCCCATCAATCTTACTGCAAATTCAATAAATTATTTCAGCGTTTTTCAGAATTCCGTGTATCATAATGGATGAGAAATGCTTACACCAAAGAAAGGGCATAATCCAGTAGTATAGGCTCTAGCTTTTCTCATTTATTTGGGAATTAAATGAAATTTATGGTAAACGTGTACAAGTATAACACTACAATCCCTACCCATTATTAGATTAAGATTCCTCTTGTATTGTGATTAAGATTCCTATTTCCTCTTGTATTAGGATTGTATATTATACACTATATATATTGATATCAATGAGAAAGAGTCCCTAAGGGAGATTAATATCATCTTACATGGTATCAAGAATCAAAATTCTAATATAAAAAAATTCCTACCTTGATGCCGCCCCACTCTTGGCCGACGGCAACATCGTTTTTCTTCTTTTCTTTCTTCCTAATTTTCCACCATTCTAATGGAAAATTTGGCTACTCCCACCTCTTCCGATGCTTCCGCTTTTAACGCAGTCGTCATCCAACCACCCACTACCCTCTCCTCACCATCTTTCCATCTGGCTCTCGCCGTTACCAACATCAAGAATTTTATCCCTATAATTCTTGATCAGGAAGATGGCTAATATTGGTCATGGGTGGAACTATTTCGTATCCATGCATGTGTATATCATGTGCTTGATCATATAGACGACTATTTCCCTCGTTCTCCCGATATGGATGACACCACATGGCGTCGCCTCGATGCCGTAGTCAAATAGTGGATATATGGCACTATATCCAATGATTTACTATACACAATCATGAAAACGGGTGCCTCTGCACGTGATCTATGGACACGTTTGGAAGAAATCTTTCAAGACAACAAGAACACTCGCGCGATGTACTTGGAAGAACAGTTTAACAACACCCATCTTGAAAACTTCTCTACTATGTCAGAATATTGCAAGCAGTTGAAACTGGTGGAAGACCAACTGTTCAATGTTGGTACGCCCGTGTACGAAACAAAAATGGTGTTACAATTAGTTGCAGGTCTCCCTAAGGGTGAATATGACACCCTAGCCATGATGATACAACAGGTTGACCCTCTACCAAGCTTCAACAAAGCACGTTCGCAATTGTTATTGGAGGAGACTCGATGTTGACACCCAATTTTGTCCCATCTTTTATGATTTTATTCGTAATTTTTAATATTTTGGCACTTTCAAAATAATTTTAAAATATAGGCATATATGTGTATATCTTCGTATTATTATTATTATTATTCGCATATTTTATATCGTTTGCATTTTTATAATAATCATAAGTTATCCGAAAATTCTATGTTATTTTATTCTCGCAAAATTGCACCGCATTCCCCTTTTATTAAGCATTAAACATTTCGCAAATATTATATTTTATTATTTTCACATCGTTACGTTATTTTAAATAATTCACCTCTTTTACAAAAAATATATATATAAATATGTTTTAATATTAAGCCCCTTTTTATATTTTTAATCCATAACCCATTTTTTATTTTTTCTAACCCAAAACAATTTCCTAACCCAATTAAATACCCATTTCCCCTAAACCAATTCCCATTCCCTTATAACCCCAACCCAACACAGCCCAATAACCCAAACCCAATTAAATACCCATTTCCCCTAAACCATTCCCTTTTATCCCTTTAACCCCAAACCCAAAACAAAAACTCTCACCAACCCGTCGGCCCACTCCCCACCAACCCGTCGGCCCACCCGAAAACCCCTAAACCGGCCCAGCCCCTTACCCCTTTTAATTCCCCCAAATACCCAAAATCTTCCCCAAAAAACAAAAACCAAAAACCCTAAAACCCTTCTCTCCTTCAACCCAAACCCGCACGCCATCCCTACACCCACACCTCCGGTCACCTCACCACCAAATCCTGACACCACCACGCCCCTCCCATCACTTCGTCCAACCCATACCCCTAAAATCCGCTTCCAAATTCAGATTTTTTTTGCCTTTAATTCAAAATTCAAACTCGATTCTTGGGGGGGAATCCACCTATAAATACCCCATGATTGTTCTTCATTTTGGAGGAATTTTTCGGAGAAGAAAAAATAGATTTTGGAAGGATTTTCGGAATATACATAAAATACTTTGTTGTGTTCTTGAGTTTAAAGCATTTTGGCTTCTTTGTTGTTCAAGAATCAAGTCCGGAAAGGTTTGTCATCCCCTTTGATTCTCTGATTTTTCTTCACTGATTTCGGGTCGGGTCGACCCGACCCGGGTAACATTTTCAGAATTCTTGCATATCATATTTATGTATGTTGGTTATCTGAATTTGGTGTTAAGATTTGATTTGGATCACTGATTTTTGGGTCGTTCTTGACACGGTCGGGTCGACCGATTTAAATTTCCAAATTTCTTGCATTGTTCTCGTTTGTTATCATTGGTTATCCAAATTGATGAAATTATTTGATTAGGGTTGAAACTCCAATTCGGTCGTCACCGACCGGTCGGTCGCCTCAATTTGAATTTCCAAATTTCTTGCATTGTTCTTTATTATTATTGGTTATCCAAATTGATGAATTTATTTGATTAGGGTTGAAACGCGATCCGGTCCAAACATCGACCGGTCAGTCGACGATTGGGTAACATTTTCGAATTCTTGCATTTCATATTCTTGTTATTGGTTATCCGAATTGGGTGTTGAAATCGATCCGGTTGAAACACCGATCCGGTCAACATCGATCCGGTCGGTCGACCGATTGGATATTTCCATAATTCTTGCATTCCATATTCTTGTTATTGTTTATCTAAATTTGGTCTTTGAAATCGATTCGAGTTCGGATCATCGATCCGGTCAGTCATCGACTGGCCTGAGCGACCCGATTTGAATATTTCCGCACTTCGTAACTCGGGTCGGATATTTTAAACCGCTCATCGCTCGCTTTCTTGGCAATCGCTTTTCTTGCTTTATTAATATCGCATTAAGGCCGATTTAAATTGAATTCGAGGCCGCGCGCTTTTCTTTCGCTTTCGCTTCTCGCTTTTTAGTATAATCGCTTTAGATATCCGTGCAGCGGATATATTATTGTTTTATTAAGTTTATCGCTTTTAGATTTCTTGCGACAGATATCATTGTTTTACTGTTTTGAACAAATACCGCGCCTGTTCGGGCGCTGTTTCGCTTCAGCCATCGCTTGATTGATTATTGTTTTATCGCTTTTACGCTTTTTATCGCTTTTAAAATAAACACCGCACCTTTGAGATATTGCTTTCGCTTTGATCCATTGTTTCAAAGATTAAAATATCCGATTATCGCTTTTCTGCTTTTAAACTAAACACCGTCTTTTTCTAAAGCTGCTTTTTACGCCATCACTATCGCTATCGCCGCCGCCGCTATTTCTGTTCCGATTTAATTTTGCTGATTTGAACACGATACTACACTGGCCGATGAAAATATCCGTCGATTTTGAGGCCTCCACAGTTGCAAAGACGGAAATATAACTTCTGGACAATGATGAAGACTTAAACCTTTTATCCGAGATCAACATGTTTAGTAGGCGAGGTGATTAAAATAACCAACAAGTTATATATTCGCAGCCACGACGTGATTATAGTGATCTTTTCTATTTCACCCGAGAGACCGACACGTTTAGTAGGCGAGGCAATCAAAATAAACTACATTAGTCATATGTTTGCAGCCACGACGTGATTGGAATGTTCTTTTCAAAATTTAAGTTCGAGTTCTCCGCGATCAAAACATTCACTGCTTTGAATACGGATATGAAGTTATTTGTATTTAACTGCTTTCTAACCGCTTGTTCTTGACAACTTGCAGGACTAAAGTAAAATAAAGGCAATTATTCCTCGGAGTTTATTTATTTTATTTCTTTCTTCAAATTCAGCTTTTATCTCGCTTTGTATTGTAATATTATTTATCGCACTTATGTAATTATTGAAATGCTTAGAATAGGCAAACTTAGGATTTATTCATAGGTTAGTTTAAGATTTAAAACCCGTCGCTAGCTTATTTATTTGTAGGCTCGCAAACTTAAAAATCCTTCGCTAGTTTATTTATTTTAGGCTCGTCACGCTTATTCAAGATTTTTTTAAAACAACTCTTGTCATCTTTATTTGCTTCAAATTAATTGTACAAATAAGTTTATCTTTTTATTATTATTTTTTGCAACTTGTTGATTTTCGAAAGATTCGCTTCTTTGGCATTATAAAAGAACTCATTGTCACAAATGCATGTTTTCTAAAAACTTTACATGTATCTTTCTTTTATGTCATCCGAATTCGTACTTGTATAAAATGCATCATATTTACTTGTATAAAATGCATCATATTTGCAAACATCTTTTTATCTATTATACTTGTAAAACATGTATTTTTCTAGCAATAATTAACCTGAGCTTGACCGGATAACCGCAAGTTAGCGGATCTTAAAGGATGCCTAACCCCTTCCCTTTAGGATAATAAAGAACCCTTACCTAGAATCTCATTAGTTTTCGCAGACCTTAAAATTGGAGTTTACGTTGCAGCACTTAGTTTAATATTTAGGTGTCCTAATTCACCGTAAAAAATAATTAGGTGGCGACTCCTCAACCCTTTTTACCCAGGAATCACCCATACGTCTGTGCTCCGCTTTGACCCGAGCCAGGTCAAAATAGGGCGCGACACTCGACGTGCGAAGCAGGACGAGCATAACCAGAAGGCATTAGCAGTTGAAATGCCAGCACAACCTCAGGCCACCGCCGGCTAACAACCTCCGCCAGAAAATATCCAACCGCGGCAAAACTGCGGCGGCAGGGGTGGCAAGGGCCACGACAATGGGCAAGGCGGCAGGGGCCGCGGAAAAGGCCGAGGACAACAGCCACAACAGATCAGCAATAATGCTTCATGGGCCGGCCTAGTCTCTGGCTACCCAAATCAGAACTGGGCCACGATTTCTGGCTTTCATCCAGCCCAGTACCCTTTTCAGCAACAAGGGTTATTGGGCCAGGTTCCAGCTCCGCGCCCACCAATGTTCCAGCAACATCAGGCCCACGTCGTGCAGGCCTAGTTCCCACAGCAACCCTTAAATCAAATCCCTACCGACTTGGGTCAGGCATTCAGCAGTATGAGTTTGCAGCAGCCCGACAAAAATTGGTATATGGACTCCGAAGGCTCCTCTCACCTCACCCGATCCGCAGGTAATCTTTCCCAATTGTTTCGTTTAAAGTCTCCACAATTTATTACAGTTGGCAATGGTCATCGCATTTCAATTCAGGGCTATGGTCACACTCACACTCCGAAACCTTACCCACCCTTCTCCCTAAATAACGTCCTGCATGCCCCCCACGTCATCAAAAAATTAATATCCATTAGGAAATTTACTCGTAATAATTATGTGTCGGTTGATTTTGATCCATTTGGTTTTACTGTGAAGGATCTACGTGCGGGGACCCCTCTTACGAGATGCAATAGCACAGGGGACCTCTATCCATTCACATCCTCGTCCGCTGCCGGTTCCCGCCCACACACTACCTTAGCTGCTCTGTCTCCGTCAATTTGGCACAATAGGCTCGGACACCCAGGAGCTCTTGTTTTTCATTTTCTTAGAAGTAATAATTTTATTCAATGTAATGGAAAACTTGCCCAGACCTGCATTTCCTGTCAATTAGGCAAACATGTTCGTCTTCCGTTTAATTCCCCAGTTAGTATTACGTTTGCTCCATTTGATATCATTCATGCTGATTTGTGGACTTCCCCCGTTACCAGCTCCATAGGTCATAAATATTATCTCGTGTTATTAGATGACTACTCTCACTTTCTTTGGATCTACCCATTAAAATTTAAGTCCGAAGTTTTTGCCAAATTTCTTGAATTTTGCACATTTATCAAAACGCAATTTGAACGCGCCATTAAATCTTTCCAATGTGACAATGGCCGTGAATTTAATAACTCCGCATTTCAAAAATTCTGCAACAATAATGGCATGGTCTTCCGATATTTGTGTCCCCACACATCCCCTCAAAATGGCAAAGCTGAGCGTCTCATTCGTACAATAAATAACATGGTCCGCACTTTTTTGTTTCATGCCTCCCTCCCTCTATCCTTTTGGGTTTATGCGGTCAAAATGGTAGAATACGTCCTTAATATTTTACCCACTAGTACCCTCCATAACATGACTCCAACTGAAATCTTACACCGTAGGGTTCCCTCCTATGATCACCTACGGATATTTGGTTGCCTATGTTTCCCTAATCTCTTTTCCACAGCCTCTCACAAATTAGCTCCCCGCATCACTCCGTGTGTCTTCTGAGGTTTCCCATCGAACCATAGGGGCTATCTGTGCTATGACTTATCCACTCGTCAAATTCACGTCTCGCGTCACGTTACTTTTGACGAGACGCAATTCTCCTTTTTCAACATCAAAAAATTTCAAAAATTGGATTACGAATTTTTAGATAAATCATCTCTCTCTCCTGTCCACCTTCGGGAACTGTGACCGACTGACACCACTACACCGCCTCCATCTGCCACCATATATCACATGTCGTCGGCATCCCTGCCACCGGCATTCCCCCTGTCACCGTTTTTTTCCACCTTTAGCACAACTCAACCTCCAGGTTCCACCAACTCACCGATCACCGTCCCATCCAATGTGCCGTCCCAACAGTGTCACCACCATGCAGACCATAGTCCGACCATCAACCACCACCCAGAAAACCTAGATACCGGACCTAATACACCACCGACATCGTACCCTACCCTACAAACCTCCTCCATTTCCTGCATACCGAGAATCCCCACAACTCCTTACCACAGTTCACCGACAACCAATGACCAAACCCACTCGACTCCAACTCCAAACACCCTCACTGTTCCGCACCACCCGACATCCACCCTCGACAGAAACCCAGTCCTGACAACACAACATGCACCACACCCGAATCTGTCATCACCCAGTCCACCCAACCAGTCGACCAATACCCTTACCCAGCCTGCGCCCACATACCGAATGGAAACCAGTGCCCAACACGGGATTTTCAAACCCAAAGTCCAATTTAACATATCCACCCAAACAATTTCACCTATACCAAAAGCCCTAAATTAGCCAAATTAGACCCAAATTGGAATGCGGCCATATGTGAGGAGTTTAATGCTTTAACGAAATAACATACTTGGGACTTGGTTCCTCGATCAGAGGGGGTGAATGTGATCCATTGCATGTGGCTTTTTCGTCACAAGTTCAGGGATAGTGGTGACTTAGAAAGATATAAGGCAAGACTAGTGACAAAATGGTACTAACCAGCATGAGGGCATTGATTGCGGCGAGACATTCAGTATGGTTATTAAATCGGCCACCATCCGCACATTTTTAAGCATTCTATGGGAAAGCATTGGCCGATTCATCAGCTAGATGTGAAGAATGCATTTCTTCATGGGGATTTAAGAGAAACGGTCTACATGCACCAGCTGCCTGGTTTTGTCCACCCAGCAGCCCCATATTATATGTGTCATCTCCGTAAGTCACTCTATGGCTTAAAATAAGCCCCCAAAGCATGGTATGATCATTTTGCACAGTTCATTATGCGTCTTGGGTTTACATGTAGCAGATGTGTTAACTCTCTATTTACTTTACATCGAGGTCGTGATACTGCTTATTTACTGTTATATGTGGATGACATTGTTCTTACTGCCTCTACTGCTGTGATGAAAGATGAGATTATTGCACGGCTCAAGTCTGAATTTGCCATAACTGATTTGGGAAAGTTGAGCTATTTTTTGGGGATCTCAGTCACTAGATCCGCAGATTGTATGTTTCTTTGTCAGCGTAAGTATGCAGAGGAGATCGTGCACAAGGCTAAGATGGACAATTGAAAAATCATGTACACTCCAGTTGATTCTAAATCCAAACTTAGTGCAATGGTCGGTGCTCCAGTGACTGATCCTAATATGTATCGGAGTCTTGCAGGTGCAGTTCAGTATCTCGCCTTCACCAGGCCTGACATTGCCTATGGTGTCCAGCAGGTATGCTTGTTTATGCATGCCCCCAGGGAACCTCATTTTACTTCTCTCAAACGTATCATTCGATATGTTAAAGGCATACTAGATTATGGACTACACTTATACCCCTCCGCACCGAACTCGCTATTATCCTACACCGATGCAGATTGGGCAGGCTGTACAGACACCCGTCGCTCTACATCCGGATACTGTGTATTTTTGGGTGATAATCTCATCTCTTGGTCTGCCAAACAACAACCCACATTATCTCGTTCGAGTGTAGAAGCTGAGTATATAAGAGTTGCTAATGTTGTTGCTGAGATCTGTTGGCTCCGAAACCTTCTCTTGGAGATTCAGTGTCCTTTAAGTAAAGCGTCTCTGGTCTACTGTGATAACATATCCGCCATATACCTATCTCACAATTCGGTTCAACATCAGCGAACCAAGCATGTTGAGATGGACATCCACTTTGTTTGCGAGAAGGTTGCTCTCAGGCATATTAAGGTATTGCACGTGCCTTCCTCATATCAATACGCGTATATTTTCACGAAGGGCCTCCCAAGACAGTTGTTCCTTGATTTCAGATCCAGTCTTAGCGTTAGGCCTCCTCCCGCTCCGACTGAGGGGGTGTGTAAACATGTACAAGTATAACACTACAATCCCTACCCATTATTAGATTAGGATTCCTCTTGTATTGTGATTAGGATTCCTCTTTCCTCTTGTATTAGGATTGTATATTGTACACTATATATATTGATATCAATGAGAACGAATCCTTAAGGGAGATTAATATCATCTTACATTTATTACTATAAATGTTAACCAGTTGTGGGTCTAGCTTTTCAACACTCCATCTTGGACTCTTTGTTACATGATTTCCAATTTTGGCTGTTTAATTTCATTGTGCTATTATTTGTTGATGATTAGTAAACGGTGTGACATCATGGTGGGCTCATAAATAATTAAATATACTATCAGATAGAGCAAGCCAAAGAAAAGAAAAGAATTGGCCATTCACGTGCGATTGACTCATACTTCTTGCATGTGTAATAGTGTATGTGTTGTACAAAGTTGAAATTATAGAGAATTATCTTAATTACTTCTTTACTATATTCCATAAGTCCAAATTGTACCACTTTAATGCAAAGCACTTTAGACTGAGCCGGTCTTCCGAAAAAAAATTTCTTATGGTTGCGTTTAGACTTATAAAACAGTTTGTTTTTGTTTTTTCTGAGTGTTTGGCATTAGCTTTTACGTAGATATTTTTGTGAGAGATTTTATTTTGTGTCTTGATAGTTTATGTTTTGAAAAACAACACAAAATGTGTGTGGACAAGAATCAAAACAAACTAGTTTGAAAAAAATCCTCTTTGAATAATGGACAAAGGGTTGTGATCATTTTTCTTGTTAGATCAGACCAAAATGTCATGGACTACTCCATTCGGCGCGCCATTAACTATTTGAGTTGGATGACAATTAGATTATTTAGAGCTAATTAATATGTGTAACGGATAGCTCATGAAAATATGATCCCGTCTATTGTATTATTTCAATTCATCTTAACATGTCCAATTTCAGCTCATCTAAAAGTAAGATTGATTTGGACTAAATATATAACCCTAATTAACCCATAAGAAACTTTATTTAAATAATGTCTAAACTATTAGGTGTTTCCATTATCCTCTACAAATTTTCCTATTTATTACCCCTAGATGAAAATCCCCAAATATTAAACTAAAGAAACGAAAACTTCATGTCCTAAACAAATTTCTCGGGTCACATTAGTTGAAGGGATGAATTTTTCTAAAAGTTAAGTTTTTAACAAAATAAATATTTTTGATAAATTATTTTCTATTAAAAAAATGAATCTTTTAAATAGTTAGAGAAATTTTAAAATTATTCTTGGTTATATTTTGAAAGAAATAATCCCCTTGATTATTTTCATTAATTGAAAGGCTATATATACAAGTTACATATTTCCATAATAGGAGAATCCTATTCCTATTCCATTTCTAAATTCTTATTCTACCATAATTCTAACTATACAATTATGGTAAGTGTATAACACTAATTAAGGTAACCTTTACACTACAATATACTACAAATATATATATACCATATATACAAGATTGTATTTGTCATCAATCTGTGGCCACTGGCCGAGGCCCACTGCTGCCCAGTCCACTGCTTTGCCTGTGATATACACTGCTGTATATTGGGTGTATATCACAGGTATATTACTCTATTTAACACACCCCCGCAGTCATAGCGGGCGATTTTCGAACGCTGAGACTATCCCTAAAATCTTCAAAGAGAACCGCTGGTAGACCCTTTGTAAAGATGTCTGCAATTTGATAACGAGACGGAACATGGCATACGCGAACGTGACCCTTTGCAACCTTTTCACGGACAAAGTGAATGTTCATTTCGATATGCTTGGTGCGTTGGTGTTGAACTGGGTTACCTGAAAGGTAGATGGCACTAATGTTATCGCAATATACCAAGGTTGCCTTCTGAATGAGACAATGAAGCTCCAACATCAAATTACGTAGCCAACATGATTCGGAGACCACATTCGCTACCCCTCGATATTCTGCCTCTGCACTTGAGCGTGATAGAGTTGCCTGACGCTTTGCCGACCAGGAGACCAAGTTGTTGCCAAAGAACATACAGTAGCCAGAAGTCGACCGTCTGGTGTCGGGACAACCACCCCAATCAGCATCCATGTAAGAGACAAATGTGGATGTAGATGAAGGATACAAGTGCAACCCATAGTCCAGTGTCCCCTGAATATACTGAATGATGCGTTTCATTGCATTCATATGCTCAACTCTGGGATCATGCACGAATAAACACACCTGCTGAACCGCATACGTAATATCCGGTCTGGTAAATGTAAAGATACTTGGAGGGCCTCGCAAAGCTGCGATAATGGGTCGGGTCCTCGTATGGTGCACCCGCCGCAAAGACTCGCCTTGGGGTTTGCATCAACTGGCGTGGAAATGGACTTACAGGATGACATCCCAGCCCTCTCTATGATCTCAGCAGCATACTTTCGTTGAGACAAAAACAATCCACCTGAATGACGCTGGACGACAATCCCCAAAAAATAACTCAAAGGCCCTAAGTCTTTCATAGCAAACTCAGAACTTAGCATGGTCATGATAGATTGGCGCAAGGCATCAGAAGAGGCAGCCAAGATGATATCATCCACATACAACAAAATGTAGGCCAAGGACGAACCACGTCGGTAGATGAACAAGGAATTATCTGACCTGCTCTGAGTGAACCCAATAGTTGAAACAAAGTCAGCAAACCTCGTGTACCAGGCCCTTGGAGACTACTTAAGCCCATATAATGACTTCTTCAACAAACATACATGATGAGGACGGTTTGGATCCCTGAAACCCAACGGCTGATGCATATAGACTGTTTTCTTGAGATCACCATATAGGAAAGCATTCTTAACATCCAACTGATGAATTGACCAAGTTTTTGAAAGAGCCAAGCTAAGCACAGTGCGAATGGTAGCCGGTTTGACCACCGGACTAAACGTCTCACCACAATCAATCCCAACCTGCTGAGTCTTACCATCACCCACAAGTCGCGCCTTATGTCGAGCAAATGACCCATCTGAATTCTCCTTATGAGCAAAAATCCACATAGACCTGATAACATTAATACCATATGGACGGGGCACCAACTCCCACATCTTATTATCAATAAGAGCGTTATATTCATCAGTCATAGCAATTTTTCAATTAGGGTCATTTAATGCGGACACAGGATTGCGGGGCAAGGAAGATTTAGAGACAGCAGAATGTAAATTAAAATGTCTTTTAGGTGTAAATATGCCCCGCTGACTACGAGTGACCGGTCTATGACTCGAGGAAGAATTGAGGGAATTTTGGAAATTTTCTGGGGTCGGGACGGATCGCCAAGAGTAAATGGGCTGCCGCCCAAATCGGAAAACTGAATCATCAACTGGACCAGTTCCAGAATTGGGCTAGATCGCCCAATTGCTGGGGTGATCCAAAGAATCGAGGCTGCCATCTTGGCGGCGATCGTGGTCGGCCAGGCGATGGGCCATTGGCAGATTTTGGATGCGGGAGATGTCCGTAAAATTCTGAATAATAAACGGGGATATTTGTTCATCCAAAAAATTATACGACCGAGGCTCGGTAGTCTGAACTTTCGCAAAAGGAAATTGGGTTTCATCAAAAAGGACGTGACGATTAATTATGATTTTATTTGAGGATAAATCAAAGCATTTATAACCACGATGATTAGACGGATAACCCAAAAATACACACGGGGTAGACCAAGCCTGAAGTTTGTTAATTGTGGTGGATGGAAATAAACACAAGCATCCAAAAACCCGAAGATGAGAATAAGGAGGGTTCTTATTATATAGTATTTGGAGGGGGGAAGAATATGTCAGACCTTTAGACTGAATTATGTTAAGAAGATATGTGGCCATTTGTAGAGCATGGTGCCAAAAATATGGAGGTACGGAGGCATGAATTAAGAGAGTTCGGACAATGTTATTTATGGAACGAATTTTGCGTTCGGCCTTCCCATTTTGTGAAGATGTATGAGGACACGAAAACCGAAAATTGATCCCATTATTAGCACAGAATTCCCGAAACTCCCTATTGTCATACTCTTTCCCATTATCACATTGAATATTTTTTATTTTTCTCTCGAATTGAGTACGAATGAAACGCTTTAAATTTGATGAAGACGGAAAACACTTGTGATTTATTCGCAATTGGAAACGTCTACAAAAATGTAGAATAATCATCTAAAAAGAGAACATAATATTGATGACCCAATGAACTAAGAACAGGAGACGTCCATAGGTCGCTATGAATAATATCAAATGACATTGACATATGAGAATTGGAGTCTATAAAAGGCAACTTAACAATTTTTCCTAATGAACAAGACTGCAAAGTGGAGTACGACTCGTACCCTTACAAGAAATAAAAAGAAATAATCCCCTTGATTATTTTCATTAATTGAAAGGCTATATATACAAGTTACATATTTTCATAATAGGAGAATCCTATTCATATTCTATTTTTCAAAATCCTTATTCTACCATAATTCTAACTATACAATTATGGTAAGTGTATAACACTAATTAAGTTAACCTTTACACTACAATATACTACAAATATATATACCATATATACAAGATTGTATTTGTCATCAATCATGGCCATCGCCGAGGCCCATCACGCCGCCATCATCGCTTTGTCTGTGATATACACTGCTGTATATTGGGTGTATATCACAGGTATATTACTCTGTTTAACATATTTTTTAATATTCCAAATTATATTTTGTTTCTGTTAATTTTTTTGGTGTTATTGGTACTTTTGGGCTATGAATTTCAACTGGATTTACTATTATTGATTAAAGTATGTCATAATAATTTGAAAACTGAATGCACTGTCATTGATTAATATTTTCTTGGGTCTTCTCCTCATGCACATTGATTTGGGACATCGGTTGTTTTCTTGTCATCAACGGATGGTTGAGGCTCCTCATTTTCCTTCTCAACTTGAGCAGCTAGTTTAGGGACCTTTACTAGTTGCCTTCTCAACTTGAGCGGCTGGTTCAGTGACCTCTTCATCTGTCTTCCCAACATCAGCAGCTGATTGAGAGACCTCTTCAGCTGGCTTCTCTACTTGAGCAGCTAGTTGAGGGACCTCCTTAGTTGATTTTTCAATTCCAACAACTGCTTCAAGGACATCATCAATTGACTTCACTATTCCAAAACTAGTTAGTTGGTTCAACACTTGCATCTTCAATCATGGGATCTTTATCTTCTCGTTGATGGTAGATTCTTGCGCATCATTAATAACATTTAGGTTTTCCTCAATGGAATGTTGAGGAGATATGTCCACAGCTGCTTTCACTGCATACACGTGGACATAATTGATCAAAATGCATATGGCATACAAAATTTATCAAAAAAAAACAAAATAAATTTAAAATGGTCACTTTTCTTCTTGAGAGTATCTTGCTCCTCCTCCTCCTCACATAATTGACAACACCCTTCAAAATATGCTCGATTTGGTCCATATGTTGAAGCAGTTGCTCTTTAATTGACGAGCCCCTTTTTAGTTCTGCACAACCCCTAGACGTCCCTTCACCAAGATCTTTTTCTGCTGCATTACCATAATGTCTTATGTTGGAAATTTGCCTTCGGCGGGAGTTGTGACCGACCAACTTTAATGGCTTAAACACTAGTGTTACGCATGTTGAAGAATCCGGTTCTTCACACGTAATGATCTACTAAGTACGTAGATAACCGTAGGGCCAAGAATCGTCAAATTTCATTGAGAAATGAAAGAGATATTGGTTCAAGAAGTGAGGTGTTTGAAGCATGGAAAAGTGTGGTATTGTGATAAATTCTCCCTCATCGGTAGAGGAAGAATGAATTGTTTTGTTTATAAGTCTCAAAGTTGGTTTGGGGTTTGGGACCCCAAGGGGTATCCCATGTGTTTAAAGGAGGGAGTACCTAGATGTGCTTCAGTTCAAGGAAAGGCCACACGCGCGCCGCCGCCGCCCGCCCGTCCGGTTCCGGGTTCTTAGGTTCTCGGGTTCTCGGGTTCTCGGGTAGTCGTCTCTAGGAAGGGCACAGAATGTTATGTACAACGGCAAGTCTCGTCATATTCGACGGAGGCGTAAGACCGTTAGGCAGCTGATCACCACGGGTATAATATCCATTGATTACATTAAGTCAAAGGATAATATAGCAGACCCGCTAACAAAGGGCTTATCCAAGGATCAGATGGTCTGCCTGTCTGGGGGAATGGGCTTAAAACCCAAAGAATAAGGACCAATACGGTGGTAACCCAACCTTACTAACTGGAGATCCTAGTAATATGGTTCAATGGGAAAACTAAGCTGTAAAGGTTCAGTTGATCGCTTCAGTGGAAGCATGAGCACTTCGGATAATGATTTCTGAAAAGAAACATCAAATCCAAAGCCGTTCCCGCGATAGACATTAAGTGTTATCTGCAGTATGGGTAAAGGTTAAGTTTTCGAAACCTTTAATGATCCTCAACAGTTGAGGTTAGGTTTGAGAAAACTTTTAATGGTCATCTTAGGGATAAAAGTCTCTAAGACGTCTGACAGACTGGTCTTATCTCAGTCTCACTACATCAAGGATGTTTTGAGCAAGTTTGAGATTTTAGACAGTTTACCGATAAAGTCACCAATGGTTACAAATAAAAAACTTGATAAAAATCTTGGTGCACCCGTATACTAGGAGCGATATGCACAGGTGATCGGTAATTTGATGTATATAACAAACTGCACCCGACATGATATTGCTTATACAGTCAATAAGTTGGCTAGGTTTACCCGTAATTCGAATGATGATCACTGGAGGGCGTTGAATCGGGTATTACAATACCTGAAATATACGTTAACTTTCGGGTTACACTATTCGAGATATCCAGCTGTACTAGAGGGGTACAGTGATGCAAACTGGATATCTGATATAGAGAACACCAAGTCCACCAGTGGGTATATATTTACAATTGGTGGTGGGGGTGTGTCTTGGAAATCCTCTAAGCAAACTTGCATCGCCCGATCCACAATGGAATCATAGTTTATCGTTTTAGACAAAGCAGGAGAAGAAGCTGAGTGTCTTCATGACTTCTTAGAGGATGTTCCGTGTTGGAACAAACCCGTACCTTCGGTAATGATCCACTGTGACAGCCAGTCGGCTCTAGGAAGGGCACGAAATGTTATGTACAACGGCAAGTTTCTTCATATTCGACGGAGGTATAAGACCGTTAGACAGCTGATCACTACGGGTATAATATCCATTGATTACATTAAGTCAAAGGATAATATAGCAGATCCGCTAACAAAGGGCTTATCCAAGGATCAGATGGTCTGCCTGTCTAGTTGAATGGGCTTAAAACCCAAAGAATAAGGACCAATACGGTGGTAACCCAACCTTACTAACTAGAGATCCCATTAATTTGGTTCAATGGGAAAACTAAGTTGTAAAGGTTCAGTTGATCGCTTCAGTGGAAGCATGAGCACTTCGGATAATGATTTCTGAAAAGAAACATCAAATCCAAAGCCGTTCCCGTGATAGACATTAAGTGTTATCTGCAGTATGGGTAAAGGTTAAGTTTTCGAAACCTTTAATGATCCTCAACAGTTGAAGTTAGGTTTGGGAAAACTTTTAATGGTTCCTAACACTTGTGAAGTGGGGTATGACAGGATACCTTGTAGAAGACCACCTATTTAAGTGCGAGGATGAGCCGCCTCAAATGAACGCACTTAAGAATCCAAGATGTTGTCCATGGCCAAAACGGACAAAACATTACGAAGAAGAGAGTAAGGGAACTTGTTGTGTTGGTACTATTGACTTGGCTTACACTAAACACTGACGGTTCAAGAAATCATGTTCACCGCGCAGTAAGTAAGTCCGATGGTACTTAACTATGGAAGGTTCAAAGCTGAAGCTATCTCTCCTTATGCAACATCGGTCCGCTGAAATATTGCTGGAAATGAAAAGACACCATGTGAGTGCGCCAAAATCTCTTTCAAGAGGGGATTGTTGGAAATTTGCCTTTGGCGGGAGTTGCGACCGACCAACTTTAATGGCTTAAACACTAGTGTTACGCATGTTGGAGAATCCGGTTCTTTACAAGTGCATGATCTACTAAGTACGTAGATAACTGTAGGGCCAAGAATCGTTAAATTTCATTGAGAAATGAAAGAGATATTGGTTCACGAAGTGAGGTGTTTGAAGCATGGAAAAGTGTGGTATTGTGATCAATTCTCCCTCATCGGTGGATGAATAATGAATTGTTTTGTTTATAAGTCTCAAAGTTGGTTTGGGGTTTGGGACCCCAAGGGGTATCCCATGTGTTTAAAGGAGGGAGGACCTAGATGTGCTTCGGTTCAAGAAAAGGTCACACGCGCGCCGCCGCCCGCCCGTCCGGTTCTGGGTTCTCGGGTTCTCAGGTTCTCGAGTTCTCGAGTTCTCGACTGTGGGCTGTGCTTCTTCTAATATTATCTTTTTAGACCAGATAACTTTGCCATATGTACAATTTTATCCCTGAAGTCTCATATGTACAGTTTGGATCAGAATTCTTTCATATGTACAGTTTAGTCCCTGAAGTTTCAAGATGTACAGTTTGGTCCCTGAAGTTTTCAGAAAGTCAGAATTGAGCAGACAGATCAGAAACGTCACATCACTCAATTCAACCATTTATTTTGGCTGAATTACTCTTCCTAAACGGTCAATCCATTGAACATCTTCACCATTTATTTGGTGGTATTACTACCTCCATAATGACCATTACTTGGCCAGTAATGACACTCATGAAGGCAGTTCAACAGCCCCTCCTTCACCTATATAAAGAACCCCTTGCACCATTGTTGAGGTACTCACAAAATAGAAAAGCAGACGAAAAACAGAAACAAATTTCAGTTCTTCCTACAACCTTCCAAGCATCATTTCATTACTCAAAATTCTTCATGGTAGCATTTTAGTTTCCTTTGCTCAAGTGTTCATTTCCTGTTTTATCTTGGGAGACAATTGTGCAGGACGTAGAAAGGATACATACGGGGCAATATTGTCTTAAAGACAGAGTGCAAACACTCGACTCAGCATACACCAAAACAGTTCCAGTTTTTCTTGTTCAAGTATTGTAATTTCAGTTTGTTGTTGAATTGTAATTTCAGTTCTTGTATTACTTAGCAGTTACTTGTAATTTCCGTTTCCTGCATACTTTGTAACCAACAAGTTTAAGACAATATTTGTTTATCAGAATCGCCGCAACATGGTGGAAATATGACCGATGCCGCTATCGCTATCGCCATTCAAGGCAACGTTGTCGCTTTCCCACTACTCATCGCCGCATCGCCAAGGCAAAGAACTCGATGCCTTCACCGGCTGCTACCGCTATCGTTCAAGGCAAAGAACTCCGCCGCTTTCCCGACCATCGCCGCTTCCACCTTCTGGCTCACACTATGATCGCCCTGAAAAATTCATGGGATCAAAATTTAAGAGATGACAGCAAAATATGATGTTCTACTTGACAGTTATGGGCATGACCCTGTTCCTAACAGAAGATCCTCCACAAGCTGGAGATGAAATGAACTATTTGCTTAATGAAATGGGTAAAGGGGGTCTTGGTATCCATGTCATTAATGGCATGAAGATGGTTCGTGATGCATGGAATCATAGCGATTTCATGTGCAAGAATTACATACTGAACTGCTTAGCAGACCCTCTCTACACGGTCTATTACACCGTTGGCACTGTCAAAGAGCTGTGGGAAAAACTGCAAAAGAATTACAACACACAAGATGCGGGTACTAAGAAGTTCATCGTTGGGAAATTTCTAAAATTTCAAATGGTGGATAGCAAGACAGTGATGTCCCAAGTCCAGGAATTCCAAATGATGATACATCACCTGGATTTGGAAGGATTAAAACCAAACAAGAAATTTTTGGTTGCATCACTGATTGAAAAGTTACCTCCTTCATGGAATGAGTTTATGAGTTACTTAAAACTCAAGACAAAGGAGATGACCTTTGAAGAGCTTGTTATCAAACTCCAAATCCAGGAAGATAACAAGAAGGTCTTACCTAGGGGTAGACAACCTGCTGAGGCAAAGGCAAATCTGGCTGAGGCCAACGGGAACCCAAGCAAGAAGCGGAAGTTCCAGAAAGATGGCAGGGCCCACGCAGCGGAGACGTTCAGAGGTAACTGTCAGCAATATGGAAAACCTGGTCATAGGATCAAGGAATGCCGCAAGCTCAAGACTGAGCAACAACAGAAAGCCAAGTCGAAAGGCAAGACACATGCTAACGTCGTCAAGGACACGCTCCTGGATGACATGATTGAGGAATTCTCGACAGTGGTGCTAGAAGCCAACTTGGTTGAGAATCTGATGCAGTGGTGGATGGACACAGGTGCTACAAGACACATCTGTTCCAACAAAGATGCCTTCTCCACGTACACACCGGTCACCGACAAGAAGCTGTTCATGGGCAACAACGCTTCCTCTGACGTGCTGGGGGTAGGAAAGGTGGTCCTGAAGATGACTTCCGGAAAGGAGCTTACTCTGAAGGAAGTGATGCACGTCCCAGAGATTAGAAGAAATTTAATTTCTGGACCTTTATTGGTTAATGCTGGTTTTAGGCTAGTGTTTGAATCCAATAAGTTTGTTGTACTCACTAAGAACGACAGATTTGTGGGGAGAGACTTCGTCTGTGAAGGCCTTTTCAAAGTGAATGCCATGTCTGTATTGCGTCCAAGTAATAAAGTTGAACCTTCTTCTTATTTGCTTGAGTCTTCTAATTTATGGCATCATAGATTAGGACACGTTAACTACAAGTCTATTCAAAGGCTGGTATAGATGGAGTTGTTGCCGTCTGTCGACGTAAACCCTCAACGTAAGTGTGAGGTGTGCGTAGAGGAAAAACTCACCAAGCTTCCTTTTCGATCCGTCGAAAGGAATACCGCTCCTCTAGAACTTATTCACACAAATATACGTGATTTGAAGTTCGCACAAACTAGAAGGGGGAACAAGTACTTTGTGACATTCATTGACGATAGCACAAGGTATTGTTACATTTACTTGTTAAAAAATAAGGATGAAGCCTTTGAAGCGTTCTGACGTTACAAAGCAAAATACATAGCGCCATTTGAGGAATAATGTGCCCAAGAAGGCATTGTTCATCAAACGACGGCTCCATACTCACCTCAGTCGAACGGTGTGGCGGAACGTAAGAACCGCACATTGAAGGAAATGATGAATGCCTTGCTTATCAATTCCGGTCTTCCCCAAAACATGTGGAGAGAAGCCGTCCTTACCGCTAATACGATTCTTAACAGAGTCCCACATAAGAGTAAGAACAAAACTCCATATGTATCATGGAAGGAAAAGAAACCCACCTACAAATATTTTAAGGTGTAGGGTTGTTTGGCAAAGGTTGAAGTACCTAAGCCAAAGCAGGTCAAGATTGGGCCTAAGTCTGTAGATTGCATATTCATCGGATATGCAAATAACAGTAGTGCTTATCGCTTCTTAGTGCATAAGTCAGATATTCCAGATATCCACCAGGGTACAATCATGGAATCAATGAATGCTCAATTCTTTGAAGGTACCTTTCCTAGAAAGGAAAAAGACATAACCTCTCGCAAACGAAGTTATGCACAAAGCTTTCAAGAATTGGGAGTCCTTGACTGCCCGGATCTAGATGGTTCAGATCTAGCGAATCTCGAGGTAGCTGAACATCCGAAATCTAGTGTTCTAGATTCTCAGAACTTGGAGACTCCAGAGATGGATCTAAGGCGGTGTAAAAGGGCCAGGAAGGATAAATCCTTCGGTTCTGACTTTGTAGCTTATATGGTTATTGATGAACTAAGGACAATTGCTAAGGCGTTGTCAACTCCAGAAGCACCGCTCTGGAAAGAAGCTATTGAGAGTGAAATAGGCTCCATTCTGCATAACCATACTTGGGAGTTGGTTGATCTTCCTCCGGGAAATAAACCGTTGGGTTGTAAATGGATACTCAAACGAAAATATAAAGCAGATGGGTCTATAGACAAATACATGGCCAGGTTGGTAGTCAAGGGCTTTCGACAGACAGAAGGTCTTGACTACTTTGACACATACTCCCTGGTATCCCAAATGACATCCATACGGGTATTCATTGCGATCGCAGCTTTGCGTGACCTTGAGATACATCAAATGGATGTGAAGACAGCCTTCCTAAACGGTGATTTGGAAGAAGAAATTTATATGGACCAACCCGATGGGTATGAGGTTCAAAGGCAAGAGAAGAAAGTCTGTCGGCTTGTCAAATCTCTGTATGGGCTGAAACAAGCCCCGAAGCAATGGCACGAAAAATTTGATAGTGCTCTACTATCGAAGGGTTTCGCCATTAATGAGTGTGATAAATGTGTCTACACGAAAGGTAACTCTGACTCATTTGTTATGATATGTCTGTATGTATACGACATGTTGATCACAGGAAGCAGTCCTAGGATAATCCTAGAGACTAAGAACATGTTGAAATAATGCTTCGACATGAAGGATATGGGTATCGCATATGTCATCTTAGGGATAAAAGTCTCTAAGACGTCTGACAGACTGGTCTTATCTCAGTCTCACTACATCAAGGATGTTTTGAGAAAGTTCGAGATGTTAGACAGTTTACCGATAAAGTCACCAATGGTTACAAATAAAAAACTTGATAAAAATCTTGGTGCACCCGTATACTAGGAGCGATATGCACAGGTGATCGATAGTTTGATGTATATAACAAACTGCACCCGACCTGATATTGCTTATACAGTCAATAAGTTGGCTAGGTTTACCCGTAATCCGAATGATGATCACTGGAGGGCGTTGAATCGGGTATTACAATACCTGAAATATACGTTAACTTTCGGGTTACACTATTCGAGATATCCAGCTGTACTAGAGGGGTACAGTGATGCAAATTGGATATCTGATATAGAGAACACCAAGTCCACTAGTGGGTATATATTTACAATTGGTGGTAGGGCTATGTCTTGGAAATCCTCTAAGCAAACTTGCATCGCCCGATCCACAATGGAATCTGAATTTATCGCTTTAGACAAAGCAGGAGAAGAAGCTGAGTGGCTTCATGACTTCTTAGAGGATGTTCCGTGTTGGAACAAACCCGTACCTTCGGTAATGATCCACTGTGACAGCCAGTCGGCTCTAGGCACGAAATGTTATGTACAATGGCAAGTCTCGTCATATTCGACGGAGGTATAAGACCGTTAGACAGCTGATCACTACTGGTATAATATCCATTGATTACATTAAGTCAAATGATAATATAGTAGACCCGCTAACAAAGGGCTTATCCAAGGATCAGATGGTCTGCCTGTCTAGGGGAATGGGCTTAAAACCGAAAGAATAAGGACCAATACGGTGGTAACCCAACCTTACTAACTAGAGATCCTATTAATTTGGTTCAATGGGAAAATTAAGTTGTAAAGGTTCAGTTGATCGCTTCAGTGGAAGCATGAGCACTTCGGATAATGATTTCTGAAAAGAAACATCAAATCCAAAGCCGTTCCCGCAATAGACATTAAGTGCTATCTGTAGTATGGGTAAAGGTTAAGTTTTCAAAACCTTTAATGATCCTCAACAATTGAGGTTAGATTTGAGAAAACTTTTAATGGTTCCTAACACTTGTGAAGTGGGGTATGACAAGATACCTTGTAGGAGACCACCTATTTAAGTGCGAGGATGGGCCGCCTCAAATGAACGCACTTAAGAATCCAAGATGTTGTCCATGGCTAAAACGGATAAAACATTACGAAGAAGAGAGTAAGGGAATTTGTTGTGTTGGTACTATTGACTTGGCTTACACTAAACACTGACGGTTCAAGACATCACGTTCACCACACAGTAAGTAAGTCCGATGGTACTTAACTATGGAAGGTTCAAAGCTGAAGCTATCTCTCCTTATGCAACATCGGTCCACTGAAATATTGCTGGAAATGAAAAGACACCATGTGAGTGCGCCAAAATCTCTTTCAAGAGGGAATTGTTGGAAATTTGCCTTTGGCGGGAGTTGCGACCGACCAACTTTAATGGCTTAAACACTAGTGTTACGCATGTTGGAGAATCCGGTGCTTCACACGTGCATGATCTACTAAGTACGTAGATAATCGTAGGGCCAAGAATCGTTAAATTTCATTGAGAAATGAAAGAGATATTGGTTCACGAAGTGAGGTGTTTGAAGCATGGAAAAGTGTGGTATTGTGATCAATTCTCCCTCATCGGTGGATGAATAATGAATTATTTTGTTTATAAGTCTCAAAGTTGGTTTGGGATTTGGGACCCCAAGGGGTATCCCATGTGTTTAAAGGAGGGAGGACCTAGATGTGCTTCGGTTCAAGAAAAGGCCACACACGCGCCGCCGCCTGCCCGTCCGGTTCTGGGTTCTCGGGTTCTCGACTGTGGGCTGTGCTTCTTCTAATATTATCTTTTTAGACCAGATAACTTTGCCATATGTACAGTTTTATCCCTGAAGTCTCATATGTACAGTTTGGTCCCTGAAGTTTTCAGAAAGTCAGAATTAGGCAGAGAGATCAGAAACGCCACAACACTCAATTCAACCATTTATTTTGGCTGAATTACTCCTCCTAAATGGTCAATCCGTTGCACATCTTCACCATTTATTTTGGTAGTATTACTACCTCCATAATGGCCATTACTTGACCAGTAATGGCACTTATGGAGGCAGTTCAACAGCCCCTCCTTCACCTATATAAAGAACCCCTTGCACCATTGTTGAGGTACTCACAAAACAGAAAAGCAGACGAAAAACAGAAATAGATTTCAGTTCTTCCTACAACCTTCCAAGCATCATTTCATTACTCAAAATTCTTCACGGTAGCATTTGAGTTTCTTTTGCTCAAGTGTTCATTTGCTGTTTTATCTTGGGAGACAATTGTGCAGGACGTAGAAAGGATACATACGGGGCAATATTATCTTAAAGACAGAGTGCAAACACTCGACTCAGCATACACCAAAACAGTTCCAATTTTTCTTGTTCAAGTATTGTAATTTCAGTTTGTTGTTGAATTGTAATTTCAGTTCTTGTATTACTTAGCAGTTACTTGTAATTTCCGTTTCCTGCATACTTTGTAACCAACATCTTATTCCTCGATTACAGAGATTTCTTTCTCCTGCAATATCACCAATATGTCTTTCTCCTACATTACTACCAATATCTTGTGACTGACTATCCTCGTCCAAGGTATCCTTTCCCAACCTCCTAGGAGCTTCCCTTGGTGTAACAATGCCAGACACTTCTCGCAATTCAGCCTTCAAGACGTCGATGGCTGCATCTCTTACATCATTCGAATATGGCACAAATGTTTTCATGTATTCCTCCTCTATCTCACACATTGTAGAGATGATGTAAAGGTGAATAATCTACAAATAAGCAAAAATATTACTCCATTCGTTTCATTTTATAAGAGGGTGTTTGACTCAGTATAGAGTTTAAGAAAGAAAGAGAGACTTTTGAAACTTATAGTCTAAACAAGGCATTGAGAAATGTGTGGCTACAAATAATTTTACTAAGGGTAAAATGGAAAATTTAAAGTTACATTAATTCTAAATATAGAAATGTGTCATTCCTTTTTACACTGACTAAGAAGGAAAGAGTGTCATATAAATTTGGATGGAAGGAATAATATTTATATATTTTTGCTAAACAATTTATAATAAACTCCAAGTTGATACCTCTCTAGCTCCCCGTCAAATCTTAAATGGATCACCTTCAATAAATCGCTCACTCTTAGTAGTGTGCCATCTAAGGATTCTAGGAATAGGCAAAAGAACATCTTCTCATTTGTAGACATTCTTTTCAAGTGAGGGAAAAACTTCATATGCCCAGTCTTGTAATCACACAAATAATAAAAATAAAAGAAACAAATATGTAACACGTTCTATAATATACTGCCCCGCTGGTTGATAAAATTTACCATGAATGTCTAGGAGAAGCTAGAGCACATAGGTTGCATTCTCCTTTTCTCATATTCTTTATGTTGCTTGTACATATCTATCTTGTTCTTCAAGTAGTCCAAAGTCCGGTCAAAGCATTCCTTTTCCAAGGATATTGCTCTAAGAACTCCAATGAGTGCACCATTTTAATCCATTTCATGTCCACAGCTTTGGACACATCTATTACAAGCCAGACGGTATGCATAAATCACAAAAGACATCATTTCAACTTTTTATCTTTGCTTAGCCTGCTCTCTCTAACTATGACAATGGCCTCTCCCTTGTAACCTTCTTGTTCATCCTACCAAAAATCATTTGCAAAATATTTCACCTTTGATCAAGATCTTGTTCAATTTAGAGTCACGAGGATAGGAGCGACAACCTAAACAGGTCATCAAAGCAAATTCTTTTATCTCAAAACATACTGACTTCTCATCTTCTAGAAATCATATCCCATGCTTCTTTAGCTTTAAAACACGATGAAGAAGTAGATAATGGACCTTCTGTCCATTCAATTTGTTAAAGTGTTCGGATAACTTTCTAAATTGACCAAAATAAGAATGTTAGAATCTTTTCCCAAGTTATTTTTTCTTTCAATGTTGTTTTACAAATCACAAAGAAACCTCAGCCTAGACGTTACTGATATTTTTGCTGGGAAATTTGGTAATTTATCCATAAGTAGTAATGTTATACTTCTCCACATCAATATCCTTTGTACAATATGGTAAGGACAGGGGATTAACATATTATCCTTCTTTAAAAAAATTCTCATAACCATTTTCAGTAGCATTCTCAGAACCATCACGATCACTCTCAACTCAATCTTCTTGATCACCATCATTACAATACTCATCAATTTCAGTAATGGTGTCAGTAGTTGAAACACCCCTAAATTTGACACGGTTTGCACTTTGATCCCTAAACTGTGGCTAGTCTTCAATACACTTCTAATCTTGCCTAAATAAATTTTAATACACCTTCGAGCTACCACATGACATAACAAGTATACTCAAACTCCATCAGGCGAGTGAGAGCTTCCACATCAGCACTCAAACGGCTAATATAGACAAATTTTCATTTTTCCTTTATTATTTTTCCTATCCCTACTGCTATGAAGCCCCATTATCCTATATTTAAATCTCTTCCATTAAAATACATCACAACAACTTAAAAGTCAAGATTTTTTCTTCCATTTTTATCTAATTGCTAAATTGTTTTGTCTTCTTTGTTGATTTATATCTCAATTGGGTTAATGACTATAGTTTGTAGATGTGATTTTTTACGGTGGTGAGAATTTCATGATTCGATGACAATCCGGGAAGGAAATTTTGGGGTTGTCAAAACTATATGGTATGTAATTTTTGTTTTTGATGCGTTTGGTGGGTTAATTTTGCATCTAGTTTGCTGGGTTTGTAACTGATTTTACTGGGTCAATTTTGCATCTAATTTGTTGGGTTTGTCACTGATTTTGATTCACATTGTATAGGTGAGAGGTCGATGTTCTTGCATGTTTTTCGAGTGGTATGAACCACCATTTCCGGAGCATGCTAATGTTGTTATTTGGGGTTTGATGAAGAAGAATAATAAATATGAGCAAGGGATGAAGTGGTCAAGAACATTGAATATTTTGCCTATGTATCAGTGTTCTCTTTCACTTGAAGTTTTATGATGGAACACAATCTGGTTCTGGTTGAAGTGTTATTAATTAGGTTGAACTGGTTATGATGATTAAGAATGTAATATTATTTTGGTTGGCTATTCAATATGATTATGTTGATTTTGTTCAATGTATTTTTGTATTGTTAATCAACTTTTTATACCATCTAATATGTTGAATAATGCATAAATGGACAGTAAAAAAATTTGGACAAAAACACCTAATATAACAATGTAAAATTTGGACAAAAACAAGTACCATTCAGTGGACAAAAATACCAAGTATAATGGTGAAAAATATGGACATATATAAGTACCATTCAATGCACAAAATACCAAGTAGAATGGTGCCAAATCTGGACATAAACAAGTGTCATTCAATACACAAAACACCAAGTACAATTCAACCAAATTCTGGACATTGTCATAAATAAAGAGACATTAAGGTGTTATTGTCAAACGCAAAATAACTGGACAATATCACTAACTGTCAATAAAACCACCAAACTAATTTGTTTTCTTACATACCCAAATTTCACCAAGCTACATTATTTGCTTACATATCCAAATTTCACAAAAAAAAACTAGTTTAAACATAGAAATCTAAGCCTATTTTTTCTTTGGAGCTTTTCCACTTTTTGGTCTTGTTTGAATTCCAATAGCTTCTGATCTTGTTTGGACTTTATGCATGGCACTTTGGTATTGGAGTTGTCTTTGTGTAACGATTTCCTTTCTTTTCCACTTTAAGCACTTGCTAAGTTTGTATCCAATATCACCTGTAACTAAGGCTGAATTTATCACCCTAGGTGTGGATACCAATCTGTTGCTAGTCATTCCTTGCTGCAATTTAAATCAGTTAGTGTCACAATATAGCTAATAACATTTGCAATACTAAAGTGATTGAGAAACACTTAGATTAACACACTTATATCCAGACTCATACACAAAGACACATTGTTCAACAACTCTTGGCCTCTTATACTTACTCATGCTTCCTCCCGCGCTTGTAGATGTTTCTTAAGTGTCAAGAACACTACTTTTTCTTGTACTTCCAGTTGATGACTGTTGGGAAGCATTAACCTAACAGATAACAAGTTAATATTTGACTAATTAATGGTAAGTAAGACAAGATGTATTAAAGTTACCTTTATAGTTGTTTTAGGCCTTAGAGGGACTGATGGCTTCATGTATTTCCTTCTAGAAGGACCTACAATTATTGTCACAAGTGCAGTTGTTGTTGTTTTTCGATCAACTGTTGTTGCTGGTGCTCTTGTTAGTGGCTAAGAGTATTTCCTCTTGGAAGGAGCTGAAGTTGTTGCTGTTGGTCTATTTGTTGCTAGTGCTCTTACTACTGTTAGTATCCTTAAAGGACATCCCCTTTTGTTATGTGCAATTGACTTGCAAAAAGAGCATGTCATTGTTATTCCCCCTTTTGTTAACTTTCCAGCCCTACTCACCTCTCCAATCTCCTTTCTTTTATACCTCTTTGGCCTACCAGGCGGTTTTTTTTAACCTCAAGAGGTTCTATCTTTGGGTTTGAGCTATCTAGCCACATTATCATGTTTGGAACAAGCTGTATGAAGTGGGAATAAGCTTGCAGATATGTCTTTATTCTATACCAATTTGCAATTGTCTCAGCTGGATCAAGTCTCTTATGGTGCATAACTTCTATGACATGTGAATAAGGGATACCCTTTAGTTGCCATGACCTACAACTACAATATTTCCTTGCCAAGTGAACAATATCAGTACATAGACCCTCTTGATTTCAAACCCAAAGTCTATATTCCAATGTAATGAACAATTCATTGACCTCTCAACATTGGCATTAAACACTCTCAATACCATTGGGGAATCCTATCGACCCAAGTTTCAGTAAAAGCCCTCATTTTAGCTATCATATTCATCACTTTGATTCTAATTTCTTTTAGCATTGACATAATTGTATTTTGTCTAGCTGACAATATCCAAGCATTAAAGCTTTCTCACAGATTGTTGTCAACACTATCATATTTTGAGAACTCTTTGAAGTAAACTTTGCACCACTTTTCTTTGTTGTGTGAGATAAGGTATTAAAAAATATTTCTACTCAATTGACTTAACTCATTAAGTTTGACTTTTAGTTCAGACTCAAAGGTTTCCCTCACACACTTCCCTAACTTCTTCCTCCTCTCAATACCTTTCCATTGTTTTGATCAGTTTGATAGAATATGTCTAGCACACATTATGTGCTCACAAGCAGGAAATACCTTTTAGCTGCACTAACCAAACCTTGTAAAAAACAGAAACAATAAATATATATTTATCACGACTCAAATCGGAGGGTCGCGACGGGGACCCGAACCCCACCCGCCGGGTACCGCTAATCGTAATTAAATACGCACTAAGCCAAAAAAATATTATAGAAAATTTTTAATTAGAAATTTAAATTTCATATATACATACCCATACCAAGGCCGACAAGGCCACACATGACAACTAACCACATGACACCTGTCTACAAGCCTCTAGGAGTAGCAACATCAAAGGTCGGGACAGGGCCCCACCATACCCATACATACAAGTAAAAGTACCGTACCAAAATTAGATCAACACTCCGAACAAGGGAAATGCTCCAAAAATCCGCTGGACCCGAAATCAACTAATGTGAACCGTCACCTTCCTTAACTGAACCTGCGGGTATGATACACAGCGTCCCCCGACAAAAGGGACGTCAGTACGACTGATGTACTGAGTATGTCAGGCATGAACAATAGAATAACATGGATATAACAACAATTGAAACAGAAACAACTGACCAACAGGAACTGCCTCTGAGGGCCCTAATACATATGCCTAAATGTTATGCACAATGTAGTTTCCATATACATCGGCCTCATTGGGCATCTTCCTTACCATAACAACCTCTGTGGGCATCATTTTATGTCGGCCTCTGTGGGCATAATATGTCTAAATGTCATGCATAATGCGGTAAGTACATATATATTGGCCACACAAGGGCATCTTCCTCCCCACAACATATATATATATATAGTTTGGCCCTTCATCAGGCATCTTCCTTCATTAAGCCACACATGCTAGCCACACATGCTTTATCATTATCATATCCCAGCTGATCAGGTGGTCTGCGTTTCCCGTTTTCCGTCCCCAATATACAGTCTTGGGTAAAACATGAATGCAATGCAAATGGAAATGCATGAATCACAATAAAATATCCTGAATGACATAATTTTCTTGTACCTTCGGTTAACGCCGTAAATATTAACATCTTTTCCGTATGCCTTAATAAGGACTTAGAAACATATTTAGACATGCTTTTAACATAGGAATCAATAACATGAACATTCCTTAACTATTAAGAGTATAATAAATTATAGAGTAATATTACAGTTATGTTTCGTTACATGGAATATGCCAAAAAAAAAATTGTCTTAACATATCTCGTTTGCTAAATTGGAAGAAATATATTGTTGCTGCACTTGCACAGTTTTTTCCCACTCAAATTCCTAATACTAACGTGAAAAGCTTCTTTGGTTTTACATTCACGAATTGTAGGCTAACTTTGAAATATAACAAGTTGAAGAAAGTTTTAAAAAGCTTCCAAAGCCTTAAAATAAAAGTCCCTCACGTGAAGAGGCAATGATGGGTAATCATTGTGTCTCCCCTAAGCATTTGTTGGCGGTGGGGAGCCCCAATTAGGTGCCACTTTGCACTCGTAAAATTTATCAATCACACACATAATTAATTCTAGATCCACTTCATTTAAATTCTAAAAATTTATAAGACCTTCGTATACTCAATGTCATAATTCTTGTAATATGACACTAGTCCCTAACCTCTTCATGCACACACCAAATTATTTCCGCTTCCCGTCATCACATTTGCTACATCCAAAATTATTTCGGGGTCTAATTCTTTTATATACTAATCTCATTATTAGCATACATAAATAACATAAATTCTAAAGTTCGGGTCTTCTTGCACACGCCTAGCAATTTAAACTGTAACCTGAAAATACGGGATGTTACAATATTGTAGTAAAAAAACAAAAACAACAAACATAAAACAGTTAAAGTAAGATCAATACCTTTTGCATGTCACTGATTATAGTGATATCAGTCTCATATCCAAGTTGTAGGTCATTTTGGAGGATCCTCATAAGCCATCTCCATGTATTCTTTGTCTCTATACCAGTAACGGCCTATGCTATTGGAAACATTTGATTGTTTCCATCTTTAGCAATTGGTACTAGTAACTGCCCTTTGCATATTCTCTTAAGAAAACAACCATCCAGGCCTATACACTTTCTACAACTATCCATGAACCCCAACTTCATAGAAGCAAAACATATATAGAAACTTTTGAACTCCTTCTTGCCATCATCCTTCTCTATTACATTTAAAATACATGTACTTCAAGGATTAATTTATAGCAGCACATCCCTGTAGTCAAACAACCTACCAAACTTAGCAATATGATCTCCCATGACTTCTTTCAAGACAATTTTCCTTGTCTTCAAACAAACATATTTTTCATATAAATACCAAAATCTTTTCTAATCAATTCTTGTATTTCCCACCCTTTAATGGTAGGTTGAGAAGTGATCCTCTCTTTACAGTGCTTGGACAGATATTTGGAATTGTAAAAAAAGTTAATGTTGGTCCTACGACATTTGTGTCTATGATTGTATGTCTTGATTGTGCAATTTATACTCTTGCTTTGCATTTCACCTTAACCCTTTTTTTGTCATTCTTCTTCTTGTACTCTTTCACATTTTCAAAGACCTGACCAACTTGCGATGTAACTTTCTCACAATCTGGATAATACATAACCCTATTACTTTTTCTTCTTGCCCTCATATTAGTCCCGCCTTCAACTTCATCATCATCACTAACAACTTCACCTTCAGATTCAGTAGCAAAACTATCTACAATTGACGAGTCATAATATGGCTCATCATCATCACCTCCCAATTTATCCCTCAAAATTGTTCTAGCGCTATCAATGTCTTCATAAACTTCATCTACTCCAGCTTCACCTAAAAACCCATTTAGTTTCTCCTTAGCATCAGCATTAACATCTTTGTTTTTATTGTATTCCCTTAGATCTTCCCTCACCACCCTAAGTTCATCATGTACATCACTTCCATAATCATCAGAAAGTTGAATCAGACTCATCCAATATTTCTTCTAATAGAGCTATAATTTTCTACATCACCAGTGTAATTTTCGGCTTGAAAATCACCACTAACAACATCTTTCTCCTGCTCATCTCCTATATTTTCTTCACCCCCTTCAAAAGAGTTTGGAGAAGCAGGATTTTCTAGATCTATATCTATAGTTGGTGTTGTATTAAGTAGTGGTGGATAGGGAATAAATAAATTGGCAAATTCCCTATCCCCACTTGGCTGTGATAAATTACCAATAACCCCACCAGTCACATGATGCTCAGTGGGCCCCACATCCTTAAATTTGAGTCATTGCACACATAAATTTCTATTGTCTCTCCGTCATTCAACATTACTCCTAGGTCTAATAAATCCCTGTCTTTGGTTATGTTAATCAAATCACCACCCTTAGGAGCAATATAAGTTGTCCCTAACTTATTAACTTAAATTTCTTTAGCAAGATCTACCAATTCGGGAATAGACATTGATCAAAAACAATGTTGAAAGAATGTCCAGTCCTACCCCAACAAAAGTAGGTTGTACTTCACTCACCAAGATACCGCTAAATTTTTATCTATAATTAAAGTACTTAGTAGCCATTGGACAACTTACATATTCATTAACACTTTCAAAATTTCAGCAAAATAATCAAATACATGTACAATTGCAACAGAAATAGAAGTAAAACAAAACAACATAAATAAGTAACATAAAATAGTAGTAAAAAGTCATGTTTGAAAATAGAAAAAGGCAACACATTGAGACATGCTTCCAATACAACCCTAATTAATTAAGTAACAAATGAAATGCCAAAAGAATCCTTCAACTAACTTTAATATAACGAAAACACCACAAAACACATGCTTCCATACAACCCTAACAGAAAAGCCATGAAAAATTTCAATTATTACAGAAATACCTAAACACATGCATGCACAAAATCAAATATTTATCGTTGAATTTCAGTAGCCATAAACTCATATTCTTAAAAACTGAAAAATTACTATGCATTCATAGAATGATTTGTGCCTAGGAAACCCTAATCGAAAATAAAAGGTTGAAACCACTAACCTCTGAAGAAGACAACTAAATGGAGCAACAAAGACAGTCGATTTGAGAAGAAACCACTGAAAGATCCGAGCCCCACTGGAACCCTAAACATCAACCAACAAATTCCACCAAAACCCTAATCAACAAAATCGAACCCACCCAACTTTAGTAAACCCAAGAACCAACAAAATGTGACCAAATTTTATCAAGATATGTACAATAAAATACTAAGATTTCAGTCAGAGAGGGTATCACGATTTGAGAGGGTTTGAATGAGAGAGAATGTTCTGTGTCTTTTGAGAGAATGAGGGTAATTTATTTGGGCGATGGGTTAATGGATTGGATTTTTAATTAATAGCTGGCTTTAATTTTATCTATGTGGATGACACCTCAGATGAAAATTCCATGTGGATGCATTCACGTTGCTAATGTCTGCCAGATCGGGGGTGTATTAAAATTCACTTAGACAAGCTTAGGAGTGTCTTGAAGACTAGCTATAGTTTGGGGACTAAAGTTGCAATCCGTGCCAAGTTCATAGGTGTTTTAATCACTTCAAGGTTGTTTCCATAGGAACAGAACAAGTGATTATCTTCTCTCATTTTCTTGCTAATTCCAACTATTTTTTTGTGATCAACGTACAAACAGTAGAGTATTATTGACCAACCATGATATAAAAACAAAATAATTGACAATAAGTCAAGTAATAGGTTAAGATAAATTTGCAAAAGCAGAAACAGAAAAAATTGATACCAAATTGATGGTATCGAAGACAGATGTGCAGAAATTGAGAGAAGAAAGAGAGAAGACACTGAGAGAGTTGAGAGAATTCAGAAAGAGAAAGGGGAAATCGTATCCAATATCATGTCAAAAGTGTGATTAGATCTAGATCATCTCCTATTTATACTATTCGAACATAAATTAAATTGAATCCATAATTAGAATTGAAAATTCTGAAATTCAAATGCTAACTACTTGTAACGGACTTTCCCGCCCAAAATGATGTGAGCGCAATTCATGTGATGATTCCAGTTAGCAGTGACTGTTGGGTTACAAGGATTGCAGGAAACGGAAATTACAAGTAACTGCTTATGTAAGAATTGAAATTACAATTCAACTAGAAACTGAAAATTACAATATAACAATAAAACTGAAATTACAATATTTGTTGAACAAGAAGACCGGAAACTGCTTTGATTTTTGCTGAGTCGAGTGTGGCACTCTGTCCTTAAGACAATATTGCCCCGTATGTATCCTTTATACGTCCCGGACAATTCGTCTCCCAAGATAAAACAGCAATGGAACAATTGAGCAAAGGAAACTCAAAAGCTACCGTGAAGAATATTGAATAACGAAATGATGCTTGGAAGATTAGGAAGAAAGCGCTTGCTACGCTTTGTGTATTTTCGTGTATATGAAGTGTCCTCAACAATGGTGTAAGGGGTGTTGTTTATATAGGAGGAAGAGGGATCGTTGATCGCTTCCATAATGACCATTATTGGCCAAATAATGACCATTATGGAGGTAGTAAAGCCACCAAATAAATGGAGAAAATTGCCAACGGATTGGCCATTATTGAGGTGTAATTCACCAAAATAAATGGTGAATTGAGTGCCGGACGCTTCGCTCGACCGTCGAAATTCGACTTTCAAAACTTCAGGAACCAAAGCGTACATCTTGAAACTTCAGGGACCAAATCGTACATCTTGAAAGTTTCAGGATCAAACCGCACATCTGAAAGAATTCTAGTCCAAATCGCACATCTGAAACTTCGGGATCAAACTGCATTTCCGCAAAGTTTTCTCGCCCAAAAAGATAATATCGAAGGCCCACACAAACACCCCACAAACACCACCCACCTACCACCCACTCACCCACGCACCCACGACCCACGACCCACGACCCGACCCACGACCCACGCGTGAACCCGCGGAACCCGAACCCGAACCCTGAACCCGAACCCGAACCGAATCGAATCGAATCGAATCGAATCGAACCTGACCGACGGCAAGGCGGCGCAAGGTGTGGTCTTTCCTTGAACCGAAGCACATCTAGGTCCTCCTCCTTTAAACACATGGATACCCTTGGGGTCCCAAACCCCAAACCAATTTCGAGTCTTATGTACACAACAATTCTTTCTTCCTCTACCGATGAGGGAGAATTGAACACAACACCATACTTTCCATGCTTCAAACACCTCACTTCGTGAACCAATATCTCTTTCATTTCTCAATGAAATTTGACGATTCTTGGCCCTACGGTTATCTACGTACTTAGTACATCATGCATGTGTGAAGAACCGGATTCTCCAACATACGTAACACTAGTGTTTAAGCCGTTAAAGTTGGTCGGTCGCAACTCCCGCCAAAGGCTAATTTCCAACAATCCCCTCTTGAAAGAGATTTTGGCTCACTCACATGGTGCCTTTTTCATTTCCAGCAATATTTCAGCGGACCGATGTTGCATAAGAAGAGGTAGCATCAGCTTTGAACCTTCCATAGTTGAATACCATCAGACTTACTTACTGCGCGGTGAACGTGATGTCTTGAACCGTCAGTGTTTAGTGTAAGCCAAGTCAATGGTACCAACACAACAAATTCCCTTACTCTCTTCTTCGTAATGTTTTGTCCGTTTTGGCCATGGACAACGTCTTGGATTCTTAAGTGCGTTCATCTTGAGGTGGCCCGTCCTCGCACTTAAATAGGTGGTCTCCTACAAGGTATCCTGCTATACCCCACTTCACAAGTGTTAGGAACCATTAAAAGTTTCCCAAAACCTAACCTCAACTGTTGAGGAGCATTACAGGTTTTGAAAACTTAACTTTTACCCACACTGCAGATAGCACTTAAAGTCTATCGCGGGAACGACTTTGGATTTGGTGTTTCTTGTCAGAAATCACTATCCGAAGTGCTCATACTTCCACTGAAGCGATCAACTGAACCTTTACAACTTAGTTTTCCCATTGAACCAAATTACTGGGATCTCCAGTTAGTAAGGTTGGGTTACCGCTGTATTAGTCCTTATATTTTGGGTTTTAAGCCCATTCCCCTAGACAGGCAAGCCATCTGATCTTTGGGTAAGCCCTTTGTCAATGGGTCTGCTATATTATCCTTTGACTTGATGTAATCAATGGATATTATACCCGTGGTGATCAGTTGCCTAACGGTCTTATGCCTCCGTCGAATATGATGAGACTTGCCGTTGTACATAGCATTCCGTTCTTCCTAGAGCCGATCGACCGTCGCAGCGGGATCATTACCGAAGGTACGGGTTTGTTCCAACACGGAACATCCTCTAAGAAGTCATGAAGCCACTCGGCTTCTTCTCCCCGCTTTGTCTAAAGCGATAAACTCCGATTCCATTGTGGATCGGGCGATGCAAGTTTGCTTAGAGGATTTCCAAGACACAAATTTCACCACCAATTGTAAATACATACCCACCGATGGACTTGGTGTTCTCTATATCGATATCCAGCTTTGCATCACTTGTACCCTCTAGTACAATTTGGATATCTCGAATAGTGTAACTCGTAATTTAACGTGTATTTCAGGTATTGTAATACCCGATTCAACGCCTTTCAGTGATTATCACTCGGATTACGGGTGAACCTAGCCAACTTATTGACTGCGTAAGCAATATTAGGTCGGGTGCATTTTGTTATGTACATCAAACTACCGATCACCTGTGCATATTGCTCCTGGTATACAGTGCACCAAGATTTTTATCAAGCTTTTGATTTGTATCCATTGGTGACTTTATCGGTGAACTGCCTAACATCTCAAACTTTCTCAAAACATCCTCGATGTAGTGAGACTGAGATAAGACCACCGTGACGCCTTAGAGATTTTAATCCCTAAGATGACATCTGCGATACCCATATCCTTCATGTCGAAGCATTGTTTCAACATATTCTTAGTCTCTAGGATTACCCTAGATCGCTTCCTCGTGATTAACATGTCGCCTACATACAGGCATATCATAACAAACGAGTCGAGTTGCCTTCGTGTAAACACATTTATCACACTCATTAATGGCGAACCCCTTCGATAGTAGAGTACTATCAAATTTTTCGTGCCATTGCTTCGGGCTTGTTTCAGCCCGCATGCAGATTTGATAAGTCGACAGACTTTCTTCTCTTGCCCTTGAATCACGTACCCCTCGGGTTGGTCCATATAGATTTCTTCTTCCAAATCGCCATTTAGGAAGGCTGTCTTAACATCCATCTGGTGTATCTCAAGGTCACGCAAAGCTGCGATCGCAATAAATACCCGTATGGATGTCATTCGGGATACTGGGGAGTAGGTATCAAAGTAGTCAAAGCCTTCTGTCTCTCGATAGCCCTTGACTACCAACCTGGCCTTGTACTTGTCTATAGACCCATCTGCCTTGTATTTCCGTTTGAGTATCCACTTACACCCCAACGGTTTATTTCCCGGAGGAAGATCAACCAACTCCCAAGTATGGTTGTGCAGAATGGAGCTTATTTCACTCTCAATAGCTTCTTTCCAGAGCGGTGCTTCTGGAGTTGACAACGCCTTAGCAATTGTCCTTGGTTCATCATTAACCATATAAGCTACAAAGTCAGGACCAAAGGATTTATCCTTCCTGGCCCTTTTACTTCGCCTTAGATCCATCTCTGGAGTCTCCAAGTTTTGAGAATCTGGAACACTAGATTCCGGATGTTCAGCCAGCTCGAGATTCGCTAGATCTGAACCATTCAGATCCGGCGATCAAGGACTCCGGTTCTTGAGATCTTTGTGCATAACTTCGTTTGAGAGAGGTTATGTCTTTCTCCTTTCTAGGAAAGGTACTTTCAAAGAATAGAGCATTCCTTGATTCCATTATTGTACCTGGTGGATATCCTGGAATATCCGACTTATGCACTAAGAAGCGATAAGCACTATCGTTATTTGCATATCCAATGAATATGCAATCTACGCCTTAGGCCCAATCTTGACCTCGCTTTGGCTTGGGTACTTCAACCTTTGCCAGACAACCCCACACCTTAAAATATTTGTAGGTGGGGTTCTTTCCCTTCCATAATTCATATGGGGTTTTGTCTTTACCCTTATGTGGGACTCTGGTAAGAATCGTATTAGCGGTAAGGACGGCTTCTCCCCACATGTTTTGGGAAGACCTAATTGATAAGCAAGGCATTCATCATTTCCTTTAATGTGCGGTTCTTACGTTCCGCCACACCGTTTGATTGAGGTGAGTATGGAGCCGTCGTTTGATGAATAATGCCTTCTTGGGCACAGTATTCCTCAAAAGACGCTACATATTCTCTCCATCTATCGCTACGAATGGATTTAATTCGTAGGCTAAGTTGATTCTCAACTTCTGCTTTGTAACGTCGGAACGCTTCAAAGGCTTCATCCTTACTTTTCAACAAGTAAAGGTAACAATACCTTGTGCTATCATCTATAAATGTCACAAAGTACTTGTTCCCCCCTCTAGTTTGTGCAAACTTCAAATCACATATATCTGTGTGAATAAGTTCTAGAGGAGCGGTATTCCTTTCGACGGATCGAAAAGGAAGCTTGATGAGTTTTGCCTCTACGCACACCTCACATTTATGTTGAGGGTTTACGTCGATAGAAGGCAACAACTCCATCTTTACCAGCCTTTGAATAGACTTGTAGTTAACGTGTCCTAATCTATGATGCCATAAATTAGAAGACTCAAGCAAATAAGAAGAAGGTTCAACTTTATTTCCTTGACGCAATACAGACATGGCATTCACTTTGAAGAGGCCTTCACAGATTTAAGCCCTCCCCACAAATGTGCCATTTTTAGTGAGTACAAATTTATTTGATTCAAACACTAGCCTAAAACCAAAGCATTAACCAATAAAGGTCCGTAAACTAGATTTCTTCTAATCTCTGGGACGCATCACTTCCTTCAGAGTGAGTTCCTTGCCTAAGTCATCTTCAGGACCACCTTTCCAACCCCTAACACGTTCGAGGAAGCGTTGTTGCCCATGAACAGCTTCTTGTCGGAGACCCGAGTGTACGTGGAGAAGGCATCTTTGTTGGAACAGATGTGGCCTGTTGCACATGTGTCCACCCACCACTGCATCGGATTCTCAACCAAGTTGGCTTCTAGCACCACAGCCGAGAGATCCTCAATCATGTCATCCAGGAGCGTGTCCTTGACGACGGTAGCTTGAGCCTTGCCATTCCACTTGGCTTTCTGTTGCTCGCCTTGAGCTTGCGGCATTCCTTGATCCTATGACCAGGTTTCCCACGGTGATGACAGTTACCTCTCAACGCCTCGCCGCGGGCCTTTGCCGCCTTTGTGGAACTTCCGCTTGTTGCTTGTTTTCCTTTGGCCTCACCCAGATTTGCCTTTGCCTCAAAGATGTTGTCTACCCTTTGGCAAGATCTTCTTATTATCTTCCTGGATTTGCAGTTTGATAACAAGCTCTTCAAAGGTCATTTCCTTTGTCTTGAGTTTCAAGTAACTCATAAACTCATTCCACGAACGAGGTAACTTTTCAATCAGCGATGCAACCAAAAGCGCTCGTTTGGCTTTAGTCCTTCCAAATCCAGGTGATGTAAAATCATTTGGAATTCCTGGACATGGGACATCACTGTTTTGCTGTCCACCACTTGGAATTTTAGAAATTTTCCAACGATGAACTTCTTAGTACCCCCATCTTGTGCGTTGTACTTCTTTGCGCTTTTCCCACGACTCTTTGGCGGTGCCAACGGTAGAATATACCGTGTAGAGGGTCTCGCCAAGTTCAAGATATAGTTCTTGCACATGAAATCGCTATGATTCCACGCATCACGAACCATGTTCATGGCGTTAACGACATCGATACCAAAGCGCCCTTCACCCGCTTTCAAAGAAAGAAGAGTCCATTTCATCTCCAGCTTGTGGAGGATCTTCCGTAAGGAACCGGGCCATGCCCATAACTGTTAAATAGAACAGCATCTTTTGCTGCCATCTTTTAAATTCTGATCCCATGAACTTTTCAGGGCGATCATGGTGGTGTGAAGAAGAGGGGGGAGCTCCAACAGTCGGGAAGGCAGCAGTGTTACTGCCTTGAACAGTAGCAGCAGCAGCAGCAGTGAAGGTGGATGGGTTACTGCCTTGGCCAGTAGCGGCAGTGGGGAAGGCAGCAACGTTGCCTCGAGAGGCAGCAGCAGTAGCAGCAACATCGGTCATATTTCCAGCCATGTTATTGCAGTTACCGTAAGCAAGATATTGTCTTAAGTTGTTGGGTTACAAGGATTGCAAGAAACGGAAATTACAAGTAACTGCTTATGTAAGAATTGAAATTACAATTCAACTAGAAACTGAAAATTACAATATAACAATAAAACTGAAATTACAATATTTGTTGAACAAGAAGACCGGAAACTGCTTTGATTTTTGCTGAGTCGAGTGTGGCACTCTGTCCTTAAGACAATATTGCCCCGTATGTATCCTTTATACGTCCCGGAAAATTCGTCTCCCAAGATAAAACAGCAATGGAACAATTGAGCAAAGGAAACTCAAAAGCTACCGTGAAGAATATTGAATAACGAAATGATGCTTGAAAGATTAGGAAGAAACTGCTTGCTTTCTGCTTTGTGTATTTTCGTGTATATGAAGTGTCCTCAACAATGGTGTAAGGGGTGTTTATATAGGAGGAAGAGGGACTGTTTGACTGCCTCCATAACAGCCATTATTGGCCAAATAATGACCATTATGGAGGTAGTAAAGCCACCAAATAAATGGAGAAAATTGCCAACGGATTGGTCATTATTGGAGGTGTAATTCAGCCAAAATAAATGGCTGAATTGAGTGCTGGACGTTTCTGTTCTGGACCGTCGAAATTCTGACTTTCTGAAAACTTCAGGAACCAAACTGTACATCTTGAAACTTCAGGGACCAAACTGTACATCTTGAAAGTTTCAGGGATCAAACTGCACATCTGAAAGAATTCTAGTCCAAACTGCACATCTGAAACTTCTGGGATCAAACTGTACTTCTGGCAAAGTTTTCTGGCCCAAAAAGATAATATCAGAAGGCCCACAGCCCACGACCCGTGGACCCGAGGACCCGAGGACCCGGCGGCGGCGCGCGTGTGGTCTTTCCTTGAACCGAAGCACATCTAGGTCCTCCCTCCTTTAAACACATGGGATACTCCTTGGGGTCCCAAACCCCAAACCAATTTCGAGTCTTATGTACACAACAATTCTTTCTTCCTCTACCGATGAGGGAGAATTGAACACAACACCATACTTTCCATGCTTCAAACACCTCACTTCGTGAACCAATATCTCTTTCATTTCTCAATGAAATTTGACGATTCTTGGCCCTACGGTTATCTACGTACTTAGTACATCATGCATGTGTGAAGAACCGGATTCTCCAACATACGTAACACTAGTGTTTAAGCCGTTAAAGTTGGTCGGTCGCAACTCCCGCCAAAGGCTAATTTCCAACAGTGACATCGCATCTCATGGGTCCTAGCTCGTATTATGTGTATTAACACCCTCTTGTTGAGCAACACCCTTGTCTTCAATGGCGAAAAAGGACTATTTCAGGAGCTGCACAATGTGTACTGGCAAAATCGAGCACTGGAGGGTGAACAATCTCGGCAGGAATGTCATAGCACGCTTTGAGTTAAAAGACATGGAAGGTGGGGTAGATGAGGACCTCAGGAGGTAAGGCAAGCTTGTAGGCAACAACTCTAAGCTTCTCAACAATAGGATAAGGTCCAAAACATCTGGAGATCAACTTATGGTACAGGAAAACAGACAAAGAAGATTATTCGTAATGTTGCAACTTAATAAAAATTCAATCACCAATCTGCAACTTTCTATCAGTTCTGTGAGTATTAGCATGGGACTGCATCCTTTGTTGATCCCTTTCCAAGTGAAACTTGGCCAATAAAAACTTGAGCTATCACAACAATATGATATCCTTAATAACATCAGTAGCAGAATCACCTGATAAATAGGGTAAATGGATATAAAATGGTGAAATATGAATAGAAGAGAGGAGTAGAGTTGTACCACCATTCTACCATGGGTAGAAATGTCACCCAATCAAAAGGTGAATCGGTGCAAAAACATCTAAGATAAGTCTGAAGGCACATGTTGAGAACCTCAGACTCTCCATTTGTTTGTGCATGATAAACATTTGAAGTCTGAAAGATAATGTTGACACCTAATTTTACCCTTCAATAATTTTATTTAATTATTCAAAGTTTTCGAGTCATAGACGGAGTAAAATATAATTTTCATAAAGCGAATATAATTTTATAAAATTATTTCGGGAGTTTTTGGTCATTTCATTTGATAAAATATCACTATCATATCTTAATTTTACATAATTGGATCATTAATTATGATTTTGGAATTTTAACCAACAATTATAAATGAAATTATCTAAAAAAAAATTCAAATTTAAAGAATTAATGTTTCGCTTTGCCAAATTCGGGAAATTGTTAATTAAATACGATAATAGAACTATATCTCAATTTTAAATTATATTTTCAATTTAAAAGATATTTGCATGATTTTAATTTCCTTAATCTTAATTAGTGTCAAATTTCGACTGAAAATGATGCTTTTAGTCTAATTAGGCTAGTTATGAAATTGTTCGATCATTTTCTAAATTTAAAATATGAGTACATTTGCAAAATGTGGCCATAATTAATTTTAAATCACAAAGAATTTAGGTCATTTTTTGTTTTAACTGAACCCAGGACCAGACCCACTCAGTGTAAACACAAAATAGGGCAAGGAGCCCTTCCGTTGCCTTTTACAATTTAGGTTCAAGAGAACCCTAGCCGACACACCTTATCTTCTCCATTGCCGTTAATAGCAATTGTGCAGTGTACTGGTGCTTCTCTGGCTTTGTTGCTTCGACGAGAAGGGAAATGGCACTTAATTCCTCCTCTCTCACCTCTCTCACGCCACCGTACCCACCCTCAACACCAAGGTGAGGTTACCCCTCCCTTTTGCTTTTTTCTGCTAGCATTAAATGCTTCTTGTCCGATTATGATTTAAAACTCTCAAATCTCATTGGTTGAGAATGCTTTTGGAGGGATTTCCCCTAAATATTGATTCTTCCACACCGATTGATAGAGGTCTGCTAGGGTTATATCTCTCTCTATAAATACAAACCCTTTGGCAACATTTTCATGGTCTGAAACTTGATATTTGGCATTCACATTGATTGAAAGACATTTTGAGTTTAAATCTGATTTAATTTAAGCATAATTGGGATCCAAGCCCTTTGGTGGAACCCTAAATTGTTTAAATTAGATCGTCACAACTAAAACCATTTCTTTTACGTGTGTTTGCAAGCTATTGAGGCCATCGGCATGAAAAACAAGCCCACCATCGATATTTAGGCTGCATCCACACAAGATAAATGTTATTCCTTTTTTAGTTTCTTATTTAGATTAATTATATGTGTGATGTGATTATATGTTAGTTAAGCATGTTTTGTGACTGTTAGTTTCATTTTTAGATTAAACATGTTTTAGTTGTTGTTTGAGTTTGTTAGGTTAACTATTAACATATGTTAGTTCAAGTTACCTACTGTTTGAGCTTGTAGGTTAGTAGCTAAACATGTTTAGTTAAAGTTAGTTGTTGTTTGTGTATAAGTTTAACAATGAATATGTTTTAACTGTTATAAGCCTATGTGTGGTCTCTATTAGTGTTGTATAGGCCCTTGTTGGTACTGGTTATGTGATATTGTAAGCATGATTAGTTAGGATAATGATTACTTTTACTTCTTAGATCATATTCAATATGTTTTAGGTTGGATCATGTATTTTTTGTGTTCATTAGATCATGGATTAGTAAGTTTGATTAGTTAAGATGACTGTTGATGTTTACCATAACTATTTGTCTTCACTATATGGATATCCAGCATGCTTAGATACTGGTAGAGTCCACAATGATAGTTATTAATGTGTTGAGTACTTAACATGTTGATTAAAGGTCATATTAACCATGTATGCACATTAGAGGTTATAGAACTTGTTGCCAGGCAGCTCATAGTTTGGTATAGCATGTTTAGTTAGCTTTGTTCTCTATTTATTGGTTGTTTATGTGTGTTTAGGTAAATATGCTTAACATGTTAGATTGAAACTGATCCTAAGCATATATAAGTCATCTAGTTGGCTTAGTATCTAGTTTAAGAGTTATTTGATCATGTCTGACTTGTTTAAATGATTTTAAGCTGATTAGCATGCTAGTTCTAAGTGGTTTTGACTAAGTTGAAGTTGTGTAAAGGTTCTGAATATGCTAGCTTAAGTTTAGTATAAGTTTGTCATTTATCTGGTATGTTTAATATGTAAAAGACAAGACTGTTTGGCTAACATACTTATTTATTTAGGATAAAAAACTGTTAAAGTCATTTTGTGCTTAATTGGTATTACATGGTCTGTTCTAGCTAGCTTATATGCCATATCATGTCAGTTTGAGTTTGTTTAAGTTGAGAATGCAATGTGAAAGGGAATAAAAGCTTGTATAATGTGTGTGTTGGTTCTTGAGGCCCTCTTTGGTTTGAGGTATATTGTGAATGCCTACATTATGTCATCTAATCCATGTTTATGTTTTAAAACGATGTAAATGTTAAGTGTTTAGTCCAATTAGTCTGTTTAGCCATAGAAAACCAAACTATATCATGTTTTACCTTACCACAACTTAACTTCATGTCCTTAAGTATCCTAGCTGTGTTCCCCCTACACTTGGCATATTCCCAATAGATTCCAATGTCCTAACCTACATCTGCTTTAGTTATATGGATTGATTATGTTTACATCCTTGAAGTGTCATTTAGGTCCAATGTTAGGATAGATACATACATGTTGCAACATGTTCCTTGTTCAATTTATAAACTTGCTTTATGGCGCCTCTATTACTGTCTGGTTTTCCCCATTATGAGTATGCATCATGTCTTCAAGCCATAAGTGTCACCATGCCTGCATAGGCCTCCCCTACTCATGTACCTTGAGCCATAGCTGTTATGAGTCTTTCTGCAGTATGTATTAGGCCATAACTACATGCTTGCATGTTTGTATCAATAGTGGAGTAATACATGCACAACAAGTCCTTTGCATGAACCTAGCAGTAGCCCGCCCCCAAGTTCGATATCACCTCTATAATATGTCCTACATGTCTACAAAATGTTGGCTATTTGAATAATTCTTTGGTTGAGTGTCAGTTTATCTTCTATGCTTTCTGCCCATCTAAGTTGGGTTGCTATCATGCTCAGTTGAAGACTTTAGGTTGTGCATATGTGTGTTATTATACTGGTTGTTTGCTCATTCCTGTGCATCTCTTGTCTTCACAAAAAACTGGTTTTAGTCTTTATACCTAAGTGTAATGTGTGGTTTGTTTATGTATATGTTGATATACACATCGGTATACAAGTTGTATACTGAATATACCTAGTTTATAAAAGTATATAAGTTGTATACCACCTTGTATATCACTCATATGCATCGTGTCATGTGTTTTTTTGGTGGGCTTGACCCATTTCAGTGTTCATCTGTTCTTCGCATATTGCTTTATCTTTGGGCTTGGCCCACTGCTTGTTCCTTTTTCTTCTTTATTATTTTGCTGTTGATGAGTTAATCCTATTCAAATTATATTGATTATTTGTTCTAGTTATGGGCTGATAGTTTAGTTAATTTTGTTCACATTGGATAATTTTGGGTACGTCTAACTTGTATCCTTGTTTACCCCTTGCTCTTTTTTTCGCTACATCATCACGAGATGGGCCCTTACTAGGCCTATCATTCTGTTCATCGAGTCATCCAACACCTGATTGAGCATGGTTGGGCTGAGGCCCAATCAAATATTTCGGCCGAAACAAAGAATGAGCAAGGGAAGCTAATATTTGCAAGAAGCCCCAGTTATGGGTAAAAATAGCCAATGGAACTTTATTTATGGTCTGAATCTAGGATAGACAAACGATACGTAGATCATTTTAGTTTAGATTGCCAAATGATATTCAAAACCTTTATTTAAATATGGAAATGAGAAATAACAGAGTGTTTTGGCTGAATAAATGGGGATTGTTTGACCACTAAAATCTGGAAACAAAAAATGGATTTTTAACTAAGTTAAGAACTTTTTTTTGGACCATGAAATCAAAACTTGGGCTTTTGAATCAAGGAAACTGAAATTGACTTATATTTGAAGGATCCAAATGGGCTTGAGTGAGTGAAAAGTATAAATGGACTGAAATTGACTAAATGTAGAGTTCTACTCAAATTCACATTTGGGTGTTCTTAGTCAGAAAACAAAATTGACTAAACTATCTTATGCATACTATTTTTGGCGAAAGTTCAACTCTTTATTTTAAAATGAATTCTTGAGTTTTGAGTACATGAAATGACAAGTTACTTTGCGGATTTTAAACACTAAAATAATTTAAATCATTTAAAAGCATGCTATAGAACTCGTAGGTCAACCGTATTCTACGGATCCTTAATACCGGGGTTCTAATACCTTTCTGAGGATCACCAGAACCCTTACATTGACTCTGGTTTGGATAGAAGTTTTCAAAGGAATTTGAATAAATTCTTTCACACTGGTTTTCCTAATTTACCTATAAATTAGGTGGCGACTCTAAAAATACATTATCCATTTAGAGCACCATCCAAACTCTTAGTAGCTCTTTATGCGCTCATCCATATAAAAAGTGAACCGTAACAGATGGCCACTCCGTTGGGGATAAGCCTAGGTTCTAACCATAAGAGTTCCAATACAACATATTTTTTTAAGTGATATAAATTGCTTATGTATTTAAATACCGCAATTATAATTGTTATTCATGCATATCATAAACTCTGCCAAATGGCACGCACACACACTTGCATCAGTGCACAAAGGTGATTATGCGGATTTTGCAATCACCCTCCAGTATAAAAACTAAAAATCTTTTCTTAGAGCATGTTAAAGACGGGTCCCTAAGTATAAAAATCTTTTGCATTCACCCTGGATTGTCCGCTCGGGTCCCTAAGTCATTTGCCAAACCACTCTAGTACAACTACGATAGAGCGAAACCAAATCCCTACTGAACTAGCGCATGCTGACCTGGACAGGTTCGAGTATCTCAAACCTACTTGGACCTGACAGGCTGAGTCCCTTGTTTCCTAACGGTCTCTGACCCGAAGGCAGTACATCCAACTACTTGTTATGTGGAAGCATTTAACGTGCCATATGTGATGAACCATTAATCCTTTGGGGGAGGGGGGGGGGGAACTAATCGTGTTCTGTTTTGTAGATGCCTACAAACTTGAAATTCGACATGGTTATCGAGGCACCCGAGATGCTACAGATTTTGTGGTCATGGCTAAACACCCCACAACAAATAGAAGTAACGAACTATCTAGGACACCTACCCTCTCTCATCACCATGAAAGGAAATACTGACCTCTTAAAAGTCCTTACCGGATATTGGGATAACAAGAGAATGGTCTTGAGGTTCAGTGACTTTGAGATGACCCCGACCTTAGAGCATATCCTAGTCTACTTAGACAACGTAGGTACCTATATGAGGTAGAGAAAGAAACTCAACCGCAACCTTCTGGTACCCCATAAGATGACTCCCGGTAAAATCCTTAAGATGTTGTCCATAGCTAGCGCCGATAGGATTTCCGACCCGACCGTAGCTTTTAGGGACCTCCATACCCGGTTTGGATCTACCCAAGGTTGCGTAAAGCACTCTGTAGAGTTCCATTCCTTTGCCGCTTAGGAGGCTACCCGACTCCTAGCCTTCGCCATATGTCTCCTAGGAACCGTAGTGTTTCCCAAAGACTGTTACCAAGCCATAGATACCTGGGTCATCTTTGTCATCTATGTTATCTTTCATGGCATGACTACTAACGGGGGAACCAAATACTATGACCTAGTCTCAGTCATCATGTCCAACTTTTACCGAGCCTTAGGTTAATCCCGAAACTTGCATAAGTACTTCCAAGGTTGCAACGTCTTAGTCCAGTGGTGGATCATTAAACACCTCCACAAAATCGAGGTTCCATCATACCGAGACCCCGAGCATAGAGAAGATGACCTAAAAGTCACTTATCCAAATTTTGGAACTCATTCCAAAGAGGGGTGGGCTTTCATCTTCTCTAGGCTTCGAGAGGATAGTATCCAGTGGAGATTTCCCGACTTTATCTCCGAGACCATATCTGTGAGAGGCAAAAAATACCATTTCCTACCACTTATGGGGATCCGGGGAATCCGACCATACACACCTTTTAGAGTCCTAAGACAGTTCGGAAGGGAATATGTAATCCTCCAAATAGGGAATATGGGGGAATATGTGGTTGACTACGTTGGCGACAAGATCCGAGTAGTTGTCGACATTATCCAAGAATGGAATGGTTGAATCAGGTAGGGTCCAGACACCCTAGCCGATAATCCCCTTCGCGCGGGTCGTGATGAAGACTATGTAGACTGGTTGAGAGCCCACTTGCAGGGTACCCTCACAATAGGGCCCAATCGATACAAAAACCAATAGGATCCAGATTCCAAGGCCGAGATCACAACCCGCCGCATTAAGAGACAAACGGATGATCGAGATGCCTGATATTTAGAGAAGATACAGTATGACCAGAATGTCATAGCCAGCTTGACCGAGGATGTAGAATTTACTTACGAGTGTCTTGAGCATTTAGACGCTCGTATGAAGAAGGCTATGGATGACGTTGTACATATAACTCCCACAGAGAAGGGTCAATGGGCTAGTTCATTTCTTGTATCTACTCATCTCAGGATCCAGTCCGCCCTTCGAAGGGCTAAGAGAGATAGGACTGACAGAGCCTCATCATCAGCCGTTGGAGAAGACTTTTTTGATTTTATTGCTTATGCTTTGTAACCTATCAGCGAAGATATTATTATAATTATTATTATTAATGAAGCGATTATGAGGCAATGATTTATTAACATTTGACACATTTATGCTTCAAATGATTAGAAAGTCTTGGAGTAACGAGGTATAGGAATGTGAATATTATAAATGTTTATGTGCTTCTTTGATATAAACTGCTTATATGTTCTCATATGTTCCGTCTAAAACTCTTGATTGGTCCCAAAAGGTTGATTTTCTATCGATGGAAACTCCAGACAGTTAATGTGCCACATCACCAGCCATTGACCAAGTTAGTGATGAAGAAACTAAAGAGTTGCTTCGGGCCAAGATTCGTAGGAAATATGCTAATATTGAGTTGGCAAAAGCCAAGATGAAGGAGGTTGACTACAAGATTGGCTTGGCAAATGCCAAAATGAAAGAGGTCGACGAGATCTTGGAATTTATGGAGAAACTGACTGAAAAGTCCCCCGAAGGAAAATCCCAACACCAAAACCTCCCTAAGGAGGTCAAGACAATGGTGGACGACTATGTCCCCTTGACGCACCTGCCTGAGGATGACCCAATACCGTATGGGGAAATATATGGGACACCCAAAGGAATCACTCCACTCATCAATGAAGCTGCTAATCACTACGGGATGCCACAAGGGCCTTCCCGTAGATCATCTCCAATATGGTGGGTGATTTCACTCAAAGCCCGTAGATCTTACTTTAGAGTCGCACCAAGGGAAGTGTGAAATATCGAGGTCTCCGATGGACATGCTTATACTAGCTCCCATGTCCTCCTGACTTGCGCACCTCTTTTTTCTCATAAGAGATGCCTGTATCACAAAAGCTAGCCTGACCACTACACTGATGAATATGTGGCCTTCAAGAGAAGAGTCGTCAGACTTATTGATGAGAAAGTTATTCGCAACCTGTGGGGACCTCACTCTCTCCTGGTATATGACTCCATTATGCCTGGTGGAGGAATTACCATGGACACACGGCTCTGGCGTTATGACTTTACTGCCTTTCAACATTTGTACGACGATATCTTCTCACTCTTGTATTGCACCGGCAAAGTTCGACCTCTCAAGACTACCTAGAAACTCTTCACAAGAACTTTGAGGACAAAGATATGCTTGTAGCATTCGGGCATTCCCTAATAAGGAATTGAATGTGAAGCCTTCAAGTTCGAGCATTTAGTTAACACCGGCCAGATGTGGCCCGTGATATAAGACCGCTTTTAGAAAAGCCATCGGGAAATGCGTGGCCGTAAGGACGACGACTCGCCATGGCTTTGAGGTGAAGTCATCTTTTGGGTAATTTAGGCATCCCCTTTTCTATATTTTAATCAAAGATATCCCCCTTCCCACTTTTTGTAAATGAAACCACGTCCGACCTGATGTCCCAAGAAGGAATACGTGGGAAGCTCATATCGGGCCTGGTCAGGGTAAAATTAAAATTCGGGTAGAAGAAATTAGGATATAATTTCTATGTAACTCGAACTACGAAAGGGCTTAATTTCCCGAGGAGGGATACGTAGGCAGTCTATATAAGACTCATCCCATATATTATATAAATTATAATCTCCCTATTTATTAGATAGTTTCTGGTTTAATGACAGCGTGGTGGCAAATCAACCACAAAACTTTCAAACTGAAACCCTAAAAACTAAAATTGGCCAACATGACAAAAATACCCCGGAATGAAAAAATCAATCAAGAGTTTTGATCGAATACATGAGTCTACGTACTTTATGCGCAACTTATGTGCGATATCTTGTATTTATGATTTCCGACTTACGTACTAACATTGTTTGCTTTTGTGTTGTTTTCTTCTTATAGAAAGGGTAAATCCGTTGCAATACACTGGCAAACTTCACCAGATCTAAGACCACATCAACATCCCTAAACTAAGAAAACTAAGCAAAAATGACTGGTACTCCCAAGGATATTTGCAACAAGAATGCTCTGATTGAGGACGTTGTGCCTCAAGACATACAACACGCCTCACATTCCGAGGAAGTAATCACCTTGTTGTTTAAGAAAAGCACCGACCTCCAAGAACAGGTCGCGAGAAATGAAGCAACCAACGCTTCTAGAGAAGCAGCTACTACTGAGGCAAGAAGACCTCCACCACCTTTTCATCTCTAAACTTACCCATCTTTGAACACTTCCCAAAGTCCCATCCTGGGCCTCTTACCAAACACCACCTCTACTAAATGTCACCTACATAGCTGGGACCTCCTAATCCGTGCCTACCTTTCACGGCACCAGCGTATACTAATCCTAGCAGCCACCAAAATGCTACTACCCATACTACTCCCAGAGCTGCGGGCATCCCAAAAGTCACCCCGTGCACCCCACTATATCCTTTCATAACCCAATCACTCCTATTGACTCCTTACTAGAATTGGATCACTATGATAAGATGTAAAAACATTGAGGTCCGAGCAGGACTGAAGGGACAGCGAGATGGAACAGAAAATAATGGATCTATTCGAAAAAGCTAACAAGGGCTCCCACAAAGTGACGGGACTGAGATACGATAATTTATTCATACATCCAGATTTGGACTTACCAGAGGGCTTCAAAGTGCCTAAATTTGAACCTTTCAACGGCATGGGAAACCCCAAAGCTCATCTAAGATCTTATTGCGACCAACTGGTCGGTGCCAAAGGAAATGAGGCACTACTAATGAGGCTCTTCAGCCGAAATCTCACAACTGAAACATTTGAATGGTTCACGACGCAAGATATCATCCATTGGGGATTCATGGGAAGAAATGGTGAAAACCTTTATGGACAGATTATGCTTCAACATGTACAACGTTCCCGATCGCTATTCTTTGGAAAAGATTAGGAAAAAATCAATAGAAACCTACCGCGAGTATGCGAGTAGGTTGAGGGCCGAAGCTATCCGAGTACATCCTCCAATGAGTGAGGAATAACTAGTTTTAGCATTTATCCGATATCAGGAGCTGGATTGCTATGACCGAATGTTGGCTATGGCCGGGAGGCCATTCGCTGATTTAGTGAAAATGGGAGAGGACATAGAAGATGGTCTCAAGACAGAAAAGATTGTCAGCATTGTAAACAAAACTGGCATAACAAACTCCGCTGGAGCCGTAAAAAAGAAGAAAAAAGATGTGGCAAACATCTCTCACACCCTAGCCGGAGGAGTCATAGAAGAGAAAGATCACAGTCATACTTCGGCGTATATCAATCTCCTCCTCTGAAAAACTACATACCATCACCCTACAACCCTGTTTCGGTATATTACGCACAACCAAACTACCAAGCTCCACCAACAAATTACCAAAAACCTATACATATATACCAAGCTCCATCCCTAAATTACCATATTCCTGCACATGCATATCAAGCACATCAAAAGTTGCAAAATCACAATAATCAGCCGCCTCCGGCTACATACAACCTGCCACGTCTGAACTTTGAGAAAACGCTACCTTAGATGTTCACTCCACTTCCAAAAACATGAACCAATCTATTTTCCAAATTAAACGTTGCCAGTCTCATCAAAACAGTGCTGCCAAAGCCCGCCAACCCAAAGAGTTGGTTTTTCTGACCCGACCAAACTTGCGCTTACAATTCCAGGGGGAATGGGCACTCCATGGAAGATTGCATTAATCTAAAGCACAAGTTGCAAGATCTGATTGATAAACGTGAGATCATTTTGGAGGCGGTAGCACCCAATGTGAATACCAATCCTCTCCAGAATCATGGTACCAACCATATTCATATGATAAAATGAGAGGAAGATTGGGTGGTATGCCAATCATAGGTCCAAGAGAATATAAAAAGCCTGGAGCACACGGTCTCCTCTCTCACGCTTCAAGAGCGTCCCAATTTCAAAGTCTTAATCCCGACTCCAAAAAATCCATTTGTAATTCAAGTAGCACAAGTAGTCATCCCAGCTCCCAGAAAGGAACTCGTGGTTGTGGCTCAAGGTATGATGAGATCGGAAATGTGCTATGCTCCTGAAGAATTAAAGTAATATGCACCCCACAAATAAATCAATCAAAGAAGGACCATCATTGATGGGGAATCTGATGATTTTTGGCGCAGAATGCAGCCAAAAGATTACTCCATTGTTGAACACCTACATAAAACACCAGCCAGAATCTCAATGATGTCACTACTTTTGAGCTCTAGACAACATCAACAATCCCTAATGAAGGTGCTAGATGAACTCCACATTCTAGCAGGGACCAATAGTGAAAAATTAGCTGACATAGTAGGACAAGTCATTAAGGCACATCAAATTTCTTTCACTACTAATGAATTTCCGCAAAAAGGAATGGCACATAACAAGGCCCTCTACATCACCATCAACTGCTGAGGAAAGGTGATCTCCCAAGTACTTGTCAATAATGGGGTCGGGCTCAATATATGCCCTGAGTCCACACTAAAGCAATTAGGCTATGACATTGGAAAAATACGCTAGAGTCGTATCAATGTGAGAGCCTTTGACGGTGCACAATGTGATCCCACAGGTGAGGTGGACCTCAATATATAAATGGGGGCTGCTGAGTTCACCACAAAATTTCAAGTCATGAACATCAGTGCCAACTACAATCTCCTACTGTGGAGACCATGGATACTTAATCAAATGTAAAACACCGAACTTTCCACCAGGGCACACGGTGCCAAAATCCATCCCATATTACCCCAAAAGCTTCTAAATATGATTATTAGTCGTAACCCGAAATTAATTTAAAAAGCAATTTTATTTAGACCCCCAATTACAATGTTACCTAAGAACCTAATTTATCCCTAGGTTCTTTCCCAATTAAAAAAAAGAGTTTTCAAGAATCAATTTAATCATTACAACCCAACTATGGTATCCACTCCCCAACTTATTTAGAAGAATTTAGACTTTACCCACTTATTTACATCACAAAATCCTCACTTCAAGATTTCCGCCATTAAAGAGTCTTTACTACTTTTTTTTTCATTCAAGCCTTTACCCCAAATTACTAGAACATTAAAGAAATATAATAAAGGAAAAAAATAGATTACCTTCCATAGAGAAAATTAGGCCAAGAATGCATAAAATCCATTGGGTAGCCCCCAATTCGAGATATACAATTTGGGAAAGAGTGTTAGCTCTAGGTATTTATATACACAAGACTGTCAGTACTTTTTCCGCAATGTACACGATTCTGCTAGTGCAAACTCGCTACGGCAGAAGATGGGCTGTTGGGGCGAGGGTAGTTGATACCTCACCCAGCGCCGGGGCGAAACAAACTCCGTTGAAGCGGAAACTTCTTATCTGTTGGGGCGGACACGATTTTGCCATGGAAGAAATTTTCTTTCAGCAACACTTCACTTCACGCTATCTTCTTTCCTCTCCGTAGGAGCTACTCAACTCATAATTTCCACTAAGATGACATTGACAAATGCGTGGAGGAGAGTTATAATAGGAAATTCAAGCGGAGAGTTCATAATGACTGAATGAGTCATTACCGACCTTAACAAAGCTCTAATATAAAGTATAACAAAAGGTAATTAAATCATAGTTAAAAAGACGGTATATGTTTGGCAAAAAGAAAATAAGAGGGTTAAATTTAAACCTTTGTCTAGTCTTTTGACACATGCAATCCACTCAATATGTACTAGAGTTTTGTAAATTTAAGGATAAATAATATGTACTAGAGTTTTGTAAATTTAAGGATAAATAATATGTACTAGAGTTTTGTAAATTTAAGGATAAATATGAGACGATTTACTAACAGTTAATATCTCTTCTGTCCCTTTTAACTTTTGCTTTAACTTAAAAAAATTCATCTCAAAATAAATTGTGATTTTAGGAGATTAAAATTAATAATTATTTTTAACTATAGTGTTTACCCGTAAAATGGTGTAGTTGAATTTATGTACGTGGTCAAGGACACATGGATCTCAAGTGACACGTTTGAAAATAATTCTAGATAAAATACACTATACTTAAGCAATGCTAAAATAACAGAAAACAATGATAAGCCTGAGCCTTGTGACGACTTCTGAACTGAGTTATGATAATATGTGTATAAGCACAAATATCAGGAGAATAAGAGTAAGCATATAGTAATAACTTGAATGTGATGATTTTACAATGGACAATGTGTCCTATTTATACATGAGCTACATGGGTACACAATCTACAAAATATGCCCTCATTAATACAGGAGAATGAATGTTGTAATAATGGGACAATTAGTATCTCAATAAATGTTGTATAACGCTTCCGATACCGCTCATATTTAATAGGTAGTGCCTCAAGTTGATGTGGCCATGGCTCAACACTATATTTCACGTGTCATATTATAATTCGTACAATTGTTTTATATGAATTTTGCCCTATACAGATAGTCCACACACTTTCCGAGTGTAATTCTTGTGCACCCGGGAAGTGGATTTGAATTCCTGACCGAATAGATCTTATACTTCAGCGGGAAATGTAAAACATAATGATTACAAGACCTGTCAAACATCTCATCCATTCAATGTGTCGCGCCCTATTTTGACCTGCTCGGGTCAAAGCGGAGCACAGACGTATGGGGGTGATTCCTGGGTAAAAAAGGTTGAGGAGTCGCCACCTAATTATTTTTTACGGTGAATTAGGACACCTAAATATTTAAACTAAGTGCTGCAGTGTAAACTCCAATTTTAAGGTCTGCGAAACTAGTGAGATTCTAGGTAAGGGTTCTTTATTATCCTAAAGGGAAGGGGTTAGGCATCCTTTAAGATCCGCTAACTTGCGGTTATCCGGTAAAACTCAGGTTAATTATTATTAGAAAAAATGCGTGTTTGAAGCATGAAGTTTAAAAGATGTTTGTTAATAATTAATAAAAAGGGGATGCATTTTAAAAGATAGATGAATGTTGAGATTTTTCAAATATGCATTTATATGATATCTAAAGAGAAATACATATAGAGTTGAAAAATATGTATTTGACAATTGATAGTAAAACAATTTATTTATAATGCCAAAGAAGTAAAATTTTGAGAAATCAATGAATTGTAAACTGACAAAAGATAAACTTATTCAGTATGATTAATAAAGCAAAATAAAAGATGACAAAAGTTATTTTGAAAATCTTGAATTCGCGTGACGAGCCTAAAATAAATAAACTAGCGAAGGATTTCTAAGTTTGCGAGCCTACAAATAAGCTAGCGACGGGTTTCAAATCTTAAACTAACCTATGAATAAATCCTAAGTTTGCCTATTCTAAGCATTTCAATAATTACATAAGTGCGATAAATAATATTACAATACAAAGCGGGATAAAAGCCGAATAACAATAAATAACTCCGAGGAATAATTGCCTTTATTTACTTTAGTCCCTGCAAGCTGTCAAGAACAAACGGTTAGAAACAGTTAAATACGAATAACTTCATATCCGTATTCAAAACAGTGAATGTTTTGATCGCGGAGGGCTCAGACTTAAATTTTGAAAAGAACATTCCAATCACGTCGTGGCTGCAAATATATGACTAATGTAGTTTATTTTTGATTGCCTCGCCTACTAAACGTGTCGGTCTCTCGGGTGGAATAAAAAAGATCACTATAATCACGTCGTGGCTGCGAATATATAACTTGTTGGTTATTTTAGTCACCTCGCCTACTAAACATGTTGATCTCGGATAAAAGGTTTAAGTCTTCATCCTTGCCCAGAAGTTATATTTCCGTCTTTGCAACTGTGTAGGCCTCAAAATCGACGGATATTTTTCATCGGCCAGTGTAGTATCGTGTTCAAATCAGTAAAATTTTAAATCGAATGTAACAGAACAAAGAAGCAGAGTGATAGCGAGCGTAAAAACAGAGGCGTAAAAATAGTTTCCGAAAATGACGCGGTGTTTAGTTTAAAACAAGAAAAGCAAGAGAACGGTAATTTTAATCTTTGAAGCGATTAATTTGAAACAGAAAGCAATATCTGAAAGGTGCGGTGTTTATTTTAAAGCGATAAAAGCGGTAAAGACGAGAATGATGTCTGAAATCGAGCGATGAATCAAAACAGAAAACAGTGTTAAAGCGATCTTTACCAAGAAACAAAGAAGAAATGGGTTTTAAAATAACGCAATAATGGGCTGGAAACGCAGAAGCAATGGGTAATCTGAAGCGGGAGCAACCGAAGCGAAAAACAGCGCCCGAACAGGCGGTGTTTATTCAAAGCGATAAAGCGATAAAGTCGAAATATTGCGGTTGTCCAAAGCGGTTTTGAACCGGTGTTTTAATGAGAAAAACAGCTGACAATTGGGTTTTAAAAATAACGCGATGAGTGGGTTAGAAACGAAGCGATGGGCTGTCAAAACGACCTAAAGTAGCGAGCTTTTAGCCAAGAAAACAGCGACAATTGTGTTGAAAACACAGCGGTGATAAGACATCAAATGAGCTCAAAATGCAGCGATAAAATGCTTAGAAAAGAAGTGTAAATGGTCCAGATTGCGGCGGTGTGCGCGGCAAGCGCAGCAGCGAATAATGGCTCAAAAGTGCGATGTCGGCCCAAGTATTGCGACAATCGGCGATCTCAGAATCAGCTGACCAAAATGCAACAAAACCCATAACCAGAACTATTTAAAGATGACATATATCCAGAATCTCAAGGTGCGGTGGATACCACAACTATTGGTAGCACAAAGAAAGACAAAGGGAAGGTCAACTTAAAGACCAATCACTCTAAACTTCAAATTTGAAAGATAAGAAGAACAAGGGGGGGGGGTCTACCACCATTCATTTCCGATGCCGCAACAAGATTCAAAAGGTTTCTAGAACCTTAGGCATGGCGAGCTATCGAAGAAGGCTAAACCCAACCCGAAGCTTGCCTCGACTTTCAGTGGCTAAGCAATATAATAGAAAATTTCAAACAAGGGAACTATCAATTTGGGAATGGCTAAATACACACATGTGCCCAGATCGCTTAACATACTAATATGGTAAACCAAATGACTCGGAAGGAATTATATGTTGTCATGGATGCAATCTAGCATTTAGATAGATAAAGACATATAGATGATTAGTTGAAGACATTTAGGACATGGAGATGGGCAAATATTCATTTAAGACAAAATTTCAAAGAGCACAGAATCATTTAAGTTGTACTAAGCACACACAACCATTTTTCTGTTATGTATTGGACATATTGACACTTAGAGGAATAACTCATAATATATCATACTTATTAGACTTACTAGGCAAGGCAAAAGTATATTCAGTTCATCACACATAACTAACATGCGAGAAATAGTTAAGCGACTCTTTGGAAATAATATCTTAGATTATACTGAGAACCACTGGTGGTCTAATTACACATATATGGCATATTCATGCTGTACACTAGTCAATGTAACATACTGGGGCAGAACACTGCTTAATCAGGCTAGCATACAATTCAGTGACCCTTTAAAGCACATAGAAATGAGTTATACCACTAGCCACATATAATATTCCAAACATACAGGATCATTTTTTAAACCAAAGCATGAACACAGGGTCTCAGTTATGTTATACACTAAGTATGGTATTACTTAGGCAGATATGATAAGCATATACTAGTCTAATGGACATATGGGGCAGACAGAGATGACCAAATGTTTACTCAGGGATAACAATGAGGGCATGCATCTTGATCATGGATAGGATGGACACATAAGAATCCACATAAAGCAGGTACACACATGAGCAAGACAATATTTTATCAGGATAATGCAGATGGTCATACAACACACTTTATGAAGTAGGCATGGCTAGTCACCAAAGGTCACCATTTCATAGTTTAAGTCAACACATACATAGTCAAGATTAAATATGAAGTGTTGGGCATAAGTAGGCAGATTCTCATGGCATAAATACTTGGATTGATTATCTAGTATATTACAAGTCAAATACTCATATACCACAACTGATAAACAACTGATCATCTATTAGGAATGAATCAATTAAAAGAAACTCAAAAATCCAGAAACCATACACATACACACAATACTTCTTTATCCCATTTTACTACCTGAACTCAGCCTCAGATTTAAGCGTAAAGTAGGAATTTAAACCCGACCTATCTAAACACTTACTCATTTGATAAAAATATGCAAAAGTTGACATACATCTAAATCTTCAAAGAGACCAAACTTTATTCCTATTTAACATTGATTTCAGCAGGACATGTAAAGGAAAACCAAAGCATAACCATATATTAGGACCTTAATCACCACAGATCATGACCTTTAAAGCGAACAATGACCTTATCATATTAGTCATGATAAAATATAACTAATTTACATCATAACTTCCTTTGAGCAGATCTTTGAACAACATTCTTAACATATTGTGTTAAATGTAATACTAGTCATGAACTTAAGCGGTGGAAACACTATATGTATCACACACAAACATCTAACTATTCATAACTCTCCTAAACAAGTACCGACAACATACACCTCATATCATAATCTGCATAAGTTTAATAATACAGTATGACATTTCTAAATCTTAATAGGTAATTAAACAGGGCTAACCACTTAACACACTTAGGCATTAAAACACAACCACATGAATAATCACCTGTAATTAGCATCAAACACACAAAAATACAGAAAACAAATCGAGAGGAATGTGTTTCTTGACCTTCTCCGGACAACGAACCGAGGCGTGTTTCGAATCGTCGAATCCGCTCGGAAATGTTAGAATTCTGATTTGTTGTAGATTTTCGAATTCTGATCTTCCTCTGAAATAGAATTCTGTTTTCTGATGTTCAACCCGACCTGGAACTGACCCGGCCCGGCAGTGACTGACGACCCGACCCGAATCGAATTGAAACAAAAGAAATCCGATATTTTGAGGGTGAAATTTTAGGGAAAAGAAAAGTAGTATTTTTTTCGGAATTTTTAAGTTGAAGAACATATGCAAAAACAAACACTTTTAAGTAGATTTCGGATTTTTGAAATCCGGAATCTTCCCAATAGTGAAGAACAAAAGGATTTTCGGATTGAAATTAAGAACCAAAAGGAGTATTTTATAACAAGAAAATTAAGAACAAATCGACCCCTTTTTTGTGTTTTTCTTTGGACCCGAAAAGAACTCCAAAAAATCCTCCCAAAATCTGTTTAATCCCCCGAAAAATCTCCTCCAAAATGAAGAACAACATGGGGTATTTATAGGTACTCAAACCCAACGTTCAAACCCCCTCATACCCCCTTAAAACGAATTCGAATTTCAAAATAAAGGGGGAACAAAAATCTGATTTTGGGGCGCGATTTCTTGGGGCGTGTGTTCGGCGGTGTCAGGGTAGGGTGGTGGCAGTGGCGAAGTGACGGGGGTAGGGTCTTGGCGACGCAGGCGAAGTGTAGGGTCTGGCGCCTTGGGGGTAGGGTTTTAGGTTTTCGATTTTGGTTTTTCTTTTGTTTTTGGGTTTTGGGGTGGGGTTTTGGGTTTTAGGAGGGGGGGGGTGGGGCGGGCCGGGGGTGTTGGGCCGGTTCGAGGATGGGCTGGTCCGGTTGTTCGATTGGGCTGCGGAAATGGGGGTTTTAAGGGGTGTGGGCTGCGGGATTGGGCTGTTGGGTTTTTAGGTTTTTTTTGGTTTTTTTGTTTAAGGGTTTTTGGGTTTGGGGGGAATTAAAAGGGGGCAAGGGGAAATGGTTTTTGGGCTTGGGTCGGCCGGTTGGGCCTTGGGCGATTTGGGTTTTAGTTTGGGTTGGGTAGGAATTGTTTTGGGTTAGGAAATAAAAAAAATGGGTTATGGATTTAAAAATATAAAAGAGGGGTTTAATATTAAAATATTATATATATATATATATATTTTGTAAAAGATGTGAATTATTTTAAAATAACATAACGACGTGATAATAATAAAATATAATATTTGTGAAATGCTTAATGCTTAATAAAAGGGAAATGCGATGCAATTTTGCGAGAAATAAAATATCATAGAATATTATGGATAACTTATGATTATTATAAAATGCAAATGATATAAAATATGCGAATAATAATAATAATGAGATATACACACACACACACATATATATGTATACGCATGTATGTATATAGATTAAAATTGTTTTGAGGTGCTAAAAATAATTAAAACTGCAAAATAAATCGGAAAAGACGGGACAAAATTGGGTGTCAACACAATGCTTCTGAAACGGCTACAACTAAACCATCGCTCTGATCGACGTGAAATGCAGCAATGATGATGCACCTTTTTTCACCTCCAAACACTATATTTATACCACAAATAGGAGGCCAAATCTCCTCACAGAAGATAATTACAAACTTTACAACATCCATTTGCTTTATTTCCTTCTTGAAATCTTCTTTCATAATGTCATTCACCAAATCTTCTCCTTCTCATTTGTCTGAGAACCATGATGAACCCCCAAGCCATCGTCATGGGAAAGAACTTATTTCCCCTATGACTCAGAAGATCGATTTACACTTCATTGCTGCTGAAATCCTTCCTTCGGGTTTTGATTTCTCAGGAGACCTCCATGTTTAAAACAACTATGAACATGTTGAGAACTTTGAATCTAAGATAACTTCCAAGATTCTTTCTAACGTTATAAAAGACCATGATTTTCCCTCTAACATAGTCGTCAAAGCAGTTGACTCCATTGACTGAGTGCACCAACACGTTAAAGGGTTTTCCATGATTTATACTTATCCATTCATCTTCGATTTCAAAATCCTCATTCCGAAGATTATAAAAGGCATACATTTGTTGTCGGTATAGGATTTTCTTGGGTCAAGTTACTCTACAGATTTGGAGATTAGTTTACTGTATGCAGATGTTAGCTAATAATACCGATGTTCCATTTACTATCGATAATCTTCTCCTCCTCTATTACTCTGCATGTTATGATAACCAGATTCTTCTTATGATTGTATTTCTGAGGCCTTGTTGGCTCAGATGGTTATTTGTCATGTTATGACTTATAGGTGGTACGCTCGGGCTATTCCGGCATCGAGTGCCGGCCACCCCCTCACCCCCTAAGGTAGGGGTGTGCCAAGAGGCATCCTTGTCGGTAAAGATGATAGTACTTTCGTCTGGTATCTCCTAAAATCTTTTCTCCTAGGTAATCAAAATTTTGTATTCTTAACCGTTTTTAATAATATACAGGCAATCATAGACCCACCGAAGATCATATTTATCACATGATGTGGGGAATCCAGATTAGTTTTGCCTTCAATGGGAGGTCCTTATTCGTAGTTGTTGCAGACCCTTTTGCTAAGGTATTCCCGCAGATGGCCCCTGTTTAGCATTCCTACCACCTATTCCCAAAGGTGTCTGCAATATGCGGTTTATTATCTGTTTGTGCCATGAAAATCACACCAAACGGTTTGATTCGTGGAATTTGGATCAGACCGAAGTGGCCGAGATACTAGATGAGTCCTTAATACCGCCAACATCTGATCTTCGTTAATGCTGAAGTTGTACTCGAATAATTTTGGGTATTTGGGTCCCTTTGGAGAGAAATTAGATGAATTCCCTTTATCATGATTCATCAATCCTCGGTTACTCCTACTAGGGTCTCCCTTGTTATTTGGCTTCTCAAGGGAACGAAAATCATATTCTCCTTATTGCTTCCCTAGATTGGGATAAGGCAGAAACGATTCTTTGAGGAGTTACGATTGGATCCGGCTCCTTTGTCTGCCCTTACGTAAATTCTTCTGTCTTGAGTCCCAACAAATCATCTTCCACCTGAATCTTTGACTTGTATAGGTTGTGAACGTCTTCCTAGGTAGTGGCCTAGAATTCCAGGAGATTTTCTTTAAGTTTCCGCAAGGCGTCCGAATAAAGTCCCGGAGGAGCTCGGACTCTCCCTGTGCAATACGGAAGATATCTGCCTTTCTCATATTTACCTTTTGTGCCCCTGCATGGCCTTTTATGAACATATTAGCTAGCATGTCGATTTAACCGATAGAATTCTAGGGGAGAAGTGAATACCATATCAGGGCTCCTTTAGTGAGCGTCTCAGCAAACTTTTTTATCAGAACCAAATCTATCTCATGCTCCTTCAAATCGTTCTCTTTTACGGCAATGGTATATGTCGTTATGTGTTCTTGTGGTCCATCGTTCCATTATATTTAGGTATGAATGACATTTTGAACCTTTTGGGAATTAGTTCAGGCACAACTTCTGCTTATATGCCAACTGTATATATCTTTTCACGTTCGGACCTTCGATCATTGGAGGGCCCCTCGGTTTGTTTCAACCGGTGCCAGAATTCTTTGGCATTCTTTTCTACCTCATGAGCATTTGTATCTACCTTGCATGTTATCTCCTTCATCAATTTCAGCACCTGCTCATGGAAGGGGTTTTCAGGAACTATTTCACTTCCCGAAACATCACCATTCCTCGGTTCATTTTGGTTATTTCATGCAGCACTTGGGATGTGTGTCGATAGTGCTGTCGCGGTTGCTGGAGTGTTGTCAGTGAAGTTGGATGCGAACTCAGAGAAAATCACTTTATGCTACCCAACTCTTCTTTCATCACAACATTTTGTGCCCTTAGAATCTGCCTGACCTACTCGGGCGTTTCATCATTGGGAACCTCCTCTCATAGGGCTGACCGTCTCCCGAAGTGTCCGTCTGTGACCCCCGGATCTTCTAGCATATGGTCTACGACTGGAAGGCCATTTAATCAATTTTATTATTATCAGCATTGTTCCCGGGGATACGATTGTCTCCAAGTCCTCCCATACATGTCATATGTTTCTTAAATAAAATTAGACTAAAGAAAGAAGTAGATTAAAGAAGAAGGGGTCACTTGTGACACCACTACTTTCCAGGCCCCACTGTGGGCGCCAAACTGTTTACCCGCAAATCGATACAGTTGAATTTATATACGTGGTCAAGCACATGTGGGTCTCAAGTGACTAAGTTAGCAAAGATAATTATAGCAAATAATGAATAACAAAATGAGATTAGAGTATAATTAGCTTGAGCCTGGAAGAACCTTCTTGATAGGGCCTCCAGATTAGATGTTTGACAGGATGAAAGCACAAATAATGAGATAAATAGTGTGAATCAAAAAGTGATGTTATAGTATCTTGAATATGATGCTTTTACAATGAGTTAATGGATCCTATTTATACTTGGACTCACGGGTACACATTCTAAGATTTATGTCCCTAATAACACCAATACATGAATGATGTAATAATTAGACAATTAATGTCTTCATAAATGCTATTGATGCGCCCTTGGAAGGTGTAGAATCAGATAAGTAACGGCCGCCCGTTGAAATTGGAACTAGTCCTCTGATCTTTTTGCTTTACGGTACCTGCGACCTTTTGATACCCCCAATGCTATTTCTATGCAACTGGTAGTACTGAAGGCTGACTTAGATCCGACTCATCACTTCTTTCCATGTGTCATGACATAATTCGTCCAGCTGTATAATGCGCATTTTTCCCTATACACTACCCTTGCCCAAGGGTGTCAAGCTACATCCCTTCGTCGGAAAATTATATTGTATAAATAGGTCAAATTTTGATTATATATATATATATATATATATATATATATATATATAGACCTCTTGAAGGTTCAACGTAGCGGTTAAGGTGTTGCAAAAATTACCTAAGGTTGTGAGTTCTATCCTAGCTTTTGACATACTTATAATTTTTTGACACCCCTCAATGAAAATTCAGGCTCCACCACTGCACTTATTGATGTATAGATGTAAACTGATAATGTAAAAATTATTTATAATTATCGGCAATATACATAAGTTAAACTCTACAGAAGTTCAGCAAATCTTCAACGCGACGTACCGACATACATCGGAGCTATGAATTTGAAACTACCCAGCTAAATTTTTATATGTCCTGTTTGATTTGAATAAGTGGCTCGATCAAAGAGTGTTTTGCTTTTTTTAGTGGTACAATCTAGAATTGTTGAAAATAAAATAATTCTCCCTAGTTTCAAATTTGTACTACGTAACATTTATTTATGCAAGTTGAAGTCAGTTACACGTGCATGTGCATGCCCATATATTCTTCCTTTGCTAGCTTTATAATATTATTCTATAAGGCAGCCTTCAATTATTTATGTTCCCGCATCATCAAGATAATAATAGCATAAAGAAATAGCTAAAATTGAAAAAATACAATAATATCCGAGATGGAGTGTCGAAAAACTTAGCGCCTACCACTGAATTATCAAAAGGATATAATCTATTGTATTCTAATCTATTTTAATAGGTCACTTGTTTTTTCCATGTAATTTATTATCCCACTTATTATGATAATTATATATAATTATCTTTTAAATGATCTTATTTTATAAATTGCCTTTTTATAGTTTGGTTGATCAAATTTTGAAAATCCAAAAGTATTTATTCTATAAAGTTTAGGTGTTTAGCCAAATTTTTAAAAAATTAAATAAGTATTTTTGAGTAATAGCAGGAACTGGAAAAAAATATCCCAGAAGCATTTTGAAATCTTAGCTAAGCACAAATCCTGCTTTAATATTGATAAAGTTCTTTTTTAAATTGATTAGACAAAACAAACTCACGCTCTCTAAAAATATTTTTATATAAAATTCCTTTAACAAAAAATACTTTTAAAAGGTAACAAATCTTGAAAATACTTTTTAAAGGTAGCAAATCTTGAAAGTTGACTAAAACCTATATGGTTATTGGAAAAGCTAGCTAGAAGGTCAAGAGTGCGGCTACATCATGCAAGCTGTCAGCCTATACTGACCTTGTTCTACACCTTTTGCATATAATATTTTCTCTTTTTGTTTTATATGTAAAGATTACATTATATTCTTTTCTCTGTGAAAGCGAAAGTCCCGAAGGCGAAACACCTCAATATACCAGAGGCCCCTTGGTCAGGTGGAATGTAAATCGAGTGATATGCGCGAGTGACAACCCTGCAAGGGAGAGGACCAACGGGACACGAACCCAGCAACATCCCTTGCAATATTTCAGCAAAGACTGTCCCTATACGGATTCGAACCCGCGACGTCGGAGTGGTTGTACCCCAATCACCTTGCCACTTACCAACTCGCCTGTGCCCCTGGGGGCACATTATATTCTTTTCTAATAGATGGTGATGAATCACTGAAATAAACAAGTGGAAGTGATCACGGAGAGGTACAATAAGATGTATTATTTACGAGTCTATAGAGCCTGACAGGGCCGTCTTGACTCAGAATAGATCCAAAAACACCCTAACGCCACCATGGCTTCAGCGGGCTAAAACAGGATCATCAGCCTGAGTTTCAGACATTCCGCATGGGCTCTGCCCAACCTTAGTACCTTCTCACATGAATCATTAGCTATAGTATAGCATTAGTACCATGATTTCAAGTAGTCTAGTGCAACATGAGTTCACACAAGGGAATTAGCCGATCATGGGCTAATCCAAAATATATAATAAAAATAAAATTAAAATACAAAAAAATTAAATTACCTAAGATGAAGAGGTTGTGCTCAGTACAGGAGGATGTAAAGCAAAACTTATGCTTTTATCGTAGAGAGTTTTTATAAAGAGAAGAGAGAGTAGTTGGCGAAAGCCTGCCTTCTACCTTCAACTTATGGATCCTTCTATAATGGATCCTTACAAATGAAGTCGCCTAATATGTGGCTGACAAACTTAAAAGATAAAAGTGGCCTAACAAGTGGCCGACAAACCTAAAAGATAAAAAGTAATAAAGTAGAATCGGCCAAAACTTATGGGCCCTAAGAAAGTACAATAATTCATCTACTTTATTAAAGTAGAATCCATATGTTTGGTGGCTTTTATGATGGGTCCACCGACTGCTTTCCTGTGTATCACACTTTTTCTTTCCCTTTCTCTTTTCCTATGTTGGAGGATGCCTCTCGAAACATACTCTTGGATGTTAAAGTCTGCATCATAGGGGTCTTGGGAGTCATGAATATCTTCCTCCTTTGTATGAATGGATTCCATAGAAGTATTTGAGGTGAATTCCTCATCCAAATTTTTTATTAAATTCTTTTTTACTTCTGCCATATAAGATGCTATAATTTTTACTTTTGATATGACTCCCTTTTTAAGTTGGAGTTTTCTGGCAATATGCTGAAATGGACTATTAATCTCTGACTGAGGTTGATCCTCTTTCAATTTGGTATAACATTCAATTATCGAGGTTATCTGGTCTATGAGTTCTTGTCCATTCAAAACACCTTCTTTGGTCTTTTGTAATAACTTCTTCCAGAACCTTATATAATAGGTTCGTTGTAAACAAGAAATTTGTTCTGGGGTATAACTCACTTCTACTGACCATCACATGATCCATGGAATGGAAAATTCGATGAAGAAATGCATATTAGCAATGCCATTTATAATGGTATTATGATTCTCTAATTCTATGAGCCTAGGAGAAACATCAATCCATTATGTATATAAACATTTGAACGTTTGTGGTAATATATTAACAGATGGACCATAATTTATCCACCAATACCAAAACCAATTGGGTATGTTCTGTTTATAAACATGATAACATATTTTTATAAATCACGAATGCTTTTTGTTAGGGTTTTCATATAAGAAGGTTTTATAAAAACTATCTATATAATCCCAATAATTAAACTTTACCTGAATTCTTTGTTCAAGATGGAAATATTTGCATTATTTTAAAGTGCTAAACCCCAGTCTTCTGGAGTAAAGATATTTTTATAATGATTCTGTAGAAGTTATAAACTTTCTTTGTATGCATAGAGAAATAGTGTTGGATTTCAACTGATTCCGTGGTTGAGAGTATGGTATCATAATCCAATCTTGACTTATAAGTCAAGATGGGATATGACACAGTTTCTAAATACCTTTCCATGAGCTTTCATTGCTCATCTTTCCATTGCAGATCTTTATAATCGAGAAGAAGTATGACATTTTTCTTCTCATATTTTTCATAACCCTCATTATCATCTTGCTCTTCATGAGCAACTTCTGCATATGACGGTTGTGGATTATCATTGTTTTCTTTGAATTTTATAAAATCCATGAACTGTTGGTATAACATACTTTATTTATCGATGGGTGAAGTCCATGTCTGCTCTTGTGCTATAAGTTTTTTATTTCCGTGTTGGACAATAGTATTACCTCGTCCAGTTCCTCTGCCTCTTCCGCCACGACCTTTATAATTGGGATCGCCGCCCTGCCAATTAGGCCTCATCATCCTATATGACAAAATTATTAATTTAAGGACTTAAATATTCTCTAGTCAAGAAATCAAGCAGACTATTATCTATTCCTTTTTTATAATGAATCTCGAAATCAAATGGTGCCAATAAAGCTTGCCATCTTGCAAACATTTGTTTGGATACATCATGTTTACAGTCTTTATTAAACATAAATTTGCCCGATTGACAATCAGTATTTATAAAAATCTTCTGATTGTATAAGTCCCCTTGAAAATTTAAAACACTTTTTTCTTAATTCTTTTGACATCTTGAGTATGATACTCCTGTTTAAATACTCTTGTTTATCAACTGGATATTGTTTCTTCAATATACCCCCATATCCGATATCTGAAGCATCTGTCTCTATAATTTTTGGCCAAGTAGGATTGGCTAAGGTGAGACAAGGAAGGTTATGAACCTTAATCTTAATTCTTTTGACAACTTGAGTATGATCCTCTGTCCAAGGTGTAGGAACTTTTTCCAGCCGTTCATATAAGATGACTGTATCTTTTGTCAAATTCTTTACAAAAAGGACTGATATAATTTAGACTGCCCAAAAATCTCTGGAGTTGGGTCTTATCGGTTATAATATCCAGAAATTTTGATGCAAATTCAATTCTTCTATTAATAGGAATGATTTTTCCTTTTTCAATGTCATGACCCAAAAATCTTACTTTTGTTTGGAAAAGGGCCATTATTGGTTTTGATATGACTAGACCATTCTATATAATGATCTTTTTAAATAAATCAAGATGCTTGAAATGAGTTTCAATATTATTAGAAAATACTAAAATATCATCTATATAGACGATGATGAAATTGCTATGAGGCATAAAAATATCATTCATAATATTTTGAAATTCAGAAGGGGCATTTTTTTAATCCTAATGGCATCACATTCCACTCGAATTGTCCCATAGGAATATTAAATGCAGTTTTGTATCTATCTGCTTTCTTAATCTGAATTTGCCAGTAACCAGATTTTAAATCGAATTTAGAAAATATAATAGCGATATTAAGCCTATCAAGTAAATCTTTTTTATTAGGAATAGGATACCTAATCCACTTCAGAGCTTTATTAAGCGGTTTCTAATTAATAACAAGTCAGGGAACTCCCCTTTCATGCTCAACATGCTTATTGACATAAAGGGTCGTACAAGACCATGGGGATTTTGAGGGTTTTATCAAACCTTTCTGTAATAAAGAAGTAATCTCTTTTTTGCATAATTCCAGGTATCTGGAATTCATCTGGCATTCAAACCTTCCTTTACATTCAATATTGATAATTCGAGCATCGAGCATATCATTACTCTTTTTGAATGCCAATATCTCTTGCTTGAGATTATTAATATCTTTTTCCAAATTTCTGGGAGTACTATTAATACCTTATTTCTCCCTCATTTGTATTTTTTACTCTGACATGGTATAAGCACTTCATCGTTTCAGAGTTTTCCTTCCTTGTGTAGGTTCTGGAGTATCCTGAAGTTGATCTATAATATGTGATCTCATACTTGGATCTTTGATCAAGTTTAATAATTCCACAAGGTTATCACCTTTGAGAACATTAACGTTCATGTCCTGAAATTGAGCAAAAATATTATAGAACTCATCATCCCCCTTATTTTGTTTACTAGAACAAGGTTGTCCGATTTGACGGGGTAGGCATTCTTCTTCTGAAGGAATATAGTCTTCCTTATTAAGAACTCGAATTTCCTCATCTGAGGAATTCTTTGCTTCGTCCGTTTCGAAACCTGAGTCTTCTGGTTCCGAGTTGAGCAATAGTTTGGATAACGATTTTTTTAAATCATCTCCAATGTTAAGGGCTTTAATTTTTTCCTTAACTCTACATTCCTTATAATAGTGGCCTGTCCTACCATATTTCCAACATGCTTTGGGGTTCTTAGATTTTATAAAATTCTTGCGAGTTTTAAACACTTTCTTTCTTCTCACCTTTTTATCCATGCGTTTCATTTTCCATTTTTGGAAACTCTCCTGGTTCTTAGCTTTTCATCTATGAGACACCTTGGCTTTGGGAATATCCATTCCATATTTGACCACATAACTCTCCCAATTGTTGTCTTTCATCGAGGTTCTGACTTTTTATCTGCTGGTTCAGCTTGATCTCATTACATAAAGCTAGCCCTTCTTGTATGCAGGTGCCTATTAGGCTACCATAGGTATAAATATCATAATTGATTGTAATTCCCCCGTTTCAAAGAGATTTTCTAATTCTTTCCACAAAAAAAGGCTGGTAATCCATCTATAAGTTTGGACTTCCAGTGAGAACTATTACACTCAGGTAGTTCCATGACTCTGCTAAGGAAAACATTCTTATACCACCTAAATGAGGTGAGGTTTTTGCATCTTAAGTTATGGAGTAAGGTATTCATATTCTCATAATCATCTGACCATCTTCCAGTAAAGTGATCTATAATATTAATTCCTAAGGTATAAACCGCATTCTGTGCAGGTTCTACCCCTGCTTCGGTTTTTACAGCCCCAATAATACTATTACGCTATTCTTGGGTTAAATAATGATCCCACCAACCTTTCAATTGGCCTGTGAATCCTGATATGATCATTTCTGCAATAGTTTTGTCTGTGTTACTATTAACTTTGCAGATTGTGCTATACATGAGCATTCCATGAACTGCTGTATAAATTTGTCTTTCTGTATAACCATCTATGTTACATTCATAGATACTCTTCCCACTATATCTATTATTATCAACAATCTCTTGTTTCTCAAACAAAACATCCTGAGGAGTGGGCCTAGGATAGTAGTACATCATTTGTACTGGTTTCCTAGCATATTTTTCTAGGTTATTAATTTCGTCAGACATCTTCTGTTTATAATCATCTCCAGAGGGGTCCAACTCATAATCATTTGTTAAAGGGCTGATCCGCAAACCTTTAAACTTGTCATCTAGTAACTGTTCCAGTTTTGAGTATGCTCTTAACTTGAAATCTTTAATCTCGGGTGGAGGCTGCACACTAGGAGTAACTGCAAAAGTATGAAGACTAGGAGACGAAGGGACTGACCTCATGATTTCTGAAGTCAACTTCTCTATTCTATTATGTAATATAACAATTTGTTCACCCAAAATATTCATATAAACATTGGTGTAATTATTCTGCTTAAGCGTGATATTAATATGCGAAGTTGTAACTAAAGTAATATTATTTTTAATTAAATTTGAAAAGGCAGCAAAATCCAGAGTTTTATTATCCTTTTAAATCTGGAAAGGTTGTTGAGGAGGGAAAACAGTATGAGCAACTTCCCCGCTAGAAAGTTTGTACTCTCTTTCTAAAACAGAGATATAATCTCCCACATATTTGACCATAAACCAAGGAACAAAAGATATAATTTTGTTAGCTCGAGAGATATCTTTATAAAAATCCTCTTGCAACACTATACGTTCATTGTTATCAAAAGTATCAAAAAATCCATTTTTTAAAAGGTTCCCTTCTGGGTTTATAAAAGTCTTTACTGGTTTTTTCTCGTGCGGGTAATCCCCGGCTAAAATCAATTTTTTGAATTTGATCCATCAAATACTTGGATAACTCATATCTGACTCAGTTATTTCTGGGTCTTCATTAACACCTCTGGCAATAATATCATTACCAATATAATCCTATCGACTCTATTACTATCAGTATTATCAGGCACATGTGGATGTATGAAATCTTGAATACGAGAAGTAGAAGCTCGTGAAAGAGATTTAACAATATAATCAACTGATGAAATATAAGAACGATTTGAAACATTAGATCTAGTAGATCTAGAACCAAAATCATTTGTCAAGTAGTTTGGTTTAGAAAACTTTAGCTTGACCGTCCCATCAGGGGTTTGTTCAATATGAGTAATATCAGTATTACAATTACTCTTGCGAGGTGTCGCTCCCTCTATGACCCATTCTGTGGGAAAATCAGTTTCATCCCATTTAATAGGTCTTCTGGTGGTAATCTTTGGTTTACCAAAATTCGTTTCTATCAAAATAGTTTCATTTTTAAAATCCATGATTTTGCACATAGGATTCATAGTATATAAAGGTTTGAAATAGATTCTATAGCAAAAACATATAAATTCAGTTTCAGGCACATAATCATAACCATGCAACTTAATGCTTAATATTAAAGCATTCAATGAATTTTCATCTTGCAAAAACACCTGCAAGTTAGGATAAGTATTAAAATAAATAGGGCCATATGCTAAACTGGTCTGCACTGTCCCTATAAGGGACTTTTTCAAGTTCTGATTTCTACCATCCCTTAGAGCTGCTATAAAGCTTTCTGGTAAGCCTCTTAAAGTAAGTGGCTTGAAAGCAACATGTACTCACCCAATATGCATAAATCGATGGGTTTTCCTATAAAGGGCAATATCACTGTAACATTCAATGAGTTTTCATCTTGCAAAGACACCTGCAAGTTAGGATAAACATTAAAATAAACAGGGCCATATGCCAAACTAGTCTGCACTGTCCCCGAACTACTCTCTCTTCTCTTTGTAAAAACTCTCTACAATAAAAGCATAAGTTATTCTTTACATCCTCCTGTACGGAGCACAACCTCTTCATCTTAGGTAATTTAAATTTTTTGTATTTTAATTTTATTTTTATTATATATTTTGGATTAGCTCATGATCGGCTAATTCCCTTGTGTTGAACTCATGTTGCACTAGACTACTTGGAATTATGGTACTAATGCTATAATATAGCTAATGATTCATATGAGAAGGTATTAAGGTTTGGCAGAGTACAACCCAGGCGAAATGTCTGAAACTCATGTAAATGATCCTGTTTTAGCCAGCTGAAGCCGTGGTGGCGTTAGGATATTTTTGGATCTGTTTTGAGTCAAGAAGGCCCTGCCAGGCCCTGTAGATTCATAAATAATACCTCTTACTGTACCTCTTTGTGATCACTTCCGCTTGTTTTGGTATCAAATCCAGGTGTACAAGTAGTAGTAATAGGTAACAAGTTCAACACACTTTCTAAATTGATGAATATTATCAAGAACAAAAATACTGTTAAAAATAGTAAAAAAGAGGAATATGATATACCTCAACATTTATATCTTCTTAATAAGTGGACTATTCCAAAAATCTAACCCAAGTTGATATACCAGATGGGTACTTTTGAAAAATTAGGATTCAAACAAGTAGTCAAAACTACTGAGGAAACTATCACTGTAGATAGAGATGCTGCTTTTAAATTATTGAATGATAGTGATATTGCCCCTTATAGGGAAACCCATCGATTTATGCATAATGAGATAGTACAGGTTGCTTTCAAGCCACTTACTTTAAGAGGCTTACCAAAGAGCTTTATAGCAGCTCTAAGGGATGGTAGAAATCAGAATTGGAAAGAGTCCCTTATAGGGACAGTGTAGACCAGTTTGACATATGACCCTGTTTATTTTAATGTTTATCCTAACTTGCAGGTGTCTTTGCAAGATGAAAACTCGAAAACTCATTGAATGCTTTGATATTAAGCATTAAGTGTCATATTAAGCATTAAGTGTCATGATTATGATTATATTTCTGAAACTGAAGTTATATGTATTTACTATAGAATCTATTTCAAACCTTTATATACTATGAATCCTATGTGCAAAATCATGGATTTTAAAAATGAAACTATTTTGATAGAAACGAATTTTGGTAAATCAAAGATTACCACTAGAAGACCTACTAAATTAGATGAAATTGATTTTCCCACAGAATGGGTCATAGAGGGAGCGACACTTCCCAAGAGTAATTGTAATACTGATATTACTCATATTGAACAAACCCCTGATGGGACGGTCAAGCTAAAGTTTTCTAAACCAAACTACTTGACAAATGATTTTGGTTCTAGATCTACTAGATCTAATGTTTCAAATCATTCTTATATTTCATCAGCTGATTATACTGTTAAATCTCCTTCACGAGCTTCTACTTCTCGTATTCAAGATTTCATACATCCACATGTGCCTGATAATACTGATAGTAATAGAGTCGATAGGATTATAATTGGTAATGATAATATTTCTAGAGGTGTTAATGAAGACACAGAAATAACTGAGTCAGATATGGGTTATCCAAGTATTTATGGATCAAAGTCAAAAAATTGATTTTAGCGAAGGATCACCCGCACGAGAAAAAATCAGTAAAGACTTTTATAAACCAAGATGGGAACCTTTTAAAAATGGATTTTTTGATACTTTTGATAACAATAAACGTATAGTGCTGCAAGAGGATTTTTATAAAGATATCTCTCGAGCTAACAAAATTATATCTTTTGTTCCTTGGTTTATGATCAAATATGTGGGAGATTATATCTCTGTTTTAGAAAGAGAGTACAAACTTTATAGCGGGGAAGTTGCTCATACTGTTTTCCCTCCTCAACAACCTTTCCAGATTGAAAAGGATAATAAAACTCTGGATTTTGCTGCCTTTTCAAATTTAATTGAAAATAATACTGCTTTAGTTACAACTTCGCATATTAATATCACGCTTAAATAGAATAATTACACCAATGTTTATATGAATGTTTTGGGTGAACAAATTGTTATGTTACATAATAGAATAGAGAAGTTGACTTCAAAAATCATGAGGTCAGTCCCTTCATCTCCTAGTCTTCATACTTTTGCAGTTACTCCTAGTGTGCAGCCTCCACCCGAGATTAAAGATTTCAAGTTAAGAGCATACTCAGAACTGGAACAGTTACTAGATGACAAGTTTAAAGGTTTGCGGATCAGCCCTTTAACAAATGATTATGAGTTGGACCCCTCTGGAGATGATTATAAACAGAAGATGTCTGACGAAATTAATAACCTAGAAAAATATGCTAGGAAACCAGTACAAATGATATACTACTATCCTAGGCCCACTCCTCAGGATGTTTGTATGAGGAACAAGAGATTGTTGATAATAATAACTATAGTGGGAATATTATCTATGAATGGAACATAGATGGTTATACAGAAAGACAAATTTATAGAACAGTTCATATAATGCTCATGTATAGCACAATCTGCAAAGCTAACAGTAACACAGACAAAACTGTTGCAGAAATGATCATATCAGGATTCACTGGCCAATTGAAATGTTGGTGGGATCGTTATTTAACCCAAGAATATCGTAATAGTATTATTGGGGCTGTAAAAACTGAAGCAGGGGTAGAACCTGCACAGAATGCGGTTTATACCTTAGGAATTAATATTATAGATCACTTTACTGGAAGATGGTCAGATGATTATGAGAATATGAATACCTTACTCCATAACTTAAGATGCAAAAACCTCACCTCATTTAGGTGGTATAAGGATGTTTTCCTTAGCAGAGTCATGGAACCTCCTGAGTATGATAGTTCTCACTGGAAGTCCAAATTTACAAATGGATTACCAGCCTTTTTTGTGGAAAGAGTTAGAAAATCTCTTTGAAAAGGGGGAATTACAATCAATTATGATATTTATACCTATGGTAGCCTAATAGACACCTGCATACAAGAAGGGCTAGCTTTATGTAATGAGATCAAGTTGAACCAGCAGATAAAAAGTCAGAACCTCGATGAAAGACAACAATTGGGAGAATTTTGTGGTCAATTTGGAATGGATATTCCCAAAGCCAAGGTGTCTCATAGATGAAAAGCTAAGAACCAGGAGAGTTTCCAAAAATGGAAAACGAAATGCCTGGATAAAAAGGTGAGAAGAAAGAAAGAGTTTAAAACTCGCAAGAATTTTATAAATTCTAAGAACCCCAAAGCATGTTGGAAATATGGTAGGACATGCCACTATTATAAGGATTGTAGAGTTATGGAAAAAATTAAAGCCCTTAACATTGGAGATGATTTAAAAGAATCGTTATCCAAACTATTGCTCAATTCGGAACCAGAAGACTCAGTTTTTGAAACAGACGAAGCAAAGGATTCCTCAGATGAGGAAATTCGAGTTCTTAATAAGGAAGACTATATTCCTTCAGAAGAAGAATGCCTACCCTGTCAAATCGGACAACCTTGTTCTAATAAACAGAATAAGGAGGATGATGAGTTCTATAATATTTTTGCTCAATTTCAGGACATGAACGTTAATGTTCTCAAAGGTGATAACCTTGTGGAATTATTAAAATTGATCAAAGATTCAAGTATGAGATCACATATTATAGATCAACTCCAGGATACTCTAGAACCTTCACAAGGAAGGAAAACTCTGAAACGATCATTATACAGAATGGTCTAGTCATATCAAAACCAAAAATGGCCCTTTTCCAAACAAAAGTAAGATTTTTGGGTCATAACATTGAAAAAGGAAAAATCATTCCTATTAATAGAAGCATTGAATTTGCATCAAAATTTCTGGATATTATAATCGATAAGAACCAACTCCAGAGATTTTTGGGCAGTCTAATTATATCAGTCCTTTTATAAAGGATTTGGCAAAAGATACAGTCATCTTATATGAACGACTGAAAAAAGTTCCTACACATTGGACAGAGGATCATACTCAAGCTGTCAAAAGAATTAAGATTAAGGTTCATAACCTTCCTTGTCTCACCTTAGCCAATCCTACTTGGCCAAAAATTATAGAGACAGATGCTTCAGATATCGAATATGGTGGTATACTGAAGCAACACTCTCCAGTTGATAAACATGAGTATTTAATTCAATTCTACTCTGGCAAATGGAATCCCAGCCAGAAAAATTATTCTACAGTTGCAAAAGAATTCTAGCAATTGTATAAGGTGTTTTAAAATTTCAAGGGGCCTTATTCAATTAAAAGTTTTTTATAAATACTGATTGTCAATCGACCAAATTTATGTTTAATAAAGACTGCAAACATGATGTATCCAAACAAATGTTTGCAAGATGGCAAGCTTTATTGGCACCATTTGATTTCGAGATTTATTATAAAAAAGGAACAGATAATAGTCTGCATGATTCTTGACTAGAGAATATTTAAGTCCTTAAATTAATAATTTTGTCATACAGGATGATGAGGCCTAATTGGCAGGGCGGCGATCCCAATTATAGAGGTCGTGGCGGAAGAGGCAGAGGAACTGGACGAGGTAATACTATTGTCCAACACGGAAATAAAAAACTTATAGCACAAGAGCAGATAGGGACTTCACCCATCGATAAAGAAAGTATGTTATACCAACAGTTCATGGATTTTATAAAATTCAAAGAAAACAATGATAGTCCACAACCGGCATATGCAAAAGTTGCTCATGAAGAGCAAGATGATAATGAGGGTTATGAAAAATATGAGAAGAAAAATGTCATACTTCTTCTCGATTATAAAGATCTGCAATGGAAAGATGAGCCATGGAAGCTCATGGAAAGGTATTTAGAAGCTGGGTCATATCCCATGTTGACTTATAAGTCAAGAATGCATCATGAGACCATACTCTCAACCACGGGATCAGCTGAAATCCAGCAATATTTCCCTATGCATACTAAGAAAGTTTATAACTTTTCCAAAATCATTATAAAAAAGATCTTTACTCTAGAAGACTAGGGGTTTAGCACTTTAAAAGAATGGGAATATTTCCATCTTGAACAAATAATTCAGGTAAAGTTTAATTATTGGGATTATATAGATAGTTTTTATAAAACCTTCTTATATGAAAACCCTAACAAAAAGCATTCGTGGTTTATAAAAATATGTTCTCATGTTTATAAACAGAACATAACCAATTGGTTTTGGCATTGGTGGATAAATTATGGTCCATCTGTTAATATATTGCCACAAACATTCAAAGGTTTATATACAGAATGGATTGATGTTTCTCCTAGGCTCATAGAATTAGAGAATCATAATACAATTATAAATGGCATTGCTAATATGCATTTCTTCATCGAATTTTCCATTCCATGGATCATACGATGGTCAGTAGAAGTGGGTTATACCCCAGAACAAATTCCTTGTTTACAACGAACCTATTATATGAGGTTCTGGAAGAAGTTATTACAAAAGACCAAATAAGGTATTTTGAATGGACAAGAACTCATAGACCAGATAACCTCAGAAATTGAAGGTTATAACAAATTGAAAGAGGATCAACCTCAGTCAGAGATTAATAGTCCATTTCAGCATATTGCCAGAAAACTTCAACTTTAAAAGGGGGTCATATCAAAAGCAGAAATTATAGCATCTTATATGGAAGAAGTAAAAAAGGATTTAATAAAAAATTTGGATGAGGAATTCCCCTCAGATACTTCTATGGCATCCATTCATACAAAGGAGGAAGATATTCATGACTCCCAAGACTACTATGATGCAGACTTTGACATCCAAGAGTATGTTTTGAAGTTTCAAGATAAGATGGAGGCATCCTCCAACACAGGAAAAGACAAAGGGAAATAAAAGTGTGATACACAGGAAAGCAACCGGTGGACCCATCATAAAAGCCACCAAACATATGGAATCTACTTTAATAAAGTAAATGAATTATTGTACTTTCGTAGGGCCCATAAGTTTTGGCCGATTCTAGTTTATTATTTTTATCTTTTAGGTTTGTCGGCCACTTGTTAGACCACTTTTATCTTTATAGTTTGTCGGCCACATATTAGGCGACTTCATTTGTAAGGATCCATTATAAAAGGATCCATAAGTTGAAGGTAGAAGGAAGGCTTTCGCGAACTACTCTCTCTTCTCTTTGTAAAAACTCTCTACAATAAAAGCATAAGTTTTGCTTTATATCCTCCTGTACTGAGCACAACCTCTTCATCTTAGGTAATTTAAATTTTTTGTATTTTAATTATATATTTTGGATTATCCCATGATCGGCTAATTCCCTTGTGTTGAACTCATGTTGCACTAGACTACTTGGAATGATGGTACTAATGCTATAATATAGCTAATAATTCATGTGAGAAGGTACTAAGGTTTGGCAGAATACAACCCAGGCGTAATGTCTGAAACTCAGGCTGATGATCCTGTTTTAGCCCGCTGAAGCCGTGGTGGCGTTAGGGTGTTTTTGGATCTGTTCTGAGTCAAGACGGCCCTGCCAGGCCCTGTAGACCCATAAATAATATGTCTTACTTTACCTCTCTGTGATCACTTCCGCTGGAGTAAAGATCTTTTTTTATAATGATTTTGGAGAAGTTATAAACTTTCTTAGTATGCATAGGGAAATAGTGCTGGATTTCAGCTGATCCCGTGGTTGAGAGTATGGTCTCATAATGCATTCTTGACTTATAAGTCAAGATGGGATATGACCAAGTTTCTAAATACCTTTTCATGAGCTTCCATGGCCTCATCTTTCCATTGCAGATCTATATAATCGAGAAGAAGTATGAAATCTTTCTTCTCATGTTTTTCATAACCCTCATTATCATCTTGCTCTTCATGAGCAACTTCTGCATATGACGGTAGTGGACTATCATTGTTTTCTTTGGATTTTATAAAATCCATGAACTGTTGGTATAACAGACTTTCTTTATCAATGGCTGAAGTCCTTGTCTGTCCTTGTGCTATAAGCTTTTTGTTTCCGTGTTGGACAATAGTATTACTTCGTCCAGTTCCCCTGCCTCTTTCGACATGACCTCTATAATTGGGATCGCCGCCCTGCCAATTGGGCCTCATCATCCTGTATGACAAAATTATTAATTTAAGGACTTAAATATTCTCTAGTCAAGAATCATGCAGACTATTATCTGTTCCTTTTTTATAATGAATCTTGAAATCAAATGGTGCCAATAAAGCTTGCCATCTTGCAAACATTTGTTTGGATACATCATGTTTGCAGTCTTTATTAAACATAAATTTGACCGATTGACAATCAGTATTTATAAAAAAACTTCTGATTGTATAAGTCTCATTGAAATTTTAAAACACTTTTTACAATTGCTAGAATTTCTTTTGCAACTGTGGAATAATTTTTCTGGTTGGGATTTCATTTGCCAGAGTAGAATTGAATTAAATACTCTTGTTTATCAAATGGAGAGTGTTGCTTCAGTATACCCCCATATCCGATATCTGAAGCATCTGTAGGATTGGCTAAGGTGAGACAAGGAAGGTTATGAACCTTAACCTTAATTCTTTTGACAGCTTGAGTATGATCCTTTGTCCAAGGTGTAGGAACTTTTTTCAGCCGTTCATATAAGATGGTTGTATCTTTTGCCATCCTTTATAAAAGGACTGATATAATTTAGACTGTCCAAAAATCTCTGGAGTTGGGTCTTATCGGTTATAATATCCAGAAATTTTGATGCAAATTCAACGCTTCTATTAATAAGAATGATTTTTCTTTTTTCAATGTTATGACCCAAAAATCTTACTTTTATTTGGAAAAAGGCCATTTTTGGTTTTTATATGACTAGACCGTTCTGTATAATGATCTTTTTAAATAAATCAAGATGCTTGAAATGAGTTTCAATATTATTAGAAAATACTAAAATATCATCTATATAGACGATGATGAAATTGCTATGAGGCATAAAAATATCATTCATAATATTTTGAAATTCAGAAGGGGCATTTTTTAATCCGATGACATCACATTCCACTCGAATTGTCCCATAGGAACATTAAAGGTAGTTTTGTATCTATATGCTTCCTTAATCTGAATCTGCCAGTAACCAGATTTTAAATCGAATTTAAAAAATATAATAGCTCTATTAAGCCTATAAAGTAAATGTTTTGGTTAGGAATAGGATACCTAATCCACTTCAGAGCTTTATTAAGCGGTTTATAATTAATAACAAGTTGGGGAACTCCCCTTTCCTGCTCAGCATGCTTATTGACATAAAAGGCCGTACAAGACCATGGGGATTTTGAGGGTTTTATCAAACCTTTCTGTAATAAAGAAGTAATCTCTCTTTTGCATAATTTCAGGTATTCAGAATTCATCTGACATTGTCTAGCTTTTGTAGGGATATTACCCTCTTTGAAGTTATCCTCATAAGGGAGGAAGACTGTGTTTTTTCCTATCCCAAAAAGCATTGGGAAAGTCACTGCAAACCTGTATTGAAAACTGAGTTTGTATAAGATCAATTTTTTCCGTAGCTTGAGATTTCCCAACAATTCTTCAATATTGGAAATATAAATTTCTTGTTTATTTTATAATAGATGGTGATGAATCACTGAAATAATATTGAATAGGCAATGATATGTTGTGAATCATTTAGCATAATCCAAATACAAATGCTTAAAGTACTAGCTAGTGTGTGTATATGTTATCATCGAAGGCGTGGAATGGCATAATGAACTTTAGCCTAATAATTTAGATTGAGACTTTGGGAGCAAAAGGTGTTAATTTACATTCTGTCACAATTATGTTAGCTTCGAGCAAATTAACGACGGATTGACGATGAAGTTCGTAACTAATTTTTTTTAGTGAAGCTTCGCATAATATGGACCAGTTATAAATTCCTTCCCACATTCCTAAACTGATATTATTTTCTGACAAATCCATAACCTCCAAAATACTTTCATAATTGCCCACTACAATAACTATTCTTGAGGTAGAATAATATATACCAACATTTACCGATTTGCGTTTCTAAACACAATCTTCTCTTGAATATCATACCATCTAATAGTAAGGAGTGCTTAGAAAATTGTCGCTGCTGCCGAAACGGCTGACTCCATAACAATAACAAGAGGTGTGTCGATCATCTTTTTATTGAGTTGTGGAGCCTAATTCACCGCCGACACTATGAAGTAACTACGCATAGGCTGGAATTAGCCGATCGTGCGGGTTGGAATTAATCGATGTAATGTTATTTAGTGGAGGGTATTTTGAGAATTTTAGGCTTGTATTATGTTCACCCTAGTTTTACCTATATATATAAACTAGGGCGCCGTTCTTCTAGATGAGTGTGGTCGAGTAGCCGAGAAAAAGACAAGAGAGAATTGTAAACTCAAAACTCCATTATAGTAAAATCTGCAGCGGCAAAGTGGACTAGCTCTCGCATTGAGGGTGAACCACTATAAATCTGTGTGTGTTATTTGTTCTTCGTTGATTTTACTATTTTCTGATTAGGTAGGATTTGGAACGTAAATCCTAACAACTGGTATCAGAGCGACATGGTTGTGTTGCGATTCAGAAAATAATGGGAGACGAAGATGGTTCGGCGCACGACATCGGGAAATTAGATGGTACAAATTATGCATTTTGGAGAATGCAGAATGAAGACTATTTGTATGGCAAAAAGCTTCATCAACCCCTGAGCCCGAAGCCAGAGGAGATGAATGATGTAGATTGAAATCTCCTTGACAAAAAGGTTTTGGAAGTAATTTGATTGACGCTATCGAAGAATGTTGCTCACAACGTGGCAAAGGAGAAGACCACTGCTGGCATGACGAAGGTTCTGTCCGACATATCTGAGAAACCTTCGGCTAACAATAAAGTATTTCTCATGAAGAAACTCTTTCATCTAAAGATAGAAGAAGGTGCTCATGTTGTAATGCATGTGAATGAATTCAACATGATTGTTAATCAATTGTCATCTGTTGCAATCGAGTTTGACGATGAAGTGCAAGCCCTAGTTTTGCTAGCGTCTCTACCGAATAGTTGGGAGTCGATGAGAGCAGTGGTTAGTAATTATGTCTGTAGTGATAAACTGAAATTCAACGATGTTAGAGATCGTATCCTTACTGAGGAGGTTCGCAGGATAGATTATGGAGAAGCATCGACAAGTTCTGATTTGAATGTTGAGAACAAAGACATAAATTATGACAGAAACTACAACTGAAATAAGGGCAAGTCAAAGTCAAGGAATGACAGAGGTCAATCCAGATCCGGGCGAACACTTAAGTGTTGGAACTGTGGGAAACTGGGTCACATCAAGAAGAATTACAGGGCACCGAAAAAGGAGGACAACAAGGGGAGTGGAATCAATGCTGCCACTAAAGACATTAGTGATGCGTTGTTGTTGTCCGTTGACAACCCGATCGACTCTTGGGTGCTTGACTCAGGAGTGTCTTTTCACACCACCCCACATCGTGGTATAATGACGAATTACATTGCTAGGAATCACGACAAAGTTTATTTGTCCTTTAGAAGTTATTGGTACTGGAGACATTAATTTGAAGATGTCAAATGGACACGTGTGAAATATCACAAAGGCCAGACATGTGCCGAAGCTGATGCGTAATCTGATCTCAGTGGGTCAGATTGATAATAAGGGACATAATGTTAACTTTCGTAACGGGTCCTGGAAGGTGATAAAGGGCGCTATGGTGGTTGGTTGCGGTAAGAAAACTGATACTCTTTATATGACGATGAATTGTCGTGATACTGTCGTTGTTGTTGACAACACAAAGAAGACAGAGCTGTGGCACTGCAGGTTGGGGCATATGAGTGAGAAAGGGATGAAGCTTTTAGTAACTAACGACATGATTCCGGAGCTGAAGTCGATGAACCATTATATGTGTGAAAGCTGCATTCTCGGAAACCAGAAATGAGTAAGTTTTTCAAATGCAGGTAGGGAATTGAAGGCCAATAATCTTGAATTAGTGCACACTGACGTGTGGGGACCTGGCACTGTCCCCTCACTCAGAGGTCACATTACTACGTTACCTTCATTGATGATTCAACCAGAAAACTATGGGTCTATTTTATGAAAAATAAATCTGACGTGTTCACTGTCTTCAAAAGATGGAAAACCATGGTGGAGAATGAGACAAACCTCAAGTTGAGGAGCCTGAGGTCCGACAATGGCGGAGAATACATTGATGGTGACTTCAAATGGTATTGTGCTGATAATGGGATCAAAATGGTGAAGACTATTCCTGGAACGCCCCACCAAAATGGAATAGCGGAGAGGATGAATCGAACATTGAACGAGTGTGCACGAAGCATGAAAATACACGTTGGACTGCCCAAGACATTCTGGGCAAATGCAATCAATACCGCAACCTTATTAATTAACAAAGGACCGTCTGTTCCTTTGGGTTTCAGAATTCCAGAAGAGGCTTGGAGTAAAAAAAAAGGTAAATCGTTCTTTTCTGAAAGTATTTTGTTGCTTATCCTATGTTCATATTGAAGCTACTGCTAGAAGCAAACTTGTTCCGAAATCTAAGAAGTGTTATTTTATCGGCTATGGTGACACCGAGTTTGGTTATCAATTCTGGGATGACCAAAATTGGAAGATCTTCCGAAGAAGGGACGTCGTCTTCAATGAACATATGTTGTACAAGGATAAGTTGCGGAAGAGTTTAGAATGTAAGAACAAGGAATCAGAAACAGTTGATTTGAGAGACTTCTCGATAGCCGAGCTACAACCAGGTACTACTGAGGCAGAGGAACAAGCTAGTGATGGCAGGGTTGATAAAAATGTTGATCCTGAAATAAATCAGCCGACGCCGATCACATAATTATGCAGATCATCCATAATCAGTAAGCCGGTTCACATGTTCTCTCCATCCCTCAACTACATTCTACTCACTGACAGAGGGGAGCCAGAATGTTATGAAGAAGCAATGCAAGTTGAAGAATCGATCAAGTGGGAGCTGGCAATAAAAGTTGAGATAGACTCACAATTGTCAAATCATACATGGGAGTTAGCTAAGTTACCAAAGGAGAAGAAGGCATTGCAGAACAAATGGGTCTACCGGATAAAGGAAGAACACGATGGAAGTAAGCGTTATAAAGCAAGGCTGGTTGTGAAAGGATTTCAACAGAAAGAAGGAATTGACTACATGGAGATCTTCTCTCTCATAGTCAACTTGGTGATAATCAGAACTGTTCTTGGGTTGGTAGCAAAGGAAGATCTGCATCTTCAACAGATGGACATGAAAACTGCTTTTCTTCATGGTGATTTAGATGAGGAAATCTACATGAAACAACCTGAGGGATTTGAGGTCAAAGGAAAAGAGAATCTGGTGTGAAAGATTCAAATGAGCTTGTACAGACTGAAACAGGCTCCAAGACAGTGGTATAAGAAGTTTGACAGCTTTATGAAGAAAGTTGAGTTCGTAAGGTGCGAAGCAGATCACTGTTGTTACTTCAAGAGATTTGAAGACTCCTACATGATACTGCTTCTTTATGTTGATGACATGCTAATCGTAGGAGCAGACCTATATGAGATTGATAGGATGAAAAAGAAGTTGTCAGAAGAATTTGCAATGAAGGATCTGGGAGCCGCAAAACAAATCCTTGGGATGAGAATCATCAGAAGTAAGGAGGGTCTCAAGCTCTCACAAGAGGAATACGTAAAAAAGGTTCTCAAGAGGTTCGAGATAGATAATGCCAAGCCAGTCAGTACTCCCTTGGTTGGACACTTTTATTTGTCAAATGATCAGTCGCCGGTGACCGAGGACGATATTAAGCATATTGACAAGGTACCTTATGCCTCTGCTATTGGCAGTCTTATGTATGTGATGGTATGTACGAGGCCATACATTGCACATGCAGTGGGAGTTGTTAGTAGGTTTATGAGCAATCCGGGAAAAGCAATACTGGGAGGCTGTGAAGTGGATTTTCAGATATCTGAAGGGCAGCTCGAGTTCAGCTTTGTGTCTCCAAAAGTCAGAGACAGTATTGCAGGGATATGTTGATGCTGACAATGGTGGTGATGTTGATAGTAGAAAGAGCACATCCGGGTATGTCTACTCCTTCGGAGGTACTGCGATTTGCTGGGTTTCAAAGTTGCAGAAGATAGTAGCTCTCTCTAGTTATGAGGCTGGGTACATTGTCGTGACGGAGGCCACGAAGGAGATGGTGTGGCTATAATATTTTCCGCGGGAATTGGATCAGGACAACGAGGGGATTATGATATGCTGTGATAGCCAGAGTGCAATTCATTTGGCAAAGAACCCAGTTTATCATGCTCGCACGAAGCACATATAGCTTCGGTACCATTTCATCCGATCAGCTTTGGAAGATGGAGTGTTAGTGCTTGAGAAGATCCTAGGGAGTCAGAATCCAGCCGACATGCTGACGAAGGTCGTGCTGAATGATAAACTGAAGTTGTGTGAAACTTCAGTTGGACTTCTTGGATGAGAATCGGAGTCGCCGCTGTAGATGGAGACAAATGATTGAAATTAGTTTCCAAGTGGGAGATTGTTGAGTTGTGGAGCCTAATTCACCGCCGACACTCTGAAGACCCTACGCAGAGGTTGGAATTAGCCAATCGTGGGGGTTAGAATTAGTCAATGTAATGTTATTTAGTGGAGGATATTTTGGGAAATTTAGGCTTGTATTATGTTCCCTTTGTTTTCTATATATATATAAACTAGGGCGCCGTTCTTCTAGATGTGTGTGGTGTAGTAGCCGACAAAGAGAGAAGAGAGAATTGTAAACTCAAAACTCCATTATAGTAAAATCTGCAGTGACAAAGTGGACTAGCTCTCGCATTGAGGGTGAACCACTATAAATCTGTGTGTGTTATTTGTTCTTCGTTGATTTTACTATTTTTTGATATGATAATTTGTGTCATTAATTTTTGGTCCATGATATACACGGTTTTAACCGTGTATACCACCTTCTATCAAAAACAACATGTCGTGAGATCCAAACCTTATTAGTTGAGGGATCAAGACATCTATAACCCTTGTGAATAGGACTGTATCCAAGGAAAACAGAAGGATACGTTTTCTTGCAAACTTATTTCTGTCGTAGTCTCTTATATATGGAAAGCACCTACATCCAAAAACCTTCAGACTCCTATAGTCAGAATGACGATTAAACAATTTAAAGAATGGAGTTTCTATTTTCAGCGTTGTGGAAGGCTGCGATTTATCAGAAAACATGTCGTTAGAAAAGCATCAACCCAATATTTGAAAGCAAGGTTTGCTTGAAACAATAAAGTGAGGCATGTTTCAACAATATGACGATGCTTCTTTTCAGGCGCACCGTTTTGCTCTGGGGTGTGTGGACAAGAAAATTGACGATGGATGCCACATTGAGATAAATGATTTTCAAATTCAGTTGACGTGAATTCACCTCCTCCATCACTTTGAAATTTTTTTATTTTCCTTTTGAATTGATTTTCAATTTGTCCTTGAAATTTAAGAAAGTTCTCAAAAAAAATCAGATTTCTTCTTTAAAGGAAAAAGCCATGAGTAACGAGTATAATCGTCGATAATAATTGCACAATATTTAAATTATTGACAAGATAAAATTGGAGCAAGACCCCACAAGTCACAATGCAATTTATCTAGAGGAGATTTCGAAACATTATTGGATTAAAAAAAAAGAAATTCTGCAATTCTTTCCCATTTGGAAACTAATACAAAGAGATTTTTCCTTTTCCCAACTAGAGACATTGATTAAATTTCTTGAGTGCAGGAGCTTCAAAAGTTTTGGATGAGGGTGGCCCATTCTATTGTGCCAAATATTTTCAGAGGCAGGATTTTTGAAAACATAAAGGGCAGATTGTCCTCTGATTGGAATGAGTGGTCGAACCGATTTCAACATTTAAGGGCAGTGTGATTGAACTTTTCACATATTTGACATTGTACAATGATTTCTAATTGTTGGTGATGTGATGTTTGTTTCCAATTAATTTTTTTCTTATTCTGCTAATTTTTATTTTCATTGAAGTTAGAGTTTTGGTGAGAGTTTGGATTGTACCTTGATGCTGGATTGAATCCTCTGCCTCTAGAACTGAATCTGTCTCTGCCTCGACCCCGTCTCATTCTCTTTGGCTGACAAAGGTTGGTCATGGCATACCATGCTTTCTTTTTCCTCATTGTTGCTATTAAACGTCTGTTCGTAGGCTTACAAGGATAAAACTGTTGGAAATTTGCCTTTAGCGGGGAGGTGCGTCCACCCATATTTAATGAATTAAACATTAGTGTTCCGCATGTCGGAGGCTTTGTCTCTTCTCACATGCATAATCTACTAAGTGAGTAGATGACCGTAGGGCCAAGAATCGTCAAATTTCGTTGAGAAATAAAAGAGACATTGGTCCACGAAGTAAGGTGTTTGAGGCATGGAAATATGGTGTGGGACAAATCTACCACATCGGTGGAAAAAGGAAGAATTGATCTCTTTATAAGTCTCTAAAGTGGTTAAGGGTTTGAGATTCCAAGGGGTATCTCATGTGTTTAAAGGAAAGATGACCTAGATGTACTTGGGTTCAGCCTAAGCCCACACGCGTGTCGCCGCCGCCCGTCCGGGCTGTGGGGACTTTTTGATATTATCTTTTTGGACCCCAAATTGCTTAATATTTACAGTTTGGTCCCTAGAGTTTCTGGAAAGTTGATTTCTGCCTACCGTTTGGGATATTTTTTGGAGCATTAACCAGTCATTACTTGGCTGCTAACTACTCCATAAACAACCCTCCTTCAATGACCATAATCAGCCTCTCTAATGGCCATTAACATCCCTCTCTAATGCCATTAACAACCCTCACTAATGCCATTAACAGCCTTGTTTGTGGCAGTTGAGGAGTCCCTCCTCCATGCTATATATTGATGCCTTTTGGCTCAATTGTGTTGGACATATATACAAACACGAAAATAGCAGCACATACAGTGATGAAAAAAAGTGAGGAAAGACACACATATACACAAGATATATACAACAGAGACACACTGTATACACAGAGACAAAACAGAAGAGAAAGTCAGTCCAAAAATATTGGACGAAAACAGAAACTCTTCCTTCCTTTTCCATTTCTTCAGTAAGTCGATTCGTATTTGTTTTCTTCGTCAAACTAAACCTATTTGCTTTGTAGCGTTGAGATTAAAGTGTTGTTTTATCTTGGGAGACTATTGCCCGCTAACGTAAAAGCATATATACGGGACAATCTTGTCTTAAGGACAGAGTGTAATCACTCGACTCAACACACAGTTATAACAATCCAGATTTAGTGTTTCTTGATTTCATGTTATCAAGATTCAAGACACAACAAGCTTGCGGCAGTTCTAAATATTGGCCTATTTGTTTATCCTTTCGAACACTTGTAATATTTATTTACTTCACGTACTGCTTTACAATAGTACCCAACAAAAACAAACTAATTGTAAGTCGGATAAGGTGGTTTGGTTAGCATAGCAGTTCAGAAGTCCTGGTATTTTGGTCCGAGACCTCTAGCCAACTGAAACACCTTTGTTTCATTCACTAGTTTCTTGATTGCTGGGAGACTATCACAAATACTCTTGAATTTTTTAAGATATTCATCAAGTGAGAAGCATTGAAGTAACTGGTAAAGTTGATGTCATGTGAGCAGGAGGTCATGTGTTCAAGCCGTGGAAACAGCCTCGGGCAGAAATACAAGGTAAGGTTGTGTACAACAAACCCTTGTGGTCCGGCCCTTCCCCGGACCCCGTGCATAGCGGAGGCTTAGTGTTGGATATAATTGATGGAATCAAAGCAGTACAAGAAGTAAATAAATATTACAAGTGTTCGAAAGGATAAACTAACAGCCAAGATTATAATTGCCGCAAGCTTGTTAAGTCTTGAATCTTGATAACCTGAAATCAAGAAACACTAAATCTGGATTGTTACAACTGTGGTTGAGTCGAGAGATGACTCTCTGTCTTTAAGACAAGATTGCCCCGTATATATGCTTTTACGTTAGCGGGCAATAGTCTCCCAAGAAAAAAACAACAAATAACCACTACAAAGCAAATAGGTTGATTCTGACGAAGAAAACAAACATGAAACGACTTGCTGAAGAATGGAAAATTTTAGAGGAAAATGAGAGTTTCTGTTCTTTTCTTTCTATCTATTGTTTCTGTATCTTTCTGCTCTATTTTTCTGTGGTATTTTCTCCTTCTTTCTACTATTTATGTTCTCAATATATAGTATTTATGAGGAGGAGAGGTGTTAAGATGTCCTTTTAAGAGGTGTAGTCATGGCCAGAAACATTTTGTAGTAAGTGCAAAATGTTTGGCTTTCTGGCTGCTGGCAGCATTCCTGAAACTCCATGGACAAAACTGTAAATACTAATCGTTTGGGGTCCAAAAGGTAATATCAGAAGTAGCCCAGTAGCCCACGACCGGACGGGCAGGCGGCGGCGACGCGCGTGTGAGGCTAGTCTCGAACCCAAGCACGCCTAGGTCCTCCCTCATTCAAACACATGGATACCCCTTGGGGTCCCAAACCCTTATCCATTTTTAGGCTTATAAAAAGAACAATTCTTCCTTTTCCCACCAATGTGATAGATTTGTCCCACATCATATTTTCATGTCTCAAACACCTTACTTAGTGGAATAATATCTCTTTTATTTCTTAACAAAACTTGACGATCCTTGGCCCTACGGTCATCTACTCACTTAGTAGATTATGCACGTGTGAAGAACCAAAGACTCCAACATGCGAAACCCGATTGTTTAAGTCATTATAGATAGGTGGACGCAACCCCCATCAAAGACAAATTTCCAATAATCCCCTCTTGAAAGAGAATTGGTGCACACAGGGTGCCAAACTTCAACAATCTTTCAGTGGAAAGATATTGAATCAGGAGAGGTAACTTCCGCTTTGAACCTTCCCTAGTTGAATACCATCGGACTTACTTACTGCGCGGTGAACGTGATGTCTTGAACCGTCAGTGTTTAGTGTAAGCCAAGACAATGATACCAACACAATAACTCCCCTTATTCATTTTTATTCTTATTATTCTGTCCGTTGTGGCCGTGGACACACTTGGATTCTTAAGTGCGTTAATTTGAGGCGACATGTCCTCGCACTTAAATAGGTGATCTCCTACAAGGTATCCTGCTATACCCTACTTCACAAGTGTTAGGAATCATTAGAAGTTTCCCCAACCTTAACCTCAACCGTTTGAGGATCGTTAAAGGTTTGGAAGCTTAACCCTTACCCACCATGTATGTAGCACCTTAATGTCTATCACGGGAACAACTTTGGATTCATGTTTCCTTACAGAAATCATCATCCGAAGTGCTCTTTCTTCCACCGAAGCGCTCAACTTAACCTTTTACAGCTTAGCTTTCCCATTGAAATAAATTCTTGGGATCTCCAGTAAGTATGGTTGGGTTACCACCACAAAGGTTCGTATTGTTTGGGTTTTGAGCCCATTCCCCTAGACAGGCAGAATTCTTGATCTTCGGGTAGTCCCTTAGTTAAAGGGTCCGCTATATCCTTTGATTAGTAATCAAATAAGTGACACCCGTGATGATTAACTGCCATTCGGTCTTATATCTCCGATGGATATGTCCAGATGCCATCATCCGTGACCTTCCTGAAGCCGACCGGCTAGCCACAGTGTATAACTGCCGAAGACACGAGTTTCTCCAAATAAGGGACGTCCTTTAAGGAGTCGTGAAGTTACTCAACTTATTCTCATGCTTTGTTTAAAGCGATAAACTCCGATTCCATCATGAATCGGCCGATGCAAATTTTCTTAGAGGATTTTCAAAGACACACCATACACATCCACTTGTGGCTTTGGTATTTTTCAAGTCCGATGTCCAGTTTGCATCACTGTGTTCTCCCAGAACTGCTGGACATCCAGAATACCATAATCCGTAGATAAGCCAATATTTCAGTTATCGTCATATCCGATTTAACGCTTTCTATCGATCATTTTTAGAATCACGAGTGAACCTTAGTTCAACTGATCTACTTTGTAAGTCTATACCAGGTCGGTTGTAGTTGTAAAATACATTGAACTACATGTTACCTGCGCATATCGCTCCTGCTATATGGATGCACCATGATTCCAATAAATTCTATGATTCATATCCATTGGTGGCTTCAACGAGACTGTCAACTACCTCACAAATGAGTTTGGAATTAGACCAGTCCGATAGATGTCTTAGAAATTCCAATTATTAAGATGTCATATGTGATACCCATATCTTTCATATCAAGACTTTTGTTTCAATATGACTTCCACTTACAGACTGTTAGTTTTCCAACTGTTGGCTTTCTAATTTCAAAGTCAATGTTTCTATTATCAGATTCATTATTTCTGTTTCACCTTAAACTTACAGGACCAAAATGTAAACATTTCAGGGACCAAAAAGCAAGTTCAGGAAGAAGCCCAGCAGTCCAATAAACCAACTCTGATCCTCCCCTTCCAACTCTCTGATTAGGAAGGCTATCTCAACACCCATGTCACGCAAGACTACAATGGCCCTGGATGTTAAGCTATTCATAGGGGATCACATGTCCAAGTAGTCGCGACCTTATACTCGACAGTAGATCCATCTACTTTGTACTCAATTCGAGTATCCACTTTTACAACCCAAAGGTTCTTTTCCCGGAGGAAGGTCAATCATTACACAAGTATGGTTCTATCTGATGGAATTTGTTTCTCTCTCTGCAGCTTCTTTCCAAAGAAGTGCTTCTGAAGATGACAATTCTTTGTTAATTGTCCATGGTTCATTCTCAACCATGCAAGCTAGAAGGCCTGGAACAAGTCTTTGTCCCCTCTTTGCTCCGTCTTAGTTCAACATCTAGAATCCCTGAGTTCTGTAGATCTGAAACATTAAGTTCTGGATAGTCAGCAACTTCTGAGTCCTGTAGATTTGAAATGTCTAGTTCCGGACAATCAGGCACTCGCGGGTTATTGTTAACCTCGAGCAATTACTTCTTTTTCCTTCTCAAGAAAGGTTATCTTCAAAGAATTCAGCATTCTTTGCTCCAAGAGGCGATAAGCACCACTGTTATTTGCAGATCCAGTGGATATGCAATCTACAGTCTTAGGTCCAACTTAACTTATTTCGGTATTCCAACCTCTACCAAGGCACCCCACATCACAACATTTGTAGGTGGGATCCTTTCCATGTTTCACATGGAGGGTTATCCATATCCTTATGCGGAGTTCTTTTGAGAATCGTATTAGCTGTAAGGATTGCCTTGCCCCACATATTTTGGGCGTAAGGCTTTGCGCTTGGCTAACACCGTTAGACTGAGGTGAGTAAGGAGCAGTCATTTAATAAATGATGTTTCACATTCTCCCCCTCTATCACTAAGAATTCCTCAATCCGTAGGCTTAGTTGATTTTTAACTTCTGCTTTGTAGCGCTTATTCGCTTTAACAACATCATCTTTGATTTTCAACAAACAAAGGATGCAATACGTTGTACCATCGTTAATGAAGGTCACAAAGTACTTGGCTCCCCCCTCAAATTTGTACAAACTTCAAATCACCCATGTAGGTGTGACTACTTTGTAGAGGAGCGGTGCTTCTTTCGCTATTCCTTTGATGGAATGGAAAGTTGATTTTGCCTCTTCGCTCACCTCACATTCATTTTGAGGATTTATGTCGACAGAAGGCAACAATCTCAACTTTGTTAGCTTTTGAATGACTTTCTATTTAACGTGTCTTAATCTATGATGATATAGATGCACGGATTACAAATATATCATTCATTTGGCTACAGATATACTGTACCATGGTTAGTTATTACAGACCTGTTGGACTAGTCTCAAACCAGCTTGACCAACATCGTCCCTGAAAACAAGTTTGGGACATGTATCACCTCCTTTTAGAGTGATCCCATTCCCTAAAGTCCTTTATAAGAACAACCTCTCCAACCCCTTCTACTTTAGAGGTGGCATTTCTTCACATGAACAACCTATTGCCTGTGGTTAGGGCATAACCGGATTATATGTGATTTGGATACTGCCCACTCCAGTTGCTTTGGCAGACTAAGTGTCCAAATTCTGTTCTGCCTTTCTTTTGGCCTTCAGATCATTTAAGACCTAGAAACTCTGGCCCATCTCACTAGGTATCCATTACTTTTTTGCCTTTCTTTTGGCCTTCAGATCTTTTAAGACCTGAAAATTCTGGCCCACTCCAGTCGCCCGTAGACTTTGTACGACTGAGTGTCCAATATCATCCTATCAAATGAAGCTCTATCAGATAGTGTGACAGGTTCAACGTCTTAAGATAAGTCATTATCTTTTAGTCTTCTTCCCTTGAGATTGGTGCCCATACAATTATAGGCGTTTGCTTAAGAGTGGTAACAGTTTTCGCACAGTGAGTGGATCTTTCTCCCTCGTATGTGCGAATATATTTTACACACTTTTAATAATTACACCTAAAAGAACGGATCTTCTAAGTTTTGTTTTCCAATATCCAATCTTTGACCGAGAAAAAATGTGAGATAAAACTTCTGATTTTAAAGTATAACGAATATAATTTTTCCCGGAAAACATTTTCATATTCCTAGTCTTACTTTAAGTCCTTTTAACCAGGCACCATTTAATTTCATTTTTGACAAGGAAGAAAAATAACTTATCCCAATATTGGATTTTGGCCCACTTTAGTCACTTCGTCGGACTGAGTGTCCATTTCCTCCTTACCATTATTCAGATCTTTTTTTTGGGACAGATATAGGCCCTCTGCTACATGATAGAAGATCATCTTCAGTCTTCTCCTCTTGTTCCAGTCGACATCCTCAGCCTCTCGAGGGCGCTTGTTCCCACCACTCTCGGGAGCGGTGACACCATCAACACCTTGACCGTCAACAACATAATCAGAACTGTCTTCTTTCAGAAAACCACAACCATAGCCAGATTTGGTCACACAACTGTTGATCGACATCTTTCGAGCACTAATACGAATCTTGTCTTAAAATTATTGGATATAATTGTTGGAATCAAAGCAGTACGAGAAGTAAATAAATATTACAAGTGTTCGAAATGATAAACTAACAGCCAAGATTATAATTGCCGCAAGCTTGTTGAGTCTTGAATCTTGATAACCTGAAATCAGAAAATACTAAATCTGGATTGTTACAACTGTGGCTGAGTCGAGAGATGACTCTCTGTATTTAAGACAAGATTGTCCCATATATATGCTTTTACGTTAGCGGGCAATAGTCTCCCAAGATAAAACAACAACTAATCAACACTACAAAGCAAATAAGTTGATTCTGACGAAGAAAACAAACATGAAACTACTTGCTTAAGAATGAAAAATTTAGAGGAAAATAAGAGTTTCTGTTCTTTTCTTTCTCTCTACTGTTTCTGTATCTTTCTGCTCTCTTTTTCTGTGGTCTTTTCTCCTTCTTTCTACTATTTCTGTTCTCAATATATAGTGTTTAGGAGGAGGAGAGGTGTAGTCATGGCCAGAAACGTTTTGTAGTAAGTGCAAAACGTTTTAGAAGGTTAATGTCATAAAACTGTTGGCTTTCTGGCATGTTGGTAGCATTCTGGAAACTCCAGGGACCAAACTATAAATACTAAATGGTTTGGGGTCCAAAAGGTAATATCAGAAGCAGCCCACGACCGGACAGGCGGGCTGCGGCGCGCGTGTGGGGCTAGACTCGAACCCAAGCATACCTAGGTTCTCCCTCCTTCAAACACATGAGTTATCCCTTGGGGTCTCAAACCGTTATCCATTTTTGAGCCTTATAAAAAGAACAATTCTTCTTTTTCCCACCGATGTGGTAGATTTGTCTCACATCATATTTTCATGCCTCAAACACCTTACTTAGTGGACCAATATCTCTTTCATTTCTTAACGAAATTTGACGATCCTTGGCCCTACGGTCATCTACTCACTTAGTAGATTATGCACGTGTGAAGAACCAAAGACTCCAACATGCGAAACCCGAGTGTTTAAGTCATTAAATATGGGTGGACGAACCAAACAAAGGCAAATTTCCAACACTTAGTGCACTGAGCTGCCCATTTTTTTTATTCATCAAGTGAGGGAATTCCCTTTTTAAACTCAAGGTATTATCAAGCATCATTTCTTTTTCTATATTACGAGGAAGAATTTGTTCTTCAATCGATTTCCATACCTTGTGAGCCGAGGTTATATTTTCAAGGGAGATCAATACCTCTGTTTCAATGTTCCTCAGCAGCCAGGCCTTTAACAGACCATCATTCTTCGCCGAGAGAATATAATTTGGATTTGGCTCAGTTTTTCCGTCATCCTTGGTCATCTCCTTTGCTGGTTCGGTGCCTTCGATCAAATGATGTGCCATATCTAAACTTTGAATCAATGCCTCCATTTGTGATCGCCATAGCAGGTAATTAAAGCTGTCAAGTTTCAGAGAGATAAGGCTGGAACACTGATGAAGAACTTGTAGAGTGAGTTCAGGTTCAGTGGTGAGGAGAGCGGAAGAGGACATGTCGTTAATCTCTCGTGAGGCTTCGATACCAAGAAAAACTTTTAAGAATTGTGATTCAAACTTCGTATTTCTTTCACTGTGTAAATTACAATGGAATCTGTATATATACAAAAGCACACGAGAGATAAAATAGGCAACAAAAAATTACATAGCATCCTCCTGATTTGGTTCTAATAGTCAAGAGGAGATTGTGGAGATATTAAGGAATAAATCTTGATTGAGGAAATCCCTGTGATATGGGAGCACATTGATTGAGATTTGATATCAAAGTGATTGGCTCTTTCCTTGTGTGAGTCATGAACCATAGATGTACCTTCCATATCTTTCATTTCAGTAGCACCAACTTAAGACAAATTATAAGTCTTAATTTGTTCATTAGTTTATTTTTTTGTATCTTTTATTGCCTTATGGCTACATTTGTATAGACTCTTGATTTGCTTTGAGAAAAATATATAAAATTAGCCCTAGGCCCCAAAAAGCCTAGTGGACTTTGTTTAAAACAAAAAAAAAAATGTTAGTATTTACCTCCGTTGTAATTTACTAATAAAAATTATATAAGAAAGTCTAATATTTGATAGATTGGCGGATGTTAGAACTTAGAACCCCCGGAAATGATTTTTTATTTTATTATTCATAAAACAATTTGAGGCGGTTAGAACCCCCGCAAAATATAGCCATAATATTACGGAGGTTAAAACCCCCCGCAATTTAACCGCCGCAGAACGATTACAACGGTTCTTTAATAACCCATGCAAACAGTTTGTGGCGAACGTAATTGGGGAGGTTTCAAAAACCTCCATAACAACAATTTGCGGGGGTTTTAAACCCCCGTAATATGAAAATTTGACCCCCGTAATTTGACTTTTTTTTGTAGTGTGATACCAAAATAATACAACTAAGAAAAGAAGAAGAGAATATATAAAGGCTTGCCCCCCACCTTTCTCACACACAGCGCGACAAAACTCAAATAACTACAAACTTTCTATCCTAATCCTCGGTCTCCAAATCTTCCTATCTAAGGTCATGTCCTCAGTCAGGTGGAGATGAGTCATATCCTGTCTAATCACCTCCCTCAGTTCTTCTTCGGCCTACCTCTACCTCTCCTAACTCCTACAACCGCCAATATCTCACACATCCTAACTGGCGCATCCTCACACCTCCTCTTCACATGCCTGAACCATTTCAGTTTCGTTTTCCTCATCTTGTCCTCCACGGAGGCCACTCCGAACTTGTCATGTATATCTTCATTTCTTATCATATCTCTCCTAGTATGACCACACATCCATCTGAACATCTGCATATCCACTATCTTCATCTTCTGAACGTGAACGTTCTTGACTGGTCAGCACACTGCCCCATACAACAATACTTGTCTAATCACCACTCTGTAGAACTTACCTTTCAGCCTAGGCGACACCCTTGTCACAAAACACCCCGGAGCAAGCCTCCATTTCATCCACCCTGCTCCAATACGGTGGACGACATCATCATCAATCTCCCCCGTTCCTTTTGTATAATGGACCCAAGATACTTGAAACTCCCTCTTTTGGTATAACCAGTGCCTCAATCTTCACTTTTACATCTATCTCTTACGTCACGTCACTGAACTTGCATTCCATGTACTACGTCTTAGTCCTGCTTAACCTGAAACCTTTACATTCTAAGGTCGTTCTCCAAACTTCTAGCCAATTGTTAACGCCACTACGTGTCTCGTCAATCAAAACTATGTTATCAACAAATAACATACACCATGAAAAATACAATAAACATGGAAAATATATTTTGAGCAAAACAGGAAAGACCTTATTGCAGACTGACACCTCTCGTTTCTTTTTGGTCTTCCTTTAAAGAAGGGAATGTTTATCTAAGAGTATCGTGAACTGTCAAAGAATTATGTTTCATAAACCTGGCCTCTGACTATACATTCTCCAAGCAAAATAGGATCTTGTTAAGGACCTTTTCCTTTATTAGAGGTTAATTAGTAATTAGTAATTAGCTGTTAGGTTAAAACTCGCAAAAAAAAAAATTCATTTCTCCCTCAGATCATCTGTCACTAAACTCTTATTTGCAATCAGGCTCTATGTGACAATATAACAGGTACACAAGAAAAATGACACAATATGGGAGAGAAAATATAAAACCATAAGGAAGAAATCGTCGCCCAAGTGCAGCCAAATTACAGTTTGCCCTTCTGCCATCAATAATTGGATTAGGATTGGCACAAGCCCTCCTTGCAGCTTCAGGATCACGGTATGTCACCTAATCTCCACAAAAAAATGAATCAGCATTTGGAATACCAACTCATGTTACAAAGTTATGTTTGAACAAAGAATTAATCATGCACCTAAAGTTTCATGCCAAATTCTTCTATTAAGAGAAAGCCTTTGTGAGGACATAAAGGACAATCTAATACTCCCTCCGTCCCAAATTTATGACATGCTTTCCTTTTTATTCTGTTTATAAAAAAGGTCACCTCTATAGTTAGAAATAATTTAATTTTAAAATTATCTTTTTACATTTAATGAAATGATTTATAACCACATAAATAAAGAATAATTTTAAATCATAAATTTTAAAAATTTCCCTTTTTTTAGGTTTGTGTCTAGTCAAACAGTAGCACGCAAATTAAAAGAGTATAAGAATATATTTTCTTTAATGTCAACCAAAGAAAAAGAGCATAAGAGTGTTTTCTTTAACGTCAACCAAAGAACTACTATCAAATAGTTTGAGAAAGGAATTCTACCAACAGTTAAAATTATAAAGACCATAACAATTACTCCCTCCGTTATAAATTATTTTTCGTGGTTGCTAAAAATAGTTATCTCAAATTATTTATCGTTTTAGAAGTTTAAGGCACTAATAATTATTTTTTATCCATTTCACTCTTAGTAGAATTCTGTCATTAATGGAGATAACACATAAATAGAGTGAACATTTAACGAAGAAAGATTATAACTTAAACATAAATAAAGACAAAGATTGTCAAATGCTCTTCCTAATTAATACTACATCCAATTCAAAAAGAGTTTTACTTAGCTATTTGCACACCCCTACCCCTCAAGAAAATACTACCCCTCCATCCCAAAAAGATTGTCTTACTTTACATATTAGTTTGTCCAAAAAAGATCGACACATTTTTATATTTAGCAACAATTTACTCCATCTGTCTCAATTTATGTGGCACTATTTTCTTTTTGGTCTGTTCCAAAAAGAATGTCAGTTTTATATATTTAGAAATAATTTAACTTTATGAGATAATTTACAACCACACATTTATATAACACTTTTTTTAGACAACACATTTCAAAAGACTTCCTATCTTTCTTAAACTTAGTGTCAAATCAAATGGTGCCACATAAATTGGGACGGTGGGAGTAACTTTATGAGATAATTTACAGCCACACAAATATCTAAGACTTATTTTGGACCACATATTTCAAAAGTGTTCCTTTATTTTTTAGATTCAGTGTCAAGTCAAACTAAAATAATTTTTTTTGGATGGAGGAGTAACTTCTAGGCAAAAATCAGTAATTTGACTAAAATACCCCTAATTAAATAGATATTGAAATTTGATCACCTAACATTTAATAAGGACAAATCTGAAAAAATAAAGTTTATTCTTTCTTTATTTAATAAATGAACACTATTTTAAATAAAATAAATAAAAATTAAGCGGATATTCTTTTTTATTCCTCTAAAAAACATGGCTCTGTCTTCTCTCTAACCTAACCGACAGAGCCATGTTTTTGAGATCCAAAAAGCAAAGCTAAACACTGATAGATCTTATTTGAATGGCAGGTGTGGTGGAGGTGGATTGCTGAGAGACTCAAGAGGACAAATCATTATGGCATATACTATAAACCATGGAGAAGGAACCAGCAATTGGGCAGAGGCTATGGCTATGCTCCATGGTTTAGAGCTCTGCATCCAAAGAGGAATCAGTCAAATTATTGGAGAAACTGACTCCATGTTCCTTGCTAAAGCCATCACAGATAATTGGAGCATCCCCTTGAGAATGTATATTCATGTAAAGAAAATTCAGAAGATAGTTGAAGAGCATGGTTTTATCACCAAACATTGCCTCAGAGAAGCAAATCAACCTGATGACAAACTTGCTTTATTAAGTCACACAACTGATGTGAACCATGTACTAAACTGCCTTACTAACCTACCTAGACAAGTTAGAGGCCTTGTAAATATTGACAACATGGAGTTGGCCACCTTAAGGACAAAAAAAACAAAAGATGCCATCCTAATTTTTGAACCTCCTTTGACAGTTAGTCAGTTGCACCACAACTATCTTACTGGCTGTTGTCATCACTGATAAGCTTGTATCCTTCTATTATCAATGATATAAAATACCAGTTCAGAAAAAAATTGAATGATACTCTTTTTTATATTAAGAGGGTATTTTTTAAGGGGCGTGTAAAATAAAAAATGATAAATAATTTGAGATAAAGGAAGTACAAATTAAAAAAGATAAAAGGAAAAAAAGAAAAACTTTGAAAGAAATACTGACAAAGCCATAAACTTTGGAGCAGCCAGTAAGCTTATCAGTGATGACAACAGCCTCAACAATATCACAAAACTGCTCAAAGTATCCACGTAGTGAATCACTGTGTCTCCCATGCCAACCCACCAAAAAAAACATTTGTATACGTTGTGTCACCGAAAGGCTGACCCGCAAACTGCAAACCCGACCCACCTCCAAAATCAATCTCATTAACCATTAAAACAGGTTCCAAAAGTAGAAAAGATCAAATCTTTTTCACAACCCGAAGACCAAGAAGCTAAAATATTGCACAGTAGACTATTTCTGTTGAAGAGGGGGTGGGCGGAGGTGGAGTGGGGTCGGAGGAAAAGGAAGTTTGGTGAAGGCAACTAACTAGAAGATTCTCTCGACGAAGACGGAGAAAGATGAGATGCCGATGACTGTTTAGCTGAGTTGGCAAATCTTGACACTATTTGGATTGTCCTTATTCATAGTTTCATAAGTTCAATATTTATTATATAGTATCGGATTGTATTGTACTATCACACCTCAATCTTAGGGGTGTGGCCGGCACCCGACACCCTAAGACTCGAGCGTATCAATCCTAATATCTGTGACATGCTTAACAATTCATAGGCTGACAAGACTTCTAATAAATGATATTCTGAATAAAAACATAATTCCTTGCATGTAGAAAAGACTCAACCTATACATACATATATATATAACAAGGCCGACAAGCCTAACATGAACACAATAAGTCTACTAAAGAGGCTGACAAGGCCACCAGACCATAATACACAACACAACTGTCTAAAAGACTCTAAAGAGTATAACGACAACATCTAGTTGGGACAGGGCCCCGCCCTACCCAACTATATATATATATATATATATATATATATATATACATATACATACACATCATACCAATCAGCTCACTAGACAGCTCTGAAAGAAAGGAAAGTAACAACATTCAGCTGAGTCGAGTTACCTACTGAGAGGAATCCGCTGCATCTCTATCTGTACCTGCGGGCATGAATGCAGTGTCCCCGAAAAGAGAATCAGTACGAAAGATGTACTGAATATGTAAGGTTGAAGCTGTAAATAAGTACAACACCATAAATAAAGCATAAATGAAAGTTTAGCTGACTGAACAACTGTAAGATAGAGTAATGGAAAGATACTTTGTACTTTGAGTGCTTCTGTGGGCTAGAATATGCATAAATAAAATATAACCGTGTATATAACATTGTAGGTTTTTTTGGGCAGTATTATCAATATCATAGCTATATAAACTGCGTATATGACGCCATAGGCCTATGTGGGTAATATAATTAATATCATAATTGTATAGACACGTATATAATGTTATGGCCTCTGTGGGAAATATAAATGCATAATATATATGTATGAAGACCAGCTGAAGGACAAATCGTGTTTTCCAACATCGATCAGAGTGACGTAAGGTTGTTATACCTCTGATCAGCATTATAAGAGACTCTATAGAACTCACAAATCATGAATAAACTTTCTGGAAGCAATATTGACTGATCATGAATCAACATGAAGACTTCTAGTTACTAAGAGTGGAATTATTATGGAGTATCATTTCGTTTATATCTCATTTATATGGGTCATACCAAAAGAAGAAAGAAAGTAAGCCCTACATACCAGGTCGTCAAATCTAAACAAGTCCCACAAGTCCTTGTAGGCTCTACGAATGATTATCTACACCATACAAATGATTTGCATCAATACTAAATCCAAAACTTATGAATAAGTTCACTTAGACATTTTATCAGACAATTCATGTACGCAATTTATAGGATTGGGTATAGATCAAATTCCACTCAGAACTTCACATCAATCTTCATTACTACTCTTACTTATCATCGCAACTCCATTCACGACTTTACAATTTCATATAGCACTTCCAAATCATGAAAAACAACCCAAACAAGACATGGTTTTTAGGTCTTACCAATACTTATTCCTTAAAATTCTTCAATAATTCCATCCTAAAAACTAGTAAAGTTTGAAGAAGAGTATGTAGAAGATGAAACTTACATTCAAATGCCAAGATCGCACTCTGCAACACCTTGTTTATCCTCGAGGAACTTAACCAAAATAGTGGCAAGGAGTTAATAAGAGTATAACTTCATACTACAAACCTCTTAAGAGAATTTTACGCAATTTCTTCTCTTGAATTGAGCTAGGATAAGGGTAGAACTCTTTGGGAGGGTTCAGGGGTTAGGAGGGTTTGTTTACAGTTGAGAAATGAAAGGGAAATGAGCCTTCCTTGACTTTCCAAGGTTGAGCACTGCCTCCCCGCCTCACTTTTACTTTGGGTTTCATGGTGGCAACTACCACCGTAAAATACTTTTACGGTTACACCACCCATCGTAAAATAGTTTACGCTCCGTCAAAGGTGCCATAAAACACCATCCTTAAAACCAGACTTCTATTAAGGCTTATGATGGAACTCCATTACTTTTGCGGTCCGTGAAACCCTATTATGGGCGTAATTTTGACCATAAAACATGTCAACTTCTAAAATCACGACAAAACTTATCTTCTTTGATTCGTTTAACCTTTATACTTCTTAACAATCCTTTAACTTGTCTCAATACCTCTTTTATCATTACATAAGGTCATGTACTTCCTATTATTATCCATATTAGTTAACACTGCTTTCCGATGTAAAAACTATGGAGTGTAACATCCTTCCCCCCTTAGAAACATTTGTTCATGAATGTTGAAGATATGCTAACTTTTAAGTTTTCAAAAATTTTGGCAGTGTCCTTTGTAAATAGGGTTATCCAAAATCTATCAAGTAGTCCAATTACACTTCTAATACCACACAGGGCAATATAATAACAAGATATCATCAAATCGGCCTCACGCAACCGCTTGTATTTATAAATATAATTACATGAAAAAGGTTAGCCCTAACTCACCTTAACGTTCTCCTGCTGATATTTGAGATAGACCTAATATACTTGTTTCAACAATACCATCAAATAAGGTGCATGGATCAACTTTGGTAAATAGTATAGGAATTGAAGGATAGCGTCACACGAATATTAACATGACTGTGAAGTTTGAAACATTCAAGTATAGTGATTCTCGGGTTCTTTGACAATTCTGGAAGAGTTCTCAACTTGTCACACCATTATATGCAATGGCTATTGCCTCATAGGATTACACAATCATAAACACTGTTGGTACATCTTCGACCTCCACACGGTCATACATTCATTTTACAAAATTGCTTAATAACTATAATTTATCCAAATTGTTGGATCCTGATGTCCAAACTATGTCTTTCATTTCTTTGTTACAACTCTTGCCTTATGATAGGGTTTGGGTGTCAGAGATCATAGGCATGCAGTATAAATAAGATTATGATGAGAGGTTGCAGCACGAAAATCGTCAAGGTCAAGGATTTGAAAACAGTAGGGTTATCCGAATCCATTTCTTCCTCTGCTCTTCCTTTTCATTTCTTTATAATATCCTTACATGGTACTTTCTCAATACATTCTTATTTCCCCACCAAATGACATAAATTAGGAACAACTCGCCAGCCTTGGAATTTCTTTCATCAGTAAGTTTTCTTTTACTTTCACATTTCCCTCGGGGCCATACTTGAAGTGGATTTTCAATAAAAATCTATGGTTGGGATTACACCCTACTTATAGGTTGTTGCATTTCCCGACTGAGTTTAGTGTTATGATAGCAAATGTTTCAGATGAAGTTTTCTCTCTTTATCAAGTTGTATCCTGCTACCAAATCTCTTAGAGCATCTTCGTATTACTCCAAACATCCTCTTATACTTACTATATCAAATCCAATATCGTTACTTCATTTTTCTTCCCTTGTCGTGATTCGATAAGTCCTATTCCTTTGCTATAAATATATAACTCTGTATTTATCAATCTGCTAGTGTCGTTTACTAGGTATCGATTCTTATTTCAGACTTCTTCCAAGTTCCGTACACTTATTTACTACCTGAGTTCGGAGGTTTAAACCTTGGTTTTGATTGATTTCCTTAGGATGGGGCGAGGGTAATCCTGAGTATCCAAAGCCTCTTTCGACCAGTTCCTCCAACATTTGTTTATCCTAACGAGCGATTGTACAATGGCTCGAGATAATTTCTAAGATTGTCGGCCAAACTTTAATTTCATAGGCAGTCATAGTTGTCACCGCGCAAATTTATGAGTCAGTTGAGCATTACTCTTTCAAATCAAAATAGCTTGCCATAGTAATGAAATGGCATATAACGATCATCGGATCGCTCAATAATCTTTATGTATTATCTCAATTTCAAGGGTAAATTTTCTTGAGTGCTGATAATCAATATTCTTAATCATTGGATCTTGATAAGGTTCCCGTTACTACCTTTACTCTATATTACAATACCCTTAAATGGCTTTAGATTCCAAATATAAAGAAAAATTCATTTACCTACAGCTTTAAAATGGGCGGGGGGTATCATCTAATTTCTATTATGGCTGACTACTTGTTACTTATTTAGGGGCGATTCCTTCTTGTAACTCCCCTAACGGCCCTCGTTTCTAATTGATACACTACCCTATGGTGCCTTATCTTCCTGTCCATTACATCAGAACTTTTTGCCTCTCATAACGTCTCGAATTTGCATATTTCATCAACAATATTATATATCTCATATTTGCAGAAGTATACTTTCTCGACTCGTATCGTTACTTTTCTAATTTTCTTAATTTTCCTTTTTCGTTAAATACTGAAAATAAGACATTCCTCCATTTTCGACGTTGTTTCTCCTTTTGTTGACCTTAGTTCCTGGGTGTTTACTATATTCACTGGCTTCATACTTATGATATTTCAAAAATAGCATGTCCTTCATACTAAGAGCGCATACTTGCCCCTTGTAACTCCAAGATCCCTTTTATGTCATTTTTTAGTATTCATTCATTGGGTATCTCTTGTACACTCATCCCCAAAAGCAAACCTTTGACATACTCGTGTTAGTTTTCAGTATTGCTCATGTTAAGGGTTATCATGTCCGCTTTTTAATCAAAGGATTTATCTTTACAAGACATTGATCTGCATGGTCCCCTCGTGGTCACCGTACCTGAGTTACGTTTCTGCGTTTATTTTCCAACCTTATAACTATTACGTTATCCTCCTTTCCTTATCATCTACCTTGGACCCCTTTTTTATTCCTTCGTTATATACCTTTATTCACCCTTACTTTTACTTACATGTCCTTAAACGTCGTATTGACATTGGTGGCTTAACTAGTACTTGACGTATTCAAATTCAAATTGTAGTTGCATTCAATCTTACCACTAATTCAGGATTCCTCCCCTTACTTGGTAGTAGAACTCTTATTTATTCATTGTTCAGCAAATCAACTTGTACATTACCGACTTAAATTTCTTTAAGGATTTCTCGTCTTAACGTACTTTCTGTATTACCATTTATCATCATTTTTCTGTCAAATCAAAACTTTATCGCAAACTATCTTTACCCAATTATTCTCGCCTGGTCGGCTCATAAAATGTAACTATAGGATTAAAAAATTCTCATCACTTAATGTCAAAATCCTGCTACCTTTTACTGTAAATGAGGTATATCGCTTGCCTTTAACTAACAAAACTCATCTCGTCTCAGAATATTCCTAAATGGTTCAATAGATCATGACATTTCGCGCCCGTTTTCCTTAACTGCTTTCTGAAATGAAGCCTCAAGTAACTTAACTCCGAAAATCCATTTTCCTTATCAATCTTCTAGGGTTTCCCTTAATATCGTTGGACCTGAGAGTACCCCTTTCTAGGTCGTGTATTCACATATCTTTTATGTCTCGATATCACGCATGCTACAGGGTCTAAAAGTGTTGGGTATACATGTACCTAAGAAATGATTGGTTCCCGGATCATTTTGCTTAGAGATTGAACGTAACTATAGTCTCACTCGCCACCTTCCACTTCTATTACTCAGTTACAATTCATATACATCTGAATAACACACTCCTTATAACCATGATAACAAACCGATCACAAACATAAATGCATCTATTCTTAATCAAATTATCAACATACCTGGTTAGTTGCAAATTGCTTAACTTTGACTAACGTCAAGACCAACTATTCTCCTTGACTAAATTTCGGGTATCTGTATACTCTCTGGATCCTGCTCCCACACCAATAGCACTCCTTAACATCACCCGGACATTGCCCATAATGCATTTGCCCATACTAATGGCACAACGACTGAAATATCTTGTGGCATTTTCTGGCCTTATAGCCCCAGGCTCCACATCCAGAACATGATTCAGTATTCGCTAAACATGCTCTGTCATGCCTCCCTCCACATTGCTGACAGTGTGGTATACTACTCCCAATATCTCATTGTGCTTGCCTGATTTCTACATAGGAGCTTCGATCTGACGCATCTCGCAACACAAATCCTTCGATACCTACTTCTATCTCAAACCTTTCGGTTTGTCGACTGGTCACTTCTTCCTTACTCATATTTGTTATTAGAGAACCTTGGTTAACTGACTTCCATGATAATGGGCTTCTCAGTCTCTCGGAAGGTCTAACCTATGGGGGAATCTGAACTTGACCCTGCTCTGGGAAGATAACTGGAGGCGATGTTGTGTACACAATACCACCCACACCTAATCCAACCGGAAACGACCACTATGCTGGTGGCCTCTGTATTGTGTGGGCCCTCCTATGATCTGGCAACACCACTAGAATCGATGGCACTCGAAAGGGCGATTCTTTTGGGGCCTCAAATGGGTCCGCTTCCAAAGAAAAATCCTCTGACGGATCTTCCTCCATAGACAAATCATCTTTCATAGACGGATCTTCTTCCATAGAATAACTCACATTTCTATCTGGAGTCCTTATACCCCTCGAATTCATATTAACGGGTGGTAGTAGGCTAGTATCTTCTCCCATATTTCTAAAATCCTATCATCAATACTTTCCTTGGATCTTGACATTACTAGAAAAGAGCATCAAAATGAAAAGATAGGAATTCAATCGTTTATGATGTCACTTCTAGCATAGGAATTCAATCGTTTACGATGTCACTTCTAGCGCACGGTCTATATTTTCAAGAAAGGTAACATCCTAAATGCCCTGTAGCCTCCTGTTTATTAGTATGGCACGCACCACATTCATAAGCAAGACTCTACTAGACATGACTTGTAGACATCCATAAGACTGACCTGTTCTGATACCAAGTTTGTCACACCCCAATCTTGGGGGGTGTGGCCGGCACCCAGCTCCCCAAGGCCCGAGCGTACCAATCCTGATAATTGTGACACGCTCAACAACTCATAGGCCGGCAAGGCTTCTGATAAAAGATATTCTGAATAAAAATACAATTCCCTGTAAGCAGAAAAGGCCCAACATATACATATATATAACAAATCGAATTAATCGGGAATTCAATACAGATACTAAACACCGGACAAAAAAAATTGGGGGCCCACAAAAATTTGGGGCCTAAAGCCTCCGCTTTAGTGGCTTGGCCCTTTGGCCGGCCCGGGGTAGAGCGTCAATCAGTTAAAAATAATAACAGTTAGCGTTAAAGTAAGTACAATGTTTGTCCAAATGATAAAAATAAATGCTACTTACATTAACACAAAGTTGAATTCAATACTTTTGAATATGCAAAGATGATGACTTTAGTTAAATTAGTTGTACAATATTTGTAATTATACATCATATTTTAAGTTGTATCTCGTCTGAGATCTCTTTATGAATACATTTTTCTTTCCACTATTTCATCCTCATTTTGCAAGTTTGAGTTTTAACTAATTCAATTTTTAATAAGTACTATAATTGATTTTGCTCTATTTTGTAATTTCTTTCATCACCGATGACCTTTTAATGAAAACAAATTCATGATTTGTGTCACTTGAAAAATGATTTTACTTGTATGATGAATTTGGAGAAGAATGGAGTTGGAGTATTTTACTAATTCTAATACTTAATTATTTTTTCTTAATATTAATGGAAATAATTTTATTATTTTAGACTTTAGATTCTTAATATTAACTCATACCAAATTTTAAATATTTCATTATGGTTATATTTTTATTCAAAAAGAATTCATTTTCAAATGGTGAACAGAAAAATGAACTGTTTGCAATTTGTGTTTGTCGAAACATTAGTATTAGTATTTACTTTTGCCTACCACTTTTCTCTCTCTCTTTCTCTTTTATATTATTAAATTTAATAATTTAATAATTATTTGTTCTAATTATGTATTCAAATCTATATCAATATTTAAATCTGAACAAAATACTGATCAAAAAATAAAATGATTAGTCAGTGGGAACATCTCATATACTCATAGCATTTAAATGTGATTTATTGTTAGAAAATTAGATGAAGAGAATAGGAAGGAAAGACTTCACCGCTTGAGGCATGATATTATCATTGTCTCAAAAGAGTAATTTTCTGTTTATGGGATTAGCAGATAATGCTCCTTTGGATACAACAAGCCTTATTATCAGTTGAATAAAAAGTGACAGATATGAAGTAATTACATAAGAGAAGTAGTTGAAATACATACTTGTTTCGAAAGGTTGTGTCCTTTTACAGAACAAATACGTCCCTAAATATTTCACGAGTGGTACCCGTTAGAATATTTCATAGTGGTCCCCGGTGACCCATTTCAACGGTGGTACGTAAAGTAAGTTTTCACCTATGGTACATGTTTCATCTATAGTACCCAAACTAGTTATTTCAACTGTAGTATCCAAAATAATTATTTAAATAATTACTCTAGTATTACAAACTATATAACAATCGCCCACTAATTTGTAATACTACTCCTAATATCATACATAATAGAAAATACCTCATATATTTGAACTTTCTAGTAGTGTAAATATTTTAAAATTTAGACAAAGTTATTGGTATTACTGAGAATTGAACTATAACTCCCTTGTACCTAAACCAAAAATATCACACGCATGATATATTATTCAGCCACTTTACATCACTGATTCGCTCAAGCACTTAAAAGTCATGCCCTAATCCTAATTCATGAATACTTTCAAGAGAAAACCATAAGAACTCTTGCTGAAGATACACCACTCATATATTTATATAGGTAAAAATGTCTTATGCCCCTGTTACTTCAGACATTTGATATTTTCATTAAAAGTTCTTGCTCATCCTTTCCCTGTACCAGTAAGCATTGATTATCCTAGGACATGGTTTAAAATTTTGATGCTATTTTTCAGTGCTCAAAATGACATTAGTAGATTGTTTTTACCCATTGAACCTTTATTGTTAGTTTTGCTAACTCAAGATTGGATTCTTTCTACTAACATACATATTATTAAGATTTTCAACCCCATCCCACTAGATGTTGTTGTAGTAGTATCTCTAGGAAGTGTTTTTGTAAGTGGATCCGCTAGATTCATACAAGACTTAACATATATGATTGTCATGACACCACTTATAAACAATTCTTTCAAATAGGCATGCCGCATACAAATATGTCTAGACTTTCCATTGTATGTCTTATTATGAGCAACACTTAATGTTGTCTCATTATCACAATATATGATAATGATCGGCATCGGTTGTGGCCACAACATTATATTTAATAACATGTTTCTCAGTCATTCCACTTCTTTTTCAGTAGCTGCTAATGCTAAAAATTCTGATTCTTTTGTAGAATGTGTAATGCAAGTCTGCTTCTTTGATGGCCAACTTATAGCACCTCCACCTAATATAAAAATTCATCATGATGTGAATTTTTTTCCATCATCATTGGTTATCCAACTGGCATCAGAGAATCCTTCTAACATGCTAGGAAAACCATTATAACGTAATCCAACATTCGATTTTTTCTGTAAATAACCAAGCACTCTTGAAATAGCTTTCAAATGTTCAACACTTGATTTACTTGTATATCTTGAAATTTCGCAAACTGCATGTGCTATATCTGGTCGTGTGGTATGTGTTGAATACACAATACTTCCAATAGCACTAGCATATTCTAACTGAGCTACGACCCTTCCAAAATTTTCAGCCAATTTTATATTTGAATCTAAAGGAGTTTTATATTCTTTGATTCTCAAGTGACTAAATTTTGGAATCACATTCTCTATGTAATGTGATTGATTTAAGGAGATACCTTTGTCCCTTTTCTTGATCTTAATTCCAAGGATGGTGTCAACTTCATTAAGATATTTCATTCTAAAGACTGAATTGAGATACCTTTTAGTATCATTAACTCCAATCATATTTGTACCAAAAATCAATAATTCATCCGCATAGAGACTTATAATAACACCATAATCTTTTGTAAACTTAGAATAAATGCATATATCAGCATTATTGGAGAAATTTCAAATCCTAATTTCAAGAATCTTCGTGGGGTAATTCTTTTATAATCCTTTTATGAATTATATTATTAAATTATTGAGTATTTTATGCTAGAATTCATACCTAGGATGGGGGATTTTCATGGGGATGAACCCTAAATAATAAAAGTGAATTTTGTTGATTAACCAAGGCTAATTTGTCTAGAACTTTCTTATTTAAATACTTGGATAAACTATTTCAAACACCAGTTTCTAATTCCATCCAAATTCTAACGATTTGATTTTAGGATTTTGACAAAGTGAGCAATTTTGACTAAATTCTTGAAAGTGGGGGCTTAAATGGTAATGAAAACCCATGAAACTTTGGGTTTGACCATTTTGGGTATAAGTATTATTTTTCCAACTTAAAGATCTGATTTTGCCCTTATGGGCCCGGAGTCACTTTTTGAATTGTGTCTTAGTTTTCTTTTTCGTACGATAATATGGGTATCATTGGATTCGTATGACTTCCTAGAAGAATGTTTTGATCTTCTTGAACCCGATTTTCTTACGAAATGACTATTTTACCCTTCGAGGTGGGGAATGAATTTTTAACTAACTTTTCAGCTCGAAACTTTTCAGAGACTGTTATTAGTATCCTTCGAATCTTGTTTTAATGTAAACTGCATAATTGTTAGACCTTTCTTATTCTGAGTCGCTTCGGCAGAAGAAAACTCGAGTTGGATAGTTAGTGATGTCCGTTTTGCCTTCCAGGTAGGTTACAGCTTACCTTCTGATTAGACTTCGGTTAACGAAGCATATGTATAGTTAGTTACTGTCAGAGAAAGCATGTACGTCTTCAGGTATGAAGTTGGGATGGATTACTTAGGTTTGATATTGCTGACTGATTTGTGGGCTTATTGCCTCTTAAGATTATTGGCTTGTTGCCTGGTGTTTGATATTAGACTTTCACATAGAATCATATCGTGATTGTGATCTTATTGTTTCTCACTTATCTTGATATTATCATGGATAGAGGAAGGTACTGAATTTGATATTGATATTGTGATATATGTCCATGTGTGGCACGACTAGAATTGATATTATTCACTTGATACTGTTATTTGTATTTACATTCTTCTCTCTCTTTATATCTCACTTATCATCGAAAATAGAAGGATAATGAAAATGACTTGAAATTGTGAATTGTACTTTATGACAAATGTAATTGATGTCATGCACTGGAAACATTCTTATTTCATATGATGATTTACTATGAACTGTGATTGGAAATGATGATAAGTGAGACTATGTACCTTGTGAGGTCGTTGTCAGAGAGTGTAAAAGATAGATGAATGTCCGATGAGCGAGAACCTTGTTGGGATCGTGAGAGTGTCCGATACCCGAGGTCTTTGTCGGGATCATGAGAGTGTCTGATGAGGTCTTTGTCGGGATCGTGAGAGTGGTACATGGACTTCACATGAGACGTAGAGATATTCCACTCAGAGCATGTGTGTACGGAGATTAGATTTGGCCAGTGCATTGCATATGAATTCATTCTCATCATCTCATTTTACATCTATGGATCGAATTTGTTGATTGTAATTGTCTTGTGATTATTCTGAGGAACTGTGGGAACTTGGCAGACTTAGGTTTAGGTGTTTCACCATAGGCTATGATTCGACTATTGATCTTTCTGTACTTTAGAGTGGTTTTCTTGGACTGTGATATTACTTGTACTTGATTGCGAACATGTCTATCTTTCAGTTTTTTCATATGTCAGCTAATTGTTGTCGGCCTGTTGTATCTACCAGTACATAGTGTTTGTACTGATACTACTCTTTCTACATCATTTTTGGGGTGTAGAGTTATTGTAGATACATGAGCGAGATTCGATTAGCTATTGAGGATCTCATGGAGTTCATCTAGACCTTTTTGTTTAATTTCATTCTAAATAGAAGTTGTATTCAAGTTGTCTTTGTAGTTTTTATTCCAGTTTTATACTTAGAAGCTCTTGTACTATTCAGACCAGATTCCTTGGGTAGTGTTGTATTCTGCATTTTCATATATCTATGTTTTAGATTCTACTGCTTTTATTATTCATTATATTATTGGATGAATCTATAAGGGATGGGTTCGCCTATCGAGGTGTGATAGGATAGGTGCCCGCACGATTAAGTGAATTTGGGTCGTGACAAGTTTCATTTTTTCTCTCAGTTAAACCATTCTATTGTGGAGTATATGGTGATGTTTTCTAATGTATAATTGCTTGAACATCACAAAATTCATCAAACTTATTGGAGAAATATTCTCCTCCCCTTTCATTTCTTAACATTTTGATCTTTTGATTTTTCACAACAGATTTAAATTCATTGAATTTCTTAAAAGCTTCATCTTTTGTTTTGATTAAACACGCATGACAATATCTAGAATAATCATCAATGAAAGTAATAAAATATCTCTTTCCTCCCCTTGTTAATATTTCATGTAATTCACATATATCATAATGTATAAGTTCAAGCAGTTGTGAATTTCTTTCAACACTAGAAAAAGATTTCTTTGTCATCTTTGCTTGAATGCAAATTTCACACTTATATAATTATGCATGATTGCATGCTAAGTATTCAATCTTTGACATAAATTTCATAGAATCAAAATTTAAATGTCCTAATCTAGCATGCCATAACATAGAATTGGACTCAAAAATATAAACAGAACTCTTAATATTATTAATACTCATCTTGAACAAATCATTACAATAGTAACTTTTTTCAACAAACATAAAATTCTTAGAAATGATAACACTATCAGATTCTATGACAATCTTAAAGCCTTTCTAGGACAACAAACTTACATAAACTAAATTCTTCCTAATTTCAGGCACGTGATAAATTTGCCCATATATGAAATTTAATTCCACGTTGCCTTTGCCTTCAACTTTGACTTCAACATCATTGTCCATAAAAACACCTTCACACATCTTGAATTCTTCATAAGTATTGTATAAATTTTTGGTGTTGCAAACATGAATGGTAGCGCCACAATCTACCCACCATTCTTCTGATTTTGAGGCATCAGCAATGTTTACTTTTGTTACTATTCCAATTTTCAAATTTAACACCTTAGAGACTAAATCGGTAACAATTTCCTCAATCATGTTTGCCTTTTCAGAATTTTCTGAGATTTCAAAATTCTTTTCCTTCTTTTTAAACTTGCAGTCACGAGAAAAATGGTCTTTCTTGCCACAATTAAAGCAAGTAATTGGTTTTATAGCCTTTCTTAATTTTTTTTATTGTTTTTAAGACCAGAACTAGAACCTTTTTCACATTTTGACTTGCTTTCAATATAGTGACTGATATTGTTAACCTTTAGAACATGTTGAAACTCTGAGTCGCGTGCACAATTTTCACTCTCAATTTACAGATGAGTTTTGAATTGCTCAAAAGTCAGAGTTTCACGAGAATGTAAATTTTTTTTATGTAATTCTTCCATGAATTAGGCAGTTTGGACATATTGCACCAATTTGTATAATTAGGAATTTTCACATCAAGATCTCGTAGTTTAGAAACTAACACTTGCAGATTATAAATGTGATCCATGATTGATAAATTCTCTTTAATTTGAAACTCAAAATATTGTAGAGAAAGAAACTAATCTATGACCTTTTTTGTTTTGATATGTTTCCTCCAACGCATCCCATATTTCTGTTGGAGTCTTAAAATTTGAATAAAGAACATATAATTGACCAGTCAGAGTATTAAGAATATTCCCATGAAGAATTAGTTCATCTTCTTCACGCTTCTTTCTTAATGCTTTCATAGTTTCAAATTCTCCTTCAGTTGGTTCTAGAATTGCACTGATTGCAGGATCCAAAACATAATAAATTTTCAGAGTAATGAGAAGAAACACCATATTATCATTGCAGTAAGTGAAGTTGGTTCTATCAAACCTATCAAGCTTGATTAAATTCTTATTCACCAAAGAGATTTCTGAATTCTGGTTGATATCCATAATAGTACAATCACGTTAGAAAATTAGATGAAGAGAATAGGAAGGAAAGGCATGCCGATATTATCATTGTCTCAAAAGAGTGATTATCTGTCTATGGGTTTAGCAGACAATTCTCATTTGGGATACAACAAGCTTATTATCAGTTGAATAAGAAGTGACAGATATAAAGTAATTACGTCAGAGAAGTAGTTGAAATACACACTTGTTCCGAAATGTTGTGTTCTTTTGCAGAACAAATAAGTCCCTAAATATTTCAACGGGTACCAAATATTTCACCAGTGGTACCCGTTGAAATATTTTTCTGTGATACCGGTGGTATATTTCACTAGAGGTACCCATTTCAACGGTGGTACCCAAAGTAAGTTTTCAGCGATGGTACCTATTTCATCTATGGTACCCAAACTAGTTATTTCAACTGTAGTATCCAAAATAATTATTTAAATAATTACTCCAGTATTACAAACTATGTAACACTTATCAGATAAAAACTTACTCGTAATGGATGTTTACACTAAATCAATGAATGTAAAACCTATGATTTGTATGTATACGTTTTTAATGTTTAATCATTGCTTAAATAATATGTGTTTTTGCTTTGATTTATTGATTTTTAAGGTTAGTTGTTTAGTTATTAAATCATGTGCGAGTAAATATATACCATTGGCGAGTTGGAATAAAGGACAAAGCAATATGCTTACTCTTTCTTTAATTATTTTTATTTTTATTTTTATTATGTTACATTTTGTTTATAACACAATTGTTCACCTAAAATTTAGCACAATTGAACGGGGCTTTTGAGCGGAAAAACGTGCTAGTAGAGACAACTCACATGGCATAGAGATTGTCATAAATTTAGTGTCAGATTTATATAAAGTAAAAATTTTAAAAAATTTAAAATCCTAAATCTAAAGACTTTCTACTTCGTTCAAATAAGGAAAATTTTCTTCAAAGTGTACTTTATCACGAGAAATAATTTATATGGCTTTGGAATTTCAGCATCCGTAGAAACGAATTACTCAAATAGTTAAAATTATTACTCAAATAGTTAAAATTTTGAAACTTGACTGGTATAATAATCTTAACGGTTTAAGAAGATCGGTTCTTAACCTAAAATCAATGTTTAACATCACGTCTTGCCTTAATTGCACAATTATGAACCTCATTATGAAAATCAATATGAGAACTCAAAAAACTAAAGTCGATAAGATGAAAAAGCTAAAACTTACAACACTAAATTTGGATGACAAAACTCATGTGCCATTTATTAAAAGAGAAAAAGTGTAAGATAAACTAAAACAATTCAAAGTGCGATAGAGGATAAAGAAATTAGTTTATACCTAAAATTAGTATGTAGGATTTTGAGGCCAGCGTTCAAGATATGTGTATTCTTCAGGATGTACTTCCAAAAGTATGTGATCAAACCGACCTAAGCCTATCAAGTGGGCCAGGCTGGCCGGGGCCTGGCCCAGTAAACCCGGCCCACCACCAAACCGACACGGATCCGGCTATGGGGTAGGGGGCTGGGCTAAGTGGGTTCTATTACGGGGATGAGCCGGACAAGATGGACAGCCGGCCCCACTAGTGAGCCAGGTTGATGGCCCACCGGGGCACCGGCCTAGCCTGACTCACTTCGAAGATTGTCCATATTCTGAAAAATATTATCACTTGGAGATGCAGGGGTTCAAACTCCATACCTCTTGCATGCAAAGCATGCTTTCAACCATTGAACTACATCCTTATTTGTTACCTAAAACAATTAGCAATCATATATAACTATTATAAGTAAATTTGGTTTTGAAATAAAATTCCAGTCGTTGGGAGTGGAGCCACCAATGGTCCAATTAATCTCCAAACGGCTATATAACTGTTGTTTACCCCTCCCCGACCCCAAAATAGCCCCTACCTTCCCACATTTATTTTTAACCCAAACTTTAATATACTACATTTTGACCCTATTTTTAAACTATAAATACTTCTCCATCCTTCTTCATTCTTCATTCTTAAAGTTAGATATTTAATTTGGAAATCATTTACCTTTATGCAATCATTTATAGCCACACAAAATATATGTGACTCATTTAACACCACAAGTTTAAAAGTTTTCTCTTCTTTCTTAAATTACGTGTCTAGTCAAATAAACATATCAACAACTACATAAATAATTTAAAATAAAATTTAAAACTTAAATTGATAACATTGCAAATTCAAACATACAAACTTGAACGGAAATATATTGTAAATCAAAAGTTCAAAACATATAAATTAAACGACTAACATTGATTGAAAATTTTAAAGAAGAGATAAACTTCAAAGTTCAACTTCATGTCTTTTCACCAAGTGCCTACGCAACACACCGGTACCCCTCCTAATACCTGATGATTTGGACTTATAATGTAATGACATGTTCAGTCGTTATGTGCATTTTGACTATTCTACCCACGTTGGCTCGATTCCCAAAGTTATCGGACTATCCTAGTGAAAGTTGAGAAATTAGAACCTTTAAGTGTGATATTTTGACCTATGGTTGAGTTTTGAGTAGGCGGACCTGTTTTAGAATTTCATCAATTCTGTGGTCATTTATGACCTTGTGGGATAGTTGGTTCGGCTCTCCAGGCTCTCGGGAGTATTTTGGCTATAGGGAGGAAAGTTAGTTTAGGTCGTTGGGGGTTGGCCTGAATAAATAGACCTCCGATGGAAATTCTAAGACCGCAATTGAGTTCGTAGTGTGTTTTTACATGTGTATGCATATCTGGTTTGTACTGTGGAGGTCTGGGGTGATTGTCGGATTTGGGGGTTGATAAGTGAACACTGATTTTCTACTGGTTTCTGGTGTACTCACTAGGGCGAGCCTCAGTGTACCCCAGCGGATTGGGACCGCTGCAGCGGACAACGTTCTGCTATGGCGAAGGGTTTGGCTTTTGTCTTAGGACCGCGGGTGGGGTCAAGTGGGCTGAAGGCGCGGGTCCACTACAACAGATCTTGACTGCTGCAGCGGACGACGGGTAGGCAGATTCCTTTTTTAAGTGTTAATTAAAATCCTTCATCTTCCATTTTAAAATACTTCTCCAAGGCACTCTTAGGGAGATTTCAAGCATTCTTGGGTGGATTCTTCTTGTGGTAAGTTTCGCTAGCCTTGTATTACCTTTCTTTACCTTTATTGAGTGGATTTAATGGTGGAAACAATCTAGAAATTAGTTGAAGAAGATGGGTTCTACCCAATTAGGGTTTATTTGATTATTAGGCCTAAATGTGTGATAAATTGATGGGTTTTGCTAATCTAAGATTGGATTTTACTAATTAGTAAGTATTAAGCTTGAATCTTCCATTATTGTTGATGAATTCGAATGTTGTAAAATTAGGGTTCATACCCAAATTGTGGGTTTTGTATTAATTGATGAAATTGGCCTAGTCTTGAGTTATTTTAGTAATTGTGTAATAGGATTGAACTCCTAGAACGTTGAATTTCATATTTTATTTTTGAAATGATCGTTTTACCCTTGTTGGCCCATTTCCTCTTTCTTCTTTATTTGGTTTGGGTTCAAAGGAATAGTCTAGTGCTATGGGTTTTGTTAGTTCATTCTCTAACTTAGATTTTGGTGATATTTATACTTCGAGTACAATTGTGATCCTTAGAAAGGCAAGGCGCAAGTGTGATCATTGTGACTCCCGCTTGGCATCCAGGTAGGTTATGGCTTACCTTCTGGTTAGACTTCGGTTAGCAAAGCGTATATATAGTTAGTTACTATTGGAGGAAGCATGTATTCCTTCGGATATGAAGTTGGGATGTATTACTCATTTTGGTACTGTTGACTGAATTATGGATGTTGCCTCTTGTGATTTATTGGTTTGCTTCCTAGTGTTGGATAGTGGATTGCACTTAGTTACCATATCATCCTTGTGATATAGTTGTATCTCACTTATCTTGATAGTATCATGCATAGAGGAAGGGAGATAACTTTATACTGATATTGTGATATGTGTCCATGCGTGGCATGATTAGGGATTTGATATGATACAATTGATATTGTCATTGCATTGCATTTATCCTCATTTTCATAATATATAAATATTATCTATGATTGGCGTGATGGTAATAAGTGAGAAGAAAACAAAAGTGATTTTTATGACATATTGATTGGGTAGCCATCTCTAAGCTATGTAAGGAACAGCTAGCGGTGTGGTCGGTGGTAGAGTCATCTCCAGGTTGTGTGATACAGAGTGGCTGGTACATGGACTTCGCAGGTCCTTCATGAGTCATGACTGCCGGGGCGTAGAGATATTCCGCCCGGAGCATGTGTGTACGAAGTTTACATTTGGGCATTGCATTGCATATTTACTCATCATTACATTCACATATTTCTTGGATTCTGTACTTGACTTTCTGTACTTGGGTGGTTTATTCTTAGACTGTGATATTACTTATACTTGATTGTGAGCATGTCTAGTCTTCAGTTTCTTTCTTATATAAATGTTAGCTAACTGTTGTCGGCCTATGATACCTACTAGTAAATAGTATTTGTACTGATACTACCTTGTTGCATTCTTATGAGTGCATACTATGTGACCATTTCCACTCATATACCTCGAGACTGATCCCGAGGCTGCTGTCGAGTCTTCTAGGGTGAGCACTACCTAATGGATCCGCCACCCGGGGACTCCTCCATTATTACTTGTCTTTTCTTTTATTCTGAGATAATATCGTACTTTGAGACTTGTATTATTCCGACTTGTATTGATTATTAGTGACTCTTCTACTATTTAAAATTATTCCTTGGGATTGTACTAGTATTATACTTCTGCACCTATGATATTTATTATTTAGACTTCCGCTTATCTTGTTCTATTTATTTATTTGTTGTTAAATTACTTATTAAAGGACGATTTCGCCTACCGAGGTGGGAAATAATAGGTGCCCACGCAACTAAGTAATTTAGGATCATGATAAGTTAGTATCAGAGCCCTAGGTTACCCAGTCTATAAGTACAAAAACATGTCTAGTAGAGTCTTGCAGATGGGTACGAAGAGCTCCGTACTTATCTGTGAGAAGTTATGGGACATTTAGTAAACTTCAAACTTCTTCATTCTTTCATGCCACTTTATTCAAATTGGTATCTGAAACGTTCGAAATGGTATCTAATCCATTTCTATTCTCTCACAGATGGTGAGGATACAAGTTGATATTGCGAGGGACGGCACGCCCGAGCCCACTATTAGGGCTGGCGCTAGAAGATGGGGATAGGAAAGAGATCACAACCGAGCTAGAGGTGGTGGCATTGCACCGGCTAGAAGTAGGGCTACTGCAGCTGGACAGAGACGGGCACACTCAGCTTATCCAGAGCGTGATCCCAAAATAGAGTAGGCAGTTAGGGAGGTTTGGGACCAACACAGAATCACCCTGAGGATATGTCCAACCCAGCACTTCAAGACACATTGGCCGTATACTTTTGTATCTTAATGCCCAGCAGGTAGCAGGCCATGGGCGGTGTCACTCTAGGGGGTTCTCAGAGTAAAGCATGTTACATACCCCCCGAGCAGGGACAGACATAGGGAATGCAGCCTGCTGTTGCCATGGTCCCGCGCATTGATTTTTTACCAACCCCTTAGGGCGAGTAGGGACAGACACAGGGGATGCAGCCTATTGCAGCCATGGCCCTATGCATTAATAGTTTACCAACCCCTGAGGGCGTTCCTAGGCCAGTAGAAGCCTGGGCTTTGACACATAGAGATCAGGAACTCATTGGTAGGTTCCTGAAGTTGGAACCATCCAGGTTTCATGGTACCCAGAGTGAGTAGCGTATGAGTTCATCGTAGATATATATGAGAGGTTGTACAATATTAGAAATGTTTAGTCCCATAGCGTGGACTATGTATCTTTCCAATTTCGCGATGATGTAAAAATGTGGTGGAGCTATTATATTGAGGGCAGACCAGCCGGTTCACCTCTACTCATTTAGGTATAGTTTCACCAACTCTTCCTAGAGAAGTATGTGTCGCGTACCTTGGGAGATCAGTACAGGGATGAGTTTACCCATTTGTGGTAGAGGGGTATGTCGGTGGTAGAGTATGAGGCCAGATTCTTAATTTAGCTCAGTATATAATGCACTTGATTCAGATAGAGGCAGAAAGGGTACGTAGATTCATTAATGGACTTTTGCTTTCATTCTATGTTCCTTGTCTTCCGCTTGTGGCTTTGGGGTCTTCCTTCCAAGCAGTAGTTGATCAGGCTTTGAGGGTTGAGGCTTCCACATTTCGATCTATTGGATGGTCTAGTGAGAAGAGGCCTCGTTAACATATTAGATTCAGTGGTTCTTCTAGTCATAGAGGTGCGGTTCAGTCTTCCAAGACCTATCATTTAGCCCCTAGTCATCCTATTTAGTCCGCATTGCATGCATCTTTCGGTAGCCCTTCTTGACAAAGTGGTTATGGGGTTGGACAGTCTCATAGAGGTTTTTCTTCCTGGCCAGCCGACCGAGGTGGTCCATATGATTCTTCAGCCTCCGTGTGTCAGCCTCCAGCGCCCAGAGTTTGTTATGGTTGTGGTGAGTCAGGTCACTTCAAGAGAGATTGTCCTCAATCTAGATAGAGTGGGACTCAGTAGGATTCCAGGTTCTAGACCTCTAGGACTCCAATTTTTTCTAGTTGTCGGGGTGGTTTTTCAGCCAGAGCGGCATTCAGTCAGGCTTTGGTGGTTCTCAGTATTCTAGGGGTGGACATCAGTCCGATAGAGGTGCTTCTCAGGTTTCCAGAGGAGGAGCATAGTCTGGTCAAAGTGGTTGTGGTGGTGCACAATGTTATGTATTTCCCGGTAGGCCTGAGGCAGAGGCTTCTGATGATGTGATCTCAGGTAACATTTTTATTCGTCATCGGCCCTCTACAGTCTTGTTTGATGCAGGGTCTACTTACTCATATGTATCTGCTTATCATTCGATTGGTTAGAATTTGACATGTGACCGTCTTGACTTGCCTATTCATGTATCTACTCCGGTTGAGAATTCTATACTAGTTGATAGAGTCTATCAGTCTTGCTTAGTTACTTTTATTGGGTAAGACACGTGGGTAGACTTAATGATCCTGGATATGTTAGACTTTGATATTATATTGGGTATGACTTTGAGTGGAGAGGTACTCCTAGTCCCGCTCTCAATAAGATTATTTTTATCTCTTCGTAAAGAAACTTGTTGACAAAGGATGTTTGACCTACTTGGCCCATATTCGTGATACTAGTATTGACTCTTCATCCCTTGAGTCTATGCTTATTTTATATGAGTTTGTGGAGGTGTTCCTTGCTGATTTGTCGAGTATGCCACCCGATCATGATATTGATTTCTGTGTTGACTTAGAGTCTGACACGTGCCCTATTTCTATTGCAACTTATAGTATGGCACCTGTTGAGTTGAGGGAGTTGAAAGAGCAGTTGCAATATCTTTTGAGTAAGGGGTTCATTAGACTGAGTGTCTCCCTTTGGGGTGCTCCCGTGTTATTTGTGAAGAAGAAATATGGTACGATGAGGATGTGCATAGATTACCGTCAGTTGAACAAGGTTATTATTCATAATAAGTACTCGATTCCTCGTATTTATGACTTGTTCAACCAGCTTCAGGGTACTTCGGTATTTAAAAAAATTGATTTGAGGTTAGGCTATCACCAGCTGAAGATTTAGGCCAAGGATATTCCGAAGATGGCTTTTAGGACTCATTATGGTCATTACAAATTCTTTGTAATGTCTTTTGGGCTTAAAAATGCCCCGGCAACTTTTATAGACTTGATGAATGGCATTTTTAAGCCATACTTAGATACCTTCATCATTGTCCATATCGATGATATCATAGTGTATTCAGAGAATAAAGAGGAGCATGAGCAGCATTTGACGATTGTCCTTGGATTGTTGAGAGAGAAGGAGTTGTATGCGAAATTTTCAAAGTGTGAGTTTTGGCTTGATTATGTGGCATTATTGGGCCTCGTAGTGTCGAGATAGGGAATTTTGGTTGATCCCAAGAAGATTGAGAGATTGGGCGAGGCCCACAACTATGACTGAGATTCGTAGCTTTGTAGGGTAGGCCAATTACTATCGTCGATTTGTGAAAAGATTTTCTTATATTGCATGTCACTTAACTAGATTGAATCAGAAAAAGGTTCCCTCTAAGTGGTCTGATGCTTGTGAGGAGAGCTTTCAAAATCTCAAGACTATGTTGACTACAGCTTCGATCTTAGCATTACCCGTGGAGGGTAAGGATTATTCAGTCTATTGTGATGTGTCCCATGTTGGTTTGGGCACTGTGTTGATGCAGGAGGGAAAGGTCATTGTCTATGCTTCCAGAAAGTTGAAGATCCATGAGAAGAACTACCCTACCCATGATTTGGAGTTGTTAGTGATTATTTTCGCTTTAAAGATTTGGAGGCATTACCTATATGGGGTCCATTGTTAGGTGTTTATCGATCATCACAGCCTACAACATATATTCAATTAGAGGGATCGCAATTCTAGGCAGCATAGATGGATGGAACTTCTGAAGGATTGATATCACTATACTTTACCATTCGGGTAAGGCTAATGTGGTAGATGATGCCTTGAACCGCAAAATAATGAGTATTGGTAGTTTGGGTCGATTGGTTGTTTCTGGGCGTCCCTTAGCCATGGAGGTTCAGACTTTGTCTAATAGTTTTGTACGATTGGATCTTTCAAATTCGGGCAGAGTTTTAATGCATGTTCAGGAGAGGTCATCTCTCTTGGAGTAGATTAGGGCCCAATAGTTTGGGGTTACACAGTAGAACAAGATTTGTGATAAGGTATTGTATGGTGAGACCAAGGAGGTTGTGCTTGATAGTGAGGGGATTCTGAGGATCAAGGGACGTGTGTGTGTTCCTCGTGTTGGTGATTTGATTAGTTTGATATTAGTGGAGGCCCAAAGCTCCAGGTATTCCATTTATCCATGTGCTACTAAGATGTATCGTGACCTCAAACAACATTACTGGTGGGATCATATAAAGAGAGATATTGTAGATTTTATTGCTCGGTGTGGGAATTGTCAGCAAGTTAAGTACAAACATTAGAGACCTAGTAGGGTGATTCAGAGAATGCCTATTCCCGAGTGAAAGTGGGAGAGGATCGCCATGGATTTTATTGTAGGTCTTCTGAAGACATTGGGCAAGTTTGACTCAGTTTGGGTTATCATGGATAGACTAACCAAGTCCGAGCACTTCATTCCAATTTAGATTACCTATAATACTGATAAGATCGCTAGGATTTACATTAGTGAGATTGTGCGATTGCACAGGGTTCCTATTTCTGTCATCTATGATTGAGGTCCTCAGTTTACTTCCCATTTCTAGCGGACTTTGCAAGCAGAGTTTGGTACTCAATTGGAACTTAGTACTGCTTTTCATCCCCAGACGGATGGACAGTCCGAGAGGACTATTCAGGTGCTCGAGGATATGTTGAGAGCATGTGTTATTGATTTCGGTGGTCATTGGGACCAGTTCTTATCCTTGGTAGAGTTTGTGTACAACAATAGCTACCATTCCAGTATTGATAGGGCTCCATTTAAAGCTTTATGTGGTAGGAGGTATCGTTCTCCTATAGGATGGTTTGATGCTTTTAAGGTCCGATCATGGGGCACAGATTTGTTGAGGAAGTCCTTAGATAAGTTGTAGCTTATTCAGGAAAAGCTATGGCAGCTCAGAGTCGGCAGAAGATGTATGTAGGCCGAAAGGTCCGAGACTTAGGAGTTTATGGAGGGTGAGCAGGTTCTTCAGACGATATCACCCATGAAGGGTGTGATGCAATTTGGGAAGAGGGGGCAAGTTGAGCCCAAGATACATTGGTCCATTTGAGATTCTCCGTCATATTGGTGCTATTGCTTATTAGTTGGTTTTGCCACCAGGGTTGTTGGGTGTTCATCTGATTTTTCATGTTTCTATATTGAAGAAATACCATTCTGACAAGTCTTATATCATTCGTTGGGATTCGACATTACTTTATAAGAACTTGTCTTATGAGGCGGAGCCTATAGCAATTCTAGATAGGCAGGTTAGGAAGTTGAGGTCTAATGAGATAGCTTTCGTGAAGGTGCAATGGAAGAATCGTCCCATTAAGGAGGTTACATGGGAGATCGAGTCCGATATGCATGTCAGATATCCCCAGTTGATTGCTGACTCATGTACTTTTATCCCCTTTCTTTCCTTGTCGCTAGAGGACGAGCGATTTTTTAATTGGTATCTAATGTAACGACATGTTCAGTCGTTACATGCGTTTTGATAATTTTACCCCTGTTGACTCGATTTCCAAAGTTATCGGACGATCCTAGTAAAAGTTGAGAAATTAGAACCTTTAAGTGTGACCGTTTGACATATAATTGACTTTTGAGTAGGTGGACCTTTTTCGAAATTTTGTCAATTCCGTGAGGTCCGGATGGTCATTTATGACTTGATGGGATAGTTGGTTCGTCTCCCGAGGCCCTCAGGAGTATTTTTGGCTATTGGGTGAAAAGTTAGTTTAGGCTGTTGGGGGTGTCACACCCCTTTTCCGCTCCCCGATGATGAGACGAGATGTTTTTATTAAAGAAAGGGTGTTTCCAATTGAAGTGACAGTATTGAATAGGGATTAATTATTTTACAGAGTCACCACTTGAAATTGAGTTTTGGTGTTCCAAGTCACCTTATGAATCCCTAATCAAAAGGAAATGACTCTTTTTTATTGGTTCGCAAAAATAAAAGGTCGGGTAAGAAATTATGTTGACCGGGGAGAAGGTATTAGGCATTCCAAGTACCGTGGTTCTAGCACGGTCGCTTTATCAACTTATACTTAGCTTAATCTATTTGTTGGATAAATTATATAACAAGCCTTGAATTGCTCGTCCTTTTTATTGTTGAAATTTTATTAGTCTTAACCCAGATGCATACCGCATTCTGGATCTTGACATACACCGGCTTAGAAGCATAACCACTTTCTTCGCATCGTGTGTATCACACCTAATAATCTCTGTCTACACGTCTCGGTTTGAATTAATGCAAATTAATTATTAATTCAAACTAATTATTAGAATCATTTTTTCCAAGATGCGTAACCGCATCCTTGAGTTTCTTTTAAACGTCTCAAAATAAGATGCATAATCACATTCTTAATCGAAAAAATATTCTAAAACTCGCATACATTTGCCTAATCCCTGACTAAATAACAAAGTGATGGAACCCTTGAGAACCAGAAAAAACGCAATTTAAAACAACTTCAATTTTCATATGTTCGTCACCAAATTTGTCTGATGGATATTATCAAAATGATGCAAACATTTAACAAATACATTAAACAAAATATCAAAGAAATTGAATAAAATATTGGACAGTAATGACATATAGACCGAATCGAACGCCAGGAGACAAACCAATATAATCTAATAAATGATTTATAAGCTCACTTGGCATTAAACTAAACTAACTCACTATGCTTAAACCATATTATACATTCAGCAATTAAATTAACTATATTAGAGCTTATTCCAAAGTAAAATTATGAACAGAAGAAAATAAAATTTTAACAAATGAATCAAGACCAACGATAGACAAAGCAAACTAATACATTGCATTCATCATCATAAGAATTTATTTGCAATACATAAACAGAAAACATAAAAGAGAATAAAGTAAAAGTGAACCTTTAAAAATTGAAGCTCCTCAAAAGTCGAAAAGAAAATACAAGTGAAAGGTCCTATCTATGCAGCTTCTCTTGAATCTTTGACTTGAATCTTCATGCCAACCCTAGTGGTGAGACAGGCGCTTTGACCTCGAATTGAATCTTGAAAATAAACCCTATTCTCAAGGCAGGCTCCTGCTACTAGAACTGAATTTGAAATCAACTGAGAGTACACCCTATTCTTCAGGTGGGTTCCTGAACTTTAAATTGAAAGACGTTCCTATTCTCCCGGAGGGTTCCTGAACTTAAAGTTGAGAGGTGTCACTGTTCTCCGGGCGGGTTCCTGATTTGCTCCCATTTTTCAGACGGGTCCTAACTTGCTTCTCATTCTTCAGGCGGGTCCTAACTTGCTTCCCATTCTTCAGGCGGGTCTGATTTGGTTCCCATTCTCCAGGAGGGTCCTGCACATTATCAAAACAAAAAATACAAATAAAAATTTTCTGCTCCAGTTTACACCAGGAGATTTTGTGAGTGTTAGCAAAATTATAAACTATATGTAAAAATAATTCAAGGCTTCGACTAGGAAGTGTGTCTCCTATAGGTGAACTCAAAGACTCTGACGTCTAAGTCATATTATTCAGGAGGGTCCTGATGACTACATCCCATTTTTTAGGAGGGTCCTGCTGAATAAATCTCATTTTCCAGGAGGGCCTTGATATACTAATCCAATTTTCCAGAAGGGTCCTGCTGAATAAATCTCATTTGCTAGGAGGATCCTGATGACTAAATCCTATTTTCTTGGAGGGTCCTGCTAAACTAATCTCATTTTCTCCGAGGGTCCTGATAACTAAATCTCATTTTCTATGAGGGACCTGATGACTAAATCTCATTTTTCAGGAGGGTCCTGCTAAACAAATTCCATTTTCCAGGAGGGTCTTGCTAAACTAATCTCATTTCCAGGAGGGTCATGCTAAATAAATCACATTTTCCAAGAGCGTCTTGATGACTAAATCCTATTTTCCAGGAGGGTCCTACTAAACTAATCTTATTTCCATGAGGGTTCTGATAACTAAATCTCATTTTTCATGACTGTCCTGATAACAATCCATTTTTCCAAGAGGATCCTGATAACTAAATTCCATTTTCCAAGAGGGTCCTGATAACTAAATCTCATTTTTCATGAGGGTCCTGCTAAACTAATCTCATTTTATATGAGGATCCTCTCATTTTTCAGGAGGGTCCTGCTAAACAAATTCCATTTTCCAGGAGGGTCCTGCTAAACTAATCTCATTTTCCAGGAGGGTTATGCTAAATAAATCACATTTTTCAATAGGGTCTTGATGACAAAATCCTATTTTCCAAGAGGGTCCTACTAAACTAATCATATTTTCATGAGGGTTCTGATAACTAAATCTCATTTTTCATGAGTGTCCTGATGACAATCCATTTCCCAAGAGGGTCCTGATAACTAAATTCCATTTTCCAAGTCCTGATAACTAAATCTCATTTTTCAGGAGGGTCCTAATAACTAAATCTCATTTTTCATGAGGGTCCTACTAAACTAATCTCATTTTCCAGGAGAGTCCTGATGACTAAATCTCATTTTTATGAAGGTCCTGATGACTAAATCCCATTTTCCAAGAGGGTCCTGATAACTAAATCCCATTTTTCAAGAAGGTCTTGATAACTAAATCTCATTTTTCAAGAGGGTCCTGATGACTAAATCCCATTTTCCATGAGTGTCCTACTAAACTAATCCCATTTTTTAGGAGAGTCATGATGACTAAATCCCATTTTCCAGGAGGGTCCTAATTACTAAATCTCATTTTTCAGAAGGGTCCTAATAACTAAATTCCATTTTCTAGAAGGGTCCTAATAACTAAATCCCATTTTCTATGAGGGTCCTGTTAAACCAATCCCATTTTCCCTGAAGGTCCGTTTCATCTAAATCTCATTTTTCAGGAGGGTCCTGCTAAACTAATCCTATTTACCAAGAGGTTCCTGAAAACTAAATCTCATTTTCCAGAAGGGTCTTGATGACTAAATCTCATTTTCCAGGAGGATCATGATAACTAAATTTCATTTTCCAAGAGGGTCTTGATGACTAAATCCCATTTTCCAGGAGGGTCCTGCTAAACTAATCTCATTTTCCATGAGGTCCTGCTGAGTAAAATACCATTTTCCAGGAGGATACTGATGACTAAATCTCATTTTCTAGGAGGATACTAATGACTAAATCTCATTTTCCATGAGGGTTTTGATAACTAAATCCCATTTTACAAGAGGGTTATGATTACCAAATCTTATTTTTATGAGGGTCCTAATGACTAAATCCCATTTTCCAGGAGGGTCATGTTGATCTAAATTCCATATTCCAGGAGGGTCCTGATGACTAAATTTTATTTTGCAGTAGGGTCCTGCTAAATAAATCTCATTTTCTAAGTGGGTCCTACTAATCTAAATCTCATTTTACATGAGGGTCCTGATGACTAAATTCCATTCTCAAAAAAGGGTAAGGCAGCCAACAAATAAACTTTGCTACCCCTGTTTCAAAGAAAGAAAATTTATGAGTTTTTAAACTTAGTGGTTGGTTTGTGGCCTTGGCTCTGAAGTGATTGCTCATGCAGTCTTTTCGATTTCGATTTCAAGTTGTTACTACTCGTTGTTGACTCATTCTCATATTTACCCAAACTCTGGCTGATAAGAGCAACTTGAGTAGCTTCAACCCGATATCAACCTCAGTTTCGTGGTGCACATTGGTCTAACCCTCGCTGAACCCTTGAATTTTCATGAACCCAGAACCCGTCAACGGACAATATCTCATTGAGCTGCTTGCTCCTTCATAGATCATATCACTTTCATGTGTTAGACTGATGTTTTGCTTTGTGTAATTGAAGAAGCTAGTAGCAAGTGTTGAAGTCCTTTCTCACTTGTATTAGCAAAGACATACTCATAAGAGAAGAAAAATGTGAAAAAGTGAAATGATGAAAATATAGAGGAGAAACGAATTCATTAGAAAAATGTCTCATTCGAGAAAAGAAAGAAAGTGAAACTCATTTGAGTGCGGTTGCTGGCTCCAATGATTATGACATGCATTTTAGATTGATTGGCCTAATCTATCCGTCCATACTGTTCAGTATCCCTTATCAACTCTCTGACTGTGAAATCGAGCTTTTGTGCTTCAACCAACATCATTACGATCAAGGCCCTCATTGGGCTAGTGGCGCCCCGAAAGGTTTTCGCCAAAAAACCTCTCATTTTCAATTCTCTCAACTTACTATCGCCTTATGGTGCCTATGAGGGTTTTCACCAATAAGACTCATTTTTATTTCTCTCATCTTGCCATCGCTTATGATTCCCGTGAGGGTTTTTACCAATAAGACACTTATTTTTCTTCCTTACTAATGAACACAAGTAATACCCAAGGTGCAAACATCCATAGAATCGTGGCACGCTTAGCCTTGACATCCTTGAAAATTGATCTGAATGTCATTTTTGGTTGTAACGTGGATTTTGGATGTGGTTGAAAAGAAAGGACGGCATGAAGGCTCAAAGATGACATTAAGATAAATAGGGTTGAGACTTTCAACTTTTGGAATCAACTCGAAAACGGATAACAACGTCTGCCCCTGTTTCTTTGAAATTTTTTATTTGATTGGACCGATCCCCCCACATATCCTACCAAAATAAGAATCAGGTCGAACGTAATTTACAAATGATTTTTTTTGTTTGTTTGTTGTTATTTTTTTTAAACTCTATATTTCTTACTCTATTTTAATTCCAAAAGAGGGTATGAAAAAAATAAACTAAGGCTCAAAGGGGTAGCAAAGGATGACACAATGTATAGATAGCAGAATAAAATGACTTCATCATATCAACCCTCAAAGATACCAAGTACAAAATAAGTAGTCTAAAAATGAAACACGAAAATCATACATAATTTCTCTTGACAGCATTTGCATTGATGGCCATTTCTAACATTTTTTCCTCTATATCTGTCAAATACAAAGCATCGTTGGACAATACTTTTTTCACGAAAAATGGCCCCTGGCGGTTTGGAGCGAACTTTCCTTTAGCTTCAACCTAGAATGGAAAATGCGCTTCAACACTAATTGACCCTCTTTGAAACGTCTAGGACGCACCTTCTTATAATATGCTCGCGCCATGCTCATCTGATACAACTGACCATGACATACTGACGTCAATCTCATTTCATCAAGTGAGCTCAACTGATCCAATCGATTTTTGACCCACTCATCATCATCAATTTCAGCTTCCACAATGATTCGAAGGGATGGGATCTCAATTTCTACAGGTATAACTGTTTCAGTCCTATATACTAATAAAAAAAGAGTTGCACCTATTGAAGTACGAACAATTGTACAATAACCCAATAGAGCGAAAGGCAACTTTTCATGCCATTGTCTAGATCCTTGAACCATTTTGTGAAGTATCTTCTTGATATTCTTGTTAGCGGCTTCCACGACCCCATTTTCCTTCTGACGATATTGCGTTGAATTCATATGAGCAATCTTAAATTATTTCCATACCTCTTGCATCAAGTGACTGTTGGGATTTGCAGCATTATCTATAATAATTATCTTCGGAACTCTAAATCTGCAGATGATGTTGGAGTAAACAAAGTCCACCACAACTTTTTTGGTTACCGACTTGAAAGTTACTACCTCTACCCACTTCGTAAAATAATCAATGGCTATGAGGATAAACATATTCCCATTTGATACTTTAGGTTCAATCGGCCGAATCACATCCATTCCCCAAGCTGCAAAAGGCCATGGTGCAGACATTGTGTGCAACTCTGAAGGAGGAGAATGTATCAACTTACTGTGTATTTGGAATTGATGACACTTACGTACAAAACAAATGAAATCCTGCTCCATGGTGAGCCAATAATAACCTACCCGAAGGATTTTCTTTGCCAAGACATACTCGTTCATATGCGGCCCACAGACTCCAGAATGTAATTCAGTCATGATAGTCAAAGCTTCTTTAGCATCTACACACCTTAGAAGTCCTAAGTCAGGAGTCTTCTTGTACAAAATTCATCCGCTTAAGAAAAATCCACTGGCCAATCTTCGAATAGTTCTTTTTTGATCACCAGTGGCATGTGTTGGATATTCCCCAGATTAAATATATTTTTTAATATCATGGAACCAAGGTACACCATCGAGTTCCTCTTCAACCACATTGCAATAAGCATGTTGATCACGAGTTTGTATATACAAAGGGTCGATGTGAGCTTTGTCTGAATGTTGGAGCATCGAAGACAATGTGGCCAAGACATCAACAATCTCATTATGAATCCTAGGAATGTGTTTAAACTTCACTGTTATGAACCGTTGACAGAGATCTTCCAAACATTGTCGATATGGTATAAGCTTCAAATCACAAATTTCCCATTCCTCCCGAATTTGGTTGATCAGCAAGTCAGAGTCACCTATCACTAATAATTCTTGGATTCCCATATCAACGGTTAATCTCAAACCCAAAATGCAAGCTTCATACTCCGCCATGTTGTTGTTAGAGTAAAATTGAAGTTGGCCTATTGTTGGATAATGCTGCTCGGATTCAGAAATAAGAACTACTCATATTCCAACTCCATTCATGTTAGCAGCGCCATCAAAGAATAACTTCTAGATTGTCATCGAAAATCACTCCGTCAATACATGATACTTCTTCATCAGGAAAATATGTCTTCAATGGCTCATATTCTTCATCCCCGGGGCATTCAGCCAAATGGTCCGTCAAAGCTTGAGCTTTCATCGAGGTTCGAGTCATATAGACTATATCAAATTCTATGAGCAATATCTGCCATTTTTCGAGTCTACCTGTGGGCATAGGCTTCTGAAAAATATACTTCAAGGGATCCATGCGGGAGATGATATAAGTAGTGTAAGTTAAAAGATAATTCTTCAATTTCTGTGCAACCCAAGTCAGGGCACAACAAGTCCTTCGAAGAAGAGTGTATTTAGCCTCATAAATGATAAATTTCTTGCGGAGATAGTAGATGGCATGTTCCTTTTTGCTCGTGACGCCATGTTGACCCAATACATAACCAAAAGAATTATCCAAAACTGATAGGTATAGTAATAAAGGTCTACCAGGCTCAGGCGGAACCACCACTAGCGGGTATGACAAGTACTTTTTGATTCTGTGAAACGCCTCTTGGCATTCGTCAATCCATTCAACCGCATCATTCTTCTTTAGTAACTTTAAAAGGGGTTGACAGATTGTCGTGAGTTGGTCAATAAATCGACTGATGTATTTCAACCTCCCAAGTAGGCTTATCATTTCGGTTTTGTTCTTTGGTGGTGGTAACTCTTGAATAGCTTTAATCTTTGAAGGATCTAACTCAATACCACGTCGACTGACTACAAATCCTAAAAGCTTCCCCGACGGGACTCCAAATACATAGTTTGCTAGATTGAGATTGTACATGCGAAGTCTTTCAAAGAACTTCGACAGATCCTTGGGGTGGTCAGACTGCTTTTTTGATTTAATGATCACATCATCTACATAAACTTCAGTCTCTTTATGTATCATGTCATAAAAATGGTGGTCATCTCCCTCATGTATGTTGCCCTCGCATTCTTTAAACCAAATGGCATGACTCGATAATAATACGTACCCTATTCTGTGATAAAGGACGTTTTCTCGGCGTCATCGTGATCCATAACGATCTAGTGGTACTCTGCATAACAATCTACAAAAGACGCAATTTCATGCTTAGCATAATTGTCTAATAAAATATGGATGTTGGGAAATGGAAAGTCATTCTTTGGGATAGCCTTGTTTAGATCACGATAATCAACACATACTAATCTCATGCGGGGGCTCGAAAGGTGAAGACATACAAGGAGGATATTTTTCGCATTGTGCGAGGAGAATTAGAACTCCTTAGGGACTTTATCACATGATTCCAGAAGGAGTGGATGTTGTTACCCGCAATCCCCAATAAATGAGTTACGGAGGCTTTCATAAAGGGTTGAATTCATCAAGTTTGGATGCCTCCCAAAAGCTCAAGGAAAATATCTTAGAGTTCTAGGCGACAACTTAGGAAGATGTGCACAACCTGTATGAGTCCAAGATCCGAATGGAAGATGATATGCTCGGAACTAGGGCCGGGAGTATCTTTGCCAAGTCTGATAAAAGAACCGACCATAATTTCTCAAAGAATCGTTACCAACCTTATCCTACTCCCACAAAGCAAAGAGGAGGACAAAGTTTTTGCTCATTTGAATAGTTAAATAACAAAGGAGGTCCCGGACAAAACAATCATGGATTACTGAATTTTGATAAAGGTAATTCATCTAAGGGTACCGGTACCCAAAATTATCCGAGTATAACTTCAACATCGATGAAGATCAAATGGTAGAGCTACTGAGAACTCATATGGTGTCCCATCCATCGAAACCACTATAATTTGATCTTAACAAGAGAGATCAGACCGTCTAGTGTGATTTTCATGGCACTCACGGGCATAAAATTGTGAATTGCAGATATCTACAAGAGAATGTAGCAGGAACACTAAGTAGGGTCCACCTCTGGAAATATTTGAGCGAGAGCTCGAAACAATTATGAGCGGGGTCCACCCACAGAAAATAAGTCAAATCCGGCTGCACCACTCATGTTATAAACATATCTATGGTGGATCAATGATTGTCACTACATCTTTCACTGTGGCTAAGAAAATGAAAATCCGTGAAACCCGAGAAAAGAGGTTCCAGGAGATACCTGATGAACATACTATTATATTCACTAAAGAAGATGCTACATGTATAACTTTCCCTCACAACGATGAACTGATCGTCACGGTACCCATCGATTTCTTCCAGGTGAAGAGAGTTTCAATTGATCCCGGAAGCTCATCTAATATAATCCGGCTGAAGGTGGTAGAAGAAATGAATATGGTAGACAAGATAGTTTTGACTGCCAGAACCCTCTCAGGTTTCAATATGTCAAGCGAAACTACAAAGGGGGAAGTTGATCTACCGGTGGATGCAATGGGGGTTATTAAGATGACAAATTTCTATGTCCTCGACGGCGACATGAGGTATAATATAATATTTAGAAGACAGTGGATACATGATATGAAGGCAGTCCCATCGACGTTACACATATTGGTGAGATTCTCTTCACCATAGAGGATTCAGCAAATCCGGGGTGAACATCCCGCTTCCAGGGAAATGTACGCCATATAGGAATCAGATGAGGTGGCAGACCCCAAATAGCAACTACAAGAAACAGAGCCAATATCAAAAGATGTTCATTAGGTTCCGTCGGTGGAAACAGAATCAACTTATCCGGAGGAGGAGTTTTCGAATCGGTACCAAGTACCCATATACTTTCAGGAACTGGATGAATCAGACGCCACCAAGTCCACTGTAGAGGAACTGGAGCAGATTGCACTACATCTGGAAACCCCGGATAGGAAGGTATACATGGACATCGAGTTAACCCTGGGGCTCAGGGATTTGATTCTTAAATATCTTATATCTAACGTTGATTGCTTTAGTCCTGGATCTCAGTTTCCCTCCAGTGCGATAGAAAAAAAGGTCGATAGCCGAACTCCGTAACAGGTTTATAAAAGAAGAGGTAGCTAGACTACTCAATATAGGGTCAATCCAGGAGGTAAAATATCTGGATTGGTTAGTAAATGTAGTCGTAGTACCTAAAATGGAAATAAGTTTATAATGTGAATTGATTATAAGGATTTTTAAAAAGCATGTCCTAAATATTCGTTTCCACCTGGGAGACCAAGAAAAAATATCTTTTTAACTACTTTCGGTACTTACGGTTATAACGCTATGCCTTTTGCACTAAGAAATATCGAGGCCACGTATCAAAGGTTAGTAAATAAAATGTTTGAAAAATAAATAGGAAAAATAATGAAAGTATATATAGATGATATGCTTGTTAATAGCCTCCATGTAGAGGATCATTTAAGTCACTTGCAAGGAACCTTTGAGGTGCTGAGGAAATATAATATGAAGCTGAACCCCAAAAATATGCTTTTAGGGTTGGCTCTGGTAAATTCTTGGGTTTCTTGGTTTCCCACAGAGGGATCGAGATAAACCCTGATAAAATCAAGGATATCGAAGATATATTGCACATACTTGAAGATGTGAAAGCAGTACAGCGACTCACTGGGCGAGTGGCGGCCCTGAGCGGGTTTATCTCTCGGTCGTCGGAAAAATATCACATGTTCTTCTCACCTCTGAAGAAGAAAAATGACTTTGTTTGGATGCTCGAATGCCAACAGGCCCTGCAGGACCTGAAAACATATTTATCTAGTCATCCACTCATGCCAAAGCCAAAGAATGGAAAATAACTACTTGTATATCTGGCAGTCAGAGGTAGAGGTAAGTGTGGTTCTAGTTCAGGAGGAAAAATGTACAATTTTCTGTCTGTTATGTAAGTAGAGTAATATCAGGGGTCGAGACCCAGTACTCGTTACTCAAAAGGTTAACTTTTGCCTTAGTAATGGCGTCGTGAAAGCTTCGTTTGTATTTTCAATATCACCTAATCCTTCTTTAAAATGTATTGCATAAGCCTGAACTTTCTGGGTGATTAGCTAAATGAGTAGTAGAATTAAGTGAATTTGATATTAAATATAGACCCGAACTGTGATAAAGTCGCAAGTCCTCGTAGACTTTATAGTTGATTTTAGTCCGGGAGTAACCCTACAAGCGAAAAATGAGGCTATCATAGTCTCAGGGACTGCCCCCAGAATCTGAACACTTCACACTGATGGTTCCTCTAACGACAAGAGGACGGTATGGGGGTAGTATTGCGAACTCCCACCGGTGAAATTTTAAGGAAAGTAATACATAGCACTTTGTTCAGTAGTAACGAAGTAGAGTATGAGGCTTTGATTGCTGGCCTGAGGTTTATGCTCACAAATTATTAAAGTCAAGTGCGACTCACTGTTGGTAGTGAACCAAATCCATGGAGTGTTTGAAGCCAAAGAGGAGTACATGTCAAGATACCTTAAAAAGACTTTAAAGTTGTTATCTCATTTTCAAGAATGGTCGGTGGTATATATACCACGGAAAGAAAACATAGAGGCAGATGTTGTCACGACCCAACCCGACGGGTCGCGACTAACCGCCCTAATGACGCCATTATCCTGACCTGTCACACATAATCCAACTAACACCTAATGAGTCTGAAATCCGGCAGCATAACGCTGCAATAACAACATATGCCAGGGTAGGCAAGCCGACAAGGCTGCCTTTACCCCCGAATGTACCTGCCTCCTGAGGATTCACAATTAGCCAACACAATACAACAGGCAAGCCGACAAGGCTGCCACTAGATAATATCATATATACACGGGGACACCCCAACACAGAGTACAATAGCATGACTGACCAAAACAGAGTTATAATCCTTACATAAGTACAACTCACAACTGTCTACAGACCTCTATAAGAAGGAGAACGACATCTGACGGGACAGGGCCCCGTCGTGCCCCTAAATATACATAAATCAAAATGATGGGGTTCCGTACCAAAATGGTAAAGCTCTGGATCAAAGGAGCTTTCCAAACAGCTGCGCAGGAACCTAAACCGGAGGGTCACCAAACTGAGCACATGTACCTGCGGGCATGAACGCAGCCCCCCGAGGAAAGGGGGTCAGTACGAAATAATGTACTGAGTATGTATACATGAAATACTGCAAATAAGATCATAAGTAGCCAATGGATAACAAGAGGTCAGTATAAAAATCAGGATCCAAATCCAACTGTGCCATAATAATAAAAATCAGTTGTGCCTTATAAAAATGAGAGTCAAGTCAAGAAAACATGAATGCATGTCCATATACATATATATATACCTGTAACGTAACCCGGCCCACTAATGCGGGACTCGGTGGAATCATGTCATAACCCGGCCCATATTGGGACTCGGTGAAGTCATATCATAACCCGGCCCATTCTGGGACTCGGTAAAGTCATATCATAACCCGGCCCATTATGGGACTCGGTAAAGTCATATCGTAACCCGGCCCATTCTGGGACTTGGTAAAGTCATATCGTAACCCGGCCCATTCTGGGACTCGGTAAAGTCATATCGTAACCCGTCCCATTCTAGGACTCGGTGAAAAATGCAAGGCTGTGCACGAACATAACCCGGCCCGGGACTCGGTGAAGTGAAGTGATAACACTTAGCATGAGTAGATTTCATGAGTAACCATATGCAATCAAAGTTTTCATTTGACTCCCAATAAAATCATTATAATAATGTCATAATAAACTCTTTACTGAAAAATCATAGGCACTTCTCATAACTAACATCTTTAGGAATTAAACTGTATAAGAATCATGTACGTCCGCCGTACCTTCATTAAATAAAAATCATGCCAAAGAAAGAAGGAATAGTTTACATACCTCTTAGACTAACTAATCAACTCAATATTAGAGTACGTCTCATTTTTTAACTTCAACCTATAATAATGGTAATACGTTCGTCAATTCTATGATCACTAGCATACTTTATATCGAATAACGACTTCCTATTCTATAAAAATTCGGGCAGCACTTCCCTTGTTTATACATGTTTCCACAACTTTCAAACGAGGCTAATAACATCAATAACCAAGCACCAATTAAGGGCACAACCAAAACAGCAACAAAGGGGATTTACACACCCACTTCTCATGTAAATTTAGCCTCTTAATCCACATTAAAACAGCCCACAAAAATAGTCCATGTTCCAACAACAACTAGGGTAGAATGTGAAGCCTTTCTACACCCTTATTCCTTTAGGACTTACATTAGCAATTACCACACTTAAACATGCATAATGGTAACTAAATTTTCGGCATTATAACACCACAAAACAGTTCCTAAAACAGTCCATGTTTTTCATGCAAGTTCTTGGCCACAACATGTCATAATTCCATAACTCTTCTCTTAACTCCTAAAATCCAATTCCATATTTCAATACTTCCATATAACTAATTTAAACTTTAATATCAATGTTTCCTTTCAATTTCACCATGCAATTAGTGATAATAATACAACAATAACCAACGAATCCAACAATCACCAAAATCTGTCCCAAATTGGCAACTAGCCCAAAATTATCACATGCATTGTTTAAATTCCAAATTTTCCTTAACACAAATTCATATCCTTAATTCTAACAACATGCATTCCAATTAAATTATAGAAAGAAGAATTTTATACCTCAAATTCGTCCCAAAACAGCCCCCCACAGTTTGTCACTGCCTTGTCCGAAAATTACCCACTGTTTTGTAATTTTTCTCCTTTTTTTGTTCACTTCTTCAACTCCAATTGACATGCAAGTGTTCTACAATGTTAAACCATCATCCCTACACGTTTTTCTTCCAAAATTTCATCCAAAAATCTCAAAATTTCTGGGCTAAAGTCTCGGCCAGCAGTGGTTGTTTTTCCCACTATTTTTGGTGTTGTTTTGCTTCTAATTTTTGATGAAAACTATAGTCTAGGAAGAGAAGATAAAAACCTCAAATTTTGCTATGGGGTTGGGGGGTTCTCAGCTGGGGTATGGGGGAGGAGATGAGAGTTTGTTTTAAGTTTTGAATGAAGAAGATGAAAGAATGTAGGTTAATTAAAAAAATCTGGATTTTTAATACTACACTTTGGCCCCCAAGTTCTTCAATTAATAAATCTTAAACCCACCTCTTTTAATTCCCGAGAATTTCATAAAGCCTCGTATCCTCAATGTCATAATTTTATAATACAATACTATTCCATAACTCCATTGGAATACATTCAACTACTAGGATTAATTCTCGTCGTCACATGTATACCACTAAAGAAAAACTATTCAGGGATAACATCCGTTTATACACTAATTTCCTGTATTAACATATGTAAGTGCTCCTTATATTCAATATCCGAATCTTACTTCCTTAATGACGTTCTTAATTATCGTCTTAATCTTACGAGGTGTAACATTCTTCCTCCCTCAGAAATATTCGTCCTCAAATGTTCATAATAAGTCTTATGCTAGAAAAATTTCGGCAGAGTCTCCTTTATAACTATGTCTATCCACCTATATTCAGCAAACCAACAGGTACCACACAGGGCCACAATATATCACTCATATACAATTCCCAATTACCAGAATCAAATAAGGAGTTAAATTACATTACCTAGAGTCATAGGGAACAAGTAAGGATATTTCTTCTTCATTTCATCTTCTGCCTCCCAAGTCATTTCCTCCCTATTGTTGTTTCGCCACAATACCTTGACGGAAGCCACATCCTTCGTCCGTAATCTCCTGATCAGGCGATCAAGTATGGCTATGGGACTTTCCTCATAAGACAGCTCCTCTGTCACCTGGACATCATCTACTTGGAAGACTCTAGAAGGATCACCAATACACTTACGCAGCATAGTTACATGGAAGACTGGATGTACCGCCTCCAATTCAGATGGTAGATCCAACTCATAGGAAACCTTGTCTATCCTACGAATGACCTGGTAAGGCCCGATGTACCTTGGGCTAAGCTTTCCTTTCTTGCCAAACCTCATCACACCCTTCATGAGTGACACCTTTAGGAACACCCAATCATCAACCTGAAACTCTAAGTGTCGACGTCGATTATCAGCATATGACTTCTGTCGACTCTGTGCTGCTAATAATCTCTCCTGAATGAGCTTCACCTTATCAACAGCTTGCTGAACCATGTCTGGGCCGATCAACTTAGTCTCACCTACATCAAACCAACCAATAGGTGACATGCACTTCCTCCCGTATAAGGCCTCGTACGGTGCCATCTGGATGCTAGAATGGTAGCTATTGTTATAGGCAAACTCAATGAGTGGTAAATGATCATCCTAACTACCTCTGAAGTCAATGATACAGGCCCTCAGCATATCCTCTAACGTCTGGATAGTACGCTCTGCCTGCCCATCAGTCTGAGAATGAAATGTTGTGCTGAGACTCACTTGTGTCCCCAATCCCTTCTGGAATGATCTCCAGAAGTTAGCCATAAACTGAGCTCATCGGTCTGATATAATAGATGTGGGAACCCCGTGCAGTCTCACTATTTCCCTGATGTACAACCTAGCATAGTCCTCAGCTGAGTAAGTAGTCCTCACTGGAAGAAAATGGGCTGATTTCGTTAGCCTATCCACGATAACCCATATGGAATCACACTTTCGCTGAGTGCGAGGTAAGCCTGTAATGAAGTCCATATTGATCACTTCCCACTTCCAAGTCGGGATCTCAATCTCCTGTAATAATCCACTAGGCTTCTGATGCTCAACCTTAACCTGCTGACAATTCGGGCACTGGGCAATAAATTCTGCTATGTCTCTTTTCATGCCATCCCACCAATACAAGCTTTCCTTCTCTATCTCTCCAACATGTCGTATACCCCTCATATATAACCGATATACACCTTGTATATGGTTTTTTCTGCCTCATATACTTTATGTATACGATCTCTCTCTCTCACACGCTCCGGCAGCCATCATGGCATAGAACAACCACAGATGTGGTAGTGGATAGAGGCGCAGGGGTGGTAGAGGGCGTCGGGTCTCCAACACGAGTCCACTGCCCTAGCAGCAGCATGGGACCTGGGCCTTCAGCACAAGTCCAGCGTCTTCCATAAATGTCCCAGCAACTGCGACCCACCAAAAGGCCTGCAGTCCGCCCCAATTTCATATGCAGCAGTATGGGACCTGGGCCTCCAACACAGGTCCAACTTATTCCATAAATGGCCCAGCAATTGTGGCCCACCATCAGTCATGTATTCCGCCCCAATTTCCAACAGGCCACATCAATCAGGCCCAATTTCCTAGGGCCCAGCAGTCCGCTCCAGGCCTTCTCCAATTCAATTTGGGATAGGATTTCGTCAATAATGCGTGGTATATAGACACGGGTGCCACATCTCACCTCACCAACAATTCTGGTAATTTTCCTCAACTGCGAAATTTAAATACTCCACAATCTATTATGGTCGGAAAATGGTCATCGCATTCTCATTCAAGGGTTCGGTCACACACTAAGCCACCACCACATCCCCATGTCTCCCTAAATAACGTCCTATATGCCCCAAATATTATCAAGAACCTAATCTCTATTAGAAAATTTTCCACTGATAATTTCGTCCCGTTTGGATTTTCTGTAACGGACCTACATACCGGGAAACTCCTTACGAGATGCAATAGTGAGGGGACCTCTATCCATTTATATGCACGTCTGTTGCTAATGTCAACCCTCTCATATCTCTAATAGCCCATGTCACTCCTCCCACCGCTTTAGCAACAATCTCTCCGTCAACCTGGCACAATAAACTTGGACACTCAGGAGCTTTGTTTTTAATTTTCTTCAAAGAAATAATTTAATTTATTGTCATAATGGGAAATTTGCCCAACGGTGTTTATCTTGCCCTTTAGGCAAACATGTTTGTCTTCCGTTTCAGTCTTCTTTAAGTGTTACATTTTCTCCTTTTGACATTGTTCATGCAGATTTATGGACATCTCTCATTACTAGTTCACTGGGTCATAAATTTTATCTCGTCTTATTAGATGACTATTCTCACATTGTCTGGGTCTATCTGCTTAAATTCAAGTCTGAAGTGTTTGTCAAGTTTCTTGAATTCCGTATCTATGTCAAAACGCAATTTGAAAAAGACATAAAATATTTTCAATGTGATAACGATCGCGAGTTCAATAATTCTGCGTTTCACAAATTTTACTCTACTAATAGCATGGTTTTCCGGTTCTCATGTCCCCACACCTCCTCCCAAAATGGCAAGGCCGAACGAATCATTCACACTATCAATAACATGATTTATACGATCTTGTTTCATGCCTCTCCCCCCCCCCTTCCTTTTGGGTCTATGCTATTAAAATGGCCGAATATATCTTAAATATTTTTCCCACCCAAACTCTCTAAAATAGAACACCCACCAAAATCCTCTACTATCGGATCCCCACCTATAATCACCTTCGATTTTCGATTGCCTTTGCTATCCAAATCTAGCCGCCACGACCCCCCCCCCCTTAAATTGGTATCACGAACCACTCCATGTGTCTTCTTAGGTTTTCTGCCTAATCATAGAGGATACCCACGCAATCACCACCAGCAATCTGTCAGGTTTTTCACCGGCAGAGACGACCACACCCGTCGTCGTCTCCTCCACCCGCCAGCTACTCAGTTCTCCGAACCTAGTGTCACCACCGCATGTCCTCCGACCTCCCGTCGACCAACCAAACCTAGAATCTACCCCTCGACGACCCCATCACAGTAACCCAACATCGTCACCGACAACATCACCAGACCCGACACTGACCCACTCCTAACACATCGACCTCTATCGATACACCACCACACCCACCCAGTCACCGATGCCGAGCCCTAATCATACATACCCCACCAACACACCCCGATATCTTCCCGTCACTGTTACTAACTCGCCGACTCAAACCCAGAACTTAACCCTTGACCCGTCACCAACCCAGGTCCCACTCCTCCAAAATACATAAAATGCCCTTGCCCCTCCCCCCCCCCCACACACCATATGGAAACCCGTGCTCAATACGGGATCTTCAAACCCAAAGCCCAATTTAACCTATCCACACAAATTATATCCCCGATTCCCAAAAACCCAAAAATAGCCAAACATGATTCGAATTGGAATGCGGCCATGCGTGAGGAATTTAATGCTCTAAGGAAATAGAGCACATGGGATTTGGTTCCTAGACCGGATGGGGTGAATGTGATTCGATGCATGTGGCTATTTCATCACAAATTCAGACACAGTGGTGACCTAGAGAGAGATAAGGCGAGACTTGTGGCTAATGGTACTAATCAGCAAGAGGGTATTGATTGTGGTGAGACATTTAGTCAGATTGTTAAACGGGCTACCATTCGCATAGTTCTGAGCATTGCTATGGGTAAGCATTGGCTGATTCATCAGCTTGATGTGAAGAATGCATTTTTACATGGGGACTTGAAAGAAACTGTTTACATGCACCAGCCGCCAGACTTTGTCCATCCAGAGGTCCCTGGTTATGTATGACATCTCCGTAAGTCACTTTATGGTTTGAAACAGGCCCCCAGAGCGTGGTATGAACGCTTTGCTAATTACATAATGCATATTGGGTTTGTATGCAGTACGTGTGATAATTCTCTCTTTTTTTCATCGAGGCAGTAACATTGCTTATTTGTTGTTATATGTGGATGATATTGTTCTTACTGCCTCCTTTGATGTGTTAAAAATGAGATCATTGCACTGCTTAAAATCGAATTTGCTATGACTGGCTTGGGGAAGTTGAGTTACTTTTTGGGGATATCAGTGACTAGAACTGCAGATACTATGTTCATGTGTCAACGTAAGTATGCAGAGGAAATTGTGTACAGGGTTAAAATGGCGAATTGCAAGATCATGCCCACTCCGGTTGACTCTATGTCAAAGCTCAGTGTTGTTAATGGTGATCCATTGTATGATCCTACTCTGTATAGGAGCCTTGCAGGTGCACTTCAGTAACTTACTTTCACCAGGCCTGATATTGCTTATTTTATTCAGCATGTGTGCTTGTTTATGCATGCCCCTAGGGAGCCTCATTTTACTTCTCTTAAACGTATCATTCGATACGTTAAGGACACACTTGATTATGAATTATACCTATAACCCTTTGCACCGACCAGGTTATTATCATATACGGATGCAGATTGGGCAGGCTGTCCGGACACGCGACGCTCCACCTCCGCTACTATGTGTTCATAGGGGATAATCTCATTTCATGGTCTGCTAAGAGGCAAGCCACCTTATCTCGTTCAAGTGCAGAAGCAAAGTACAGAGGCGTTGCGAATGTTGTTGCTGAGATTTGCTGGCTCTGAAACCTTCTTTTGGAGCTCCAGTGTCCCTTGCGTAAGGCGTCTATGGTATACGGTGATAACATATCCGCGATATATCTATCTCATAATCCGGTTCAACATCAGGGAACCAAGCACATTGAGATGAATATACACTTTGTTTGTGAGAAGGTTGTTATCGGTCATGTTAATGTGTTACATGTGCCTTCTTCGTATCAGTATGCGGATATCTTCACAAAAGGACTTCCTAGACAGCTATTCCTCGACTTCATATGAAGTCTAAGCATCCGGCCTCCTCTCACTTCGACCGAGGAGGTGTATTAGTGAATAATTATAAAATATTCTCCATATATTTTATAATTATTAGTGTTGTATTATTATGGTAAATATAGGATCCTTCTTGTATTATGATTCCACATTATACACACTATATATATTTGTATTAATGAGAAAGGCTCTCCAAGAAAGATTAATACAATTTTAAATATATATATTCAAAGTTAAAATAAAGACTTAAGTCATATATACATTAAATGTAAAGAAGAAAAAAAACACATCAATTTAATATGTTTTAGCATGTTATTTATCAATTATCTAGGTTATCAATCAGTGTTATCTTGTAACGAAGAGGCTATCTGTTCAAGCCATGAAAACGTTTTTTTTATGGAAATACAAATAATACGTAGAATATAGTTATTATGTGACCGGACTTTTCTTTGAATCATGTGCATAGCGAGAATTTGGTGGTACATGGAGCTACCGATTTATGCGATAATCAATACAATTGATTCAAAGCTAATGAGATGATTTGTGAAACAATTCCTTAATCATTGAGCAATTTCACAAGTCATGAGGCCGACTAAGTTGCGGTTCTAATCCAAGCCTATCCAACCACAATCTTGAGTATAATTGGGACATCCTATCCTTATCTAATTCTGGGAATGTCTGAAACCAGAAGTTGTCTGAATGTTTCGAAGTAAAACAGTTGCTCAGAATCAAAGTTGATCATACCACTGTAATTAGCAGTGTCAAATGGGCTGATTGGGCTAGATTTAAGTAGGTTAAAATAGGCTGAATTAATTAAAGAGCGGGGGTCATTGACAGTCCAAAAGATACTTGAGTTGAAACAAGTTAGACTAAAATGGGCTAAAAAGCATATCTTAATCCAACTCGTTCAATTCTTACTAAGGTTTAATTTGTTCTTTTATAATTTTTAAGTATCTAGTAAAAAAAAATCCTTATTACGATAATATAATACATCAAATATTAAGTCTTTTTAAAGATATTTTGACAAGATTTCTATGGCTATCAATCCAATTTAGGCATCATATTAGCCCAATTTTTTAGATGGACGGAGACGGATTGGACAAAAATGGATTGAGCAACTAAATGAGCGGGTGAGCAGGTGAAGGGGTTGAACGGGTTATATTTTCACGGGCTAATTTTATCAACCTAACTATAACTAATGATTGAGAGTATCAAAAATATAAATTACTGAAAAATGAAGAAAACTGCAGGAAAAGAGAAATGTATTGCTACCGCTTCCAGCATGTCCACTCTGAGACGAGATATTGTCTCTGTTTAAGATAAAAATTTAATTTTTTTTTATTGCACTTATTAGGGTATTTCTGCTGATACCATATACCGCTTTACTGGGTCATGGCAGAAAATTCTTTGAATCAGGTTACCTAAGTAGCATCTCCCATCATCTGATGCCGACAGACAAATACAGAGGTCAATAGATAGAAACCATTTTACACAGAAATTAAGATTCCATTACATGACTATGAAATATTGATAATCTTTCAAAAATCAATGCACCAATATTACACGGCTCTATCACCAGAATTGAAATTTATCGGGCAACATCCCTCAAAGAAATAAATGAAAGCTAACCTATGGAGTCTCCAAAAACTTGTATAATACACGCCTCCAAAAGCATCAAAGACTTCAGCATCAATTAATCAGCTTCCTAAACCGTCATGCGACAGCTCCCAGAAAGCACTCAACGACAGGATTGATGAACTATTTTTCATTTGAATAGCCATAATTCTTCCCTTCCAAGACCAACGAAACATCATATCATAATTCTGCAAAGAAATTGTTCGAAGTCCCAGGATCTTGCCTTTTTTTTACATTTTTCTTCTTGCTCCCTGCAGAAATAGCAAAAACAAAAAGTTAACGGGTAGACTACATTTTTAATACTGTAGAGGGATAAACAGCATGGCAAAAGATGCAAGGGGGGAGGGGGGGGGGACGGTTGAGAGTAATTTTGATTGTGTTGTGGTGATTCACCAAGTACTTGACAAGAGCTACCATTCTATGGTCAATGTCTACTAAGTAAGGTTGGGTCTTAGTAACATCATGATATAAGATTTTAGTACAAGCCATTGCAAGAATGGCAGTTTTCTCGCTCCTTGCGCCAGTTTAACGGAATTGATAACAAAGTGGTTACCAGGCAAAAAAACATTGAGAAGCAGTTCCACGTTCTCAAACTCACAGAATAAAATGAAGCCCTAAAACATAATTCTCCAATGTTAGTGACACATATAAGTTGCACATCCTATATACGTCAGGGCTAGAACAGCAATGGAACAAAAATACTGAAAATGACATTAGTCAATATACTACTAACCAAACAGTAAAGACTCAAGAAAAGGTGCACACGTACCTTCACATTCTAAATCCTTTAAATATTTATTGATAATCAGTATGAACAATGTGAAATGGAGGTCTTATTTGAATATATTAATGAAACGATAATAATATCCGTAATGGTTCCTCCAACCACCAGAACACAAGGAAGCTGGTACTCTTTTATTTGAAATAGAAAGAAAAAGGCATGATGAAACCAGATGAGGCAAGCTCAATAGTGTAGCACAGATGAGACTCAACTAGCTTACAAGAAAATGGCCCATATAAAAACTTTGACAAGGGATCGATATAAAATCTTTGGAAAGTAAACTCATTAATAAGTTGAATCTCAGGACCTTCGATCCCTATATCTTGTATCTGCCACATTCAAATATGATCATGATATCCTTTAACACACTTGAAAGAATAATTTTTCCATTCAGAAATGTGAAAGATTGTATACCTTTGGAAGATTTTGGAATATTATCATCAACATCCATCCCATCAGTATCACTATCTTCAGCAGCTGAATCATTCTTCGCACCATCCTCAGAATCTTGTAGCAATTCATTCAGATCCCACAACTAGGTAATATGAAAAATGAGGAATATAGCTATTAGTGGTCCAACTTCCCAACCTTCACAATCTTCTTGAAATTTTCAAAGGAATTATTGCAGGGGGTAACAGAGATGTTTACGGACTTTCAATAAATTGTCATGTGATGCACTTCCAAGATACTTTCTATCATGAGAAAAGGCTGCAACATGACAGGGTACCACGAATAGGAAAATGTCAATATAAGTATGAGTCGTTGAAGCATATCTAAGCAAAGCTCACAAATAGAAATGTGAAGCATAGAAGTATTTATGAAACACCCGACCCCAGAACATGGGAACATGGGAACATATACAGATCGATTCATCAAAAATAGACTGCAAAATTCCAAAATTTCAACTTAAAGTCATACCAAGACGTTCAACGGGGTATTCTGAATGCTCGGCAATTGGCTGAATAATCTTGTTCGGTAATATGCCAACCAGACTACACCAAAGAGAAGCATTGATTCAAGGAAACTTGAATTTCATTAGTTAAATGAAAAATCAAGTATTATACCACAGTAGGGAGTTCTCTCACCTGATAAGCCCATTCTCAGACCCAGTTATTACTCTATCTTCGTCAAGCTTATCCAGAAGAAAAAGAACATTTTGAATTTTCAATGTATGATTATCAAGCTAATTTCAAGCTTTCATTATTGGGAAAAGAAAATTACAGTAGACAACCTTATCAACAAAAAGTTATAATAGACACTTACTTTCAGTAATGCGTCTATAGAGTTCGGTGATAGATCAACAAAGCGATCACTGAAAATGACAAGAAATGGAATAAATTGGAATCAACTCCTGACAAGAAGTTCAAGAAGCAAAAATGGGGGAGAAATACCTGCAATCCTTGAAAAATCCCCATGAATACAGTAACATAGTTCCAGATTGAGTACCACATATTACTTTTCTACCGTTCTGATGACAAAAATGGGAACAGTAAATATAGTACACCAAAAGTGTGAAGCATGTCTAGAGACAGTATTTTGTGGATAAAAATTGACCAGAAAATCTAAAGATGAAAACAACCCTCTAGAGACATTTCTTTGAAGCTCAACAAGAGAAGCTGTAAAGGGAAAAGGCATCATATTACATGTAGAAGATTTATTACCTTCATAATTACCACAGAGAGCAGCTCCTCTTCAGAAAATTCAGAGCGAGTTTGGATCTAAAATTGAGATAAAGAAGATGCATCAACTTTTAATTTGAGGAGAACTAATGTCAAAATTATAGTTTTTTTATTTTAAGAGCAACCAAAACAATTACATTACCTTACTGCTCCTTAAATTGCATACAGAAAGTGATCCATCGCCACTACAAGAAAAGGAAGATTTGCAATTCAGATAATTACAGTTCTTAACTTAAACTCCATGGGACTGAGCTGCTTAAGCTGAGCCAGATTAGCAGCAGATGAACCCAAAAGTAAGAAAATAAAGAGAAGTATTTCATTTTCAGACGTAAAAGACAAACATTCTCAAGTTTTTGGTGGTTTAGATTACAAACCCTAGAGTTTGGGAAAATGCAGCACACTGGTAAAATAAATAATGGAGCACTTGTGGGATTTCACTGGGTATGTTGTTGTTGTTGAATTCCAACTCTAGCATTACACATAAACCAGGATAACCAATTCAAATATATCTTAATAAACTATGACTGCGTTTCCAATGCATCAAGCAAACAGCACATCAGGAACTCCTTTCATCTTTTGAGAATAACATAGTAAACAAGATGTCCAGGATGATAAAGTAACAAAACCAGTCCAAGAAACTGTCTAAAAATCAGATTAATGTACACAAACAATAGAGTTGACAAAAGAACAGCAAGACTCCTGAATTTCACTTCATCGCTTTAGAAAGGTCAATTGCCGTAGTATCTTCTGAACCAACAGAAGATTTGCAAATCCATTCCTCCTCACACATAAAGAGTTAGATCTAGTCCCAGTGTATTCTTTTGATGACAAGATCTAGTTCCAGTGTATTACTTTCCACTAATTACAAATGTGACTAACTCAGAAAATTTACATAAATTCAAAGGTAAAACCAGAAAGAGAGTCACATATAGCCATTTCCTAGTAAGGATGATAAGTCAACAAGATGGTGGGGCAGGGGATGAAAGCTTTGAGTGCCTCGTTCTCACCCTTAACAGGAGATCTCACTTAAATATACATTTTATAATCACCAAGCACATGCATTCTTTTGAGAGACAGTGTGAATTATGTACCTTGTTGCCAATAGTTTCATGGAATCAGATGCAAAGGTAATGTCTGAAATGTATTCTTCGTGTGCATTAAAAGTATGGGAGCATGACTGTTGTCTGGTATCCCATACCTGCAATATAAGTAGTTCAGAAATGCTAACTAAAACTTAATTGAACTCTATGGGTATGGTGCTTCAAACACCATGCAACAGAATTATCTTAAACAAGAGAAGGGGACCCGAGGAAAGGGGCACAAAGAGGCACACATGGCGTGATGGAGATGCAACTAATGTGATCTGTTTCATGTTTAAAAAGTATCAACATCATCAATGGTTTTGCAAAATTTTAACATCAAATGATTCAAGTTTCTGTTAGTCTCCGCTAAAGCAAAAAAAATTACTGATTGCAATCTTGACAAGGCATTCAGAAAGCCCAATGAAGCTCTAAATTGTATATAAGTAGTATTACAGCATAAACATTTGTGTTTTTGTTCGTCTTCATAATCGAGGCACAGAATTAAAGAAAAATGAAAAAGCAAGAATGATTAACAGTGCTCATGAACATAAGGAGCAATTTTTTATGAAGAACGTGAAGGAGCAATATTTACACATGCACTATATTGAGAAATAAGGCGCTGAGGCTTGAACACTTCAATGTTTTGCCTTCCTCAAAATTCCTCTTTCACAGAGTGAGAAAGTTTATGGTTCCATGCACCAGGTTCGCAAGGTTGCTGACAGAACAAAGTAAATTATGATGATGGAATCCGGAAAATGCACAAGGCAGACTGCTATTTTTTTTCTAAATAACGATGGTGTCCGGTCAACCTTGTGTACATTGTGCTACTTTCTATCAATAGTAAATGAAGCAATCTAAAATGGTGTAATGAAAAAAAATGTATCAAGCACAGTACAATTTGAATGATAGAATGTTGACAATTTTGCTAGTAACTTCAAAAATCCAAATCTGAAGATACAACAACCAAAATGATTTATAACTTCAGATTGTCCAATTAACTTAGCATTCTTTGATCAGGAAAAAAATCAATATACCAACTTCACCTTAATGTGTCCTTCATCGTCTCCAGAAGCAATAGTTGACTCCGTCATATTAACAATTCGATTAACAGCAGCCCTGAATCCAAAGTGACACTTGTTTGAGAACATCTTAAGAGCAATATCTTTTAATAAATGCCTAAATTGAAGCTGTTACGTGTAATCACTAACACTTAATTTATAGCACTCACCCATGGGCATTCTCCAGGTGAACAATTGCTGAGCCGGTTTCAATGTCCGTTGCAAGAATAGAACAATCTGGAGATCCCGTCACAATTGCTGTACGTGTATCCAATTTTAGAAGAGGGCAAATCAAATTAGCAATAATCACTACATTGAAGCAAAATATAAACCAGAAATTAACGGAAATAATAAAACCAAAGAGAAATCTGGCTAAAGAGGACATTTCCCACCAAGAGGTAGAGGTAGGCCGAAGAAGTATTGGGAGAGGTGATTAGATAGGACATGGCACAGGTTCAGCTCACTGAGGATATGACCTTAGATAGGAGGTTATGGAGGACGCGGATTGGGTAGAAGGCTAGTAGGTGGTTGAGCGTTTTCACGCTTATCCTTCCATACTTGTAGTTGTACTATTACTCTTGTAGTTTCTTGGCCTTTGATTTATTATCTGTTGTTTCTTGTATATCGATTATCGCCTCTCTTGTCCTTTGATTTATGTTATTATTTGTTGCTTTTCTTTGAGCCGAGGGACTATCAATAACAGTTTCTCTACCTCTCAAGGTAGGGGTAAGGTATGTGTACACTCTGTCCTCCCCAGACCCCACTTGTAAATTACACTGGGTAAACGAAAAAGGAAACCTTGGTCTTCTGTTTACTAAGTCAAGGTAGAGGTGCGGGAAATGAGAGCTCTCTAGTTCATTTTAGTGTTGGTTCATGTCCAACTTATAGAGGGTGTCAATTAGCACAAGTCATTGGCTAGTAAATACTGTAAACCAACAAGAAAAAGAAACATATAATTGAATTACAAGCAACTAAAAAGAACAGCACGGTATGTTTGAATATATTACCACGGCCCTCATTGATAAACCGAACAGCTCTACATGATTCGCTATGAGCTTTAACTTCCAACAACCTATTATTGACCAAACCAAAAAAAAAAAGGAAAAAAAAACACATTTGAACAATTCAGAATAAACTATCCAACGATGAACTGAAAGAAGCCAAAAAGAAAGGAAATTTATCAATTACTTTTGGGCCGGAGAATCAGCATTATATCGGTACCTGAAAAAAACAGATAAATTTCATTAAAATTGGAGCAGCCCAACACACCAAAGCCATTCAATAAATAAACCAATATTAATAATAATTGGAGTATTTTAGTGAGCTGACTTACAAGAGGAGATCACCAGTGATGAGGCCAGCAGAAACAAGGTGATCGGATGGATGAAAATCAACGTCAAATGGAAGCTTACCAAGGTCTATCTCCACAGCAGCCATACTTACTTCACAAGGGTTTTAGCTCACTCTGGGTCTTTCTTAAACCCTAGTATAAGGATTGTTTGGACCATGTGCTTGAGAAGCTTTTTTTTTCAGCGGTAGTTTTTAGCCAAAATTATCCTGAATAAAGAATATCTACTTTGGTCTTTCAAATATAATCTTGAGTATCTTTGACAGGAGTTTTGACCAAAAATAGATCGAGCTTGATCGATTTTTCAAAATAATTCTTAAATAAAACCGAACAAGTTTGGTCGGTTACACTAAAAAAAAATTTGAATACTTAAACAATATGGTGATTAGTGATGGTTGTTGGTATGATAGCTAATGTTGTTGCATTGATTTATTGCACAATAATAACTAGTGGTAATTATGCTTTAATGACGAATGACAGTGACAATACAGGTCTAGAGAAGGTGATTGGCTATGGTTACTAGAATAATAGTTATGAGGTAAAAGCTAGTGACGTGGTTGTGCAATAATAGTGGATATATGATGATAGAAAATTAGGTGAATCACGTCTTAATAATTTTATATGTACAAGATCTAAATAAACCAAATATATTCATAACAAATAAGCTGTACACCAAAAAACAAACAAAGACATTTAATGGGTTAAGATTCGAATGGTGGTATTTAGAATTTCTTCAATAAGTGGCAACAAGTAAGGACTATGTAAAGGATTCACAACTTTTTTCTAATTAAAATGATTTTGAGAGGAGTTTAGGGAGTTAATCTATATGACCTTGAAGTACATATGGACGTTGGGATATTTGGGAGTCATTATAACATAAGTTGGAAGTCACTCAAACTAAGTTGTCAACTATCAAACTAAGAGATACTAAATAAGAGTGAAGCTACACATCGATGAAATTGTGACCCTAATTGTGATTACAATTCTTCCATAACAGATTTCAACGAGAGAAAATTAAAGGCTTCAGCGATTCGAATTAATCGTAAACACAATTGTCAAATCGTAATCATGATTACAGATGAACATAAGAAAGAGAAAGTTATCGTGGAGTTTAACCCGTGAGCACGATTGAACTGTTGCATGTACAAAAGGAAGTAAAAGGGGGAAGCCTGAAAGTCACAAACACTATAACATACGAGACTCCCTACCACATAACACAATTATCCACATAGATCACCTTCAACACATAAATGGTTTCACACTTAGACAACTCATAAATCATGGAAGTTCAATCAAACGGATCCACCTTATCATGGTAATCAATCTGAATCAAGTACAAATCTCAAGTAATCAATATGTATGCATAAATGATATGAATGCAATGTAAGGTACCTTTTCATCAATTGGTATACACACTCTATAGACTTTGCCATATAGATATGACCCATTGGGGACCCGCATCGTCTATATACCGCTCCTAATCAACCGAAATTCAACACATGAATCTGACTAGAGCCCAAGGCTTATTTATCGAGCCATATCAAATTATTATCATCATCTCAATCGTTTCGAACCATCATATAAGAATATCCTTACCTTTTCTTTCTGGTCTCATTGGACCCACAACATTTCCATACCACTCCACTTTCAATATAATAATAACCATGAGTGTATGAATGCAATAATAATAAGGCAAGTAATCATGGTATATGAGATGCAATCAAATATAGAAGATGAATAACACATGCTTCAGAATTTAATAACGCGTAATTCCACGTAATCAGTGTTTCATATCAGAAACATATGTGATGACTAAACACAATAATTTATCAATCAATGGCGACAAGCCCACATAACAGTAGTCGGAACCAACCCTAAGGTTGATTCCCCAAATCACCCATCAAGATAGTTCAACACGGGCACTCACCTAAGCGCTCATCACAACAACTAAGGTGGGACCCCCAAACACATCAATACCCCTCAATATTTATAACAACTACGTACTTCTATCGGAGTGTAGAAATAATAAACAATAGCCTACCTCTTGACCGAACAGGTTCCACAAACTATCACGCCAAGGTCTTGCCTTTCCGAAGAGCCTCAGAACGATTAAATTCTATCAATTAATTAATCTACATCAGATTCTGAAGTTAACTATACCCATATTGACATAGTTCCAAAACGAAATCAAACACAACCCTAAAAAGGAACCTCGGGCCTACAATGGAAAAATATGGAAGTTTACATTGAAAATGGTTTACCCAAAGTCTAGGGATCCAAAATACTAAATTTTATCGCAAACTAATCCCAAATAAGCTTAATTTTATCAATTTAGTAAAAACCCCAATTTTGAAGAAAACCCAAGAATTTAATCTCTTGAAAATCCATATATAACATCAAACTTTAAATTGAAAAAACTTACCCAAACTTTATCAAGAAAAATATTAGGAAACTCCACCCCAAACCACCAATGAAGTAAACTGGTTTGGTCCGATTTATCAGATAAGTCTTTTTTTTTAATTGAATCATCAAGGATTTGTTAAGAAAATTAATTTACTAACCTAGAATTTTTAATTATGAAACCCTCTTTCAAAACAAGTTTCCCACCATAAAGACATTAAATAATCTAAGATGGAATAATAAAATGAAGTTAGGGAACTTACCCCAATGATATATCTTGAGAAACCCTCAAATTTCTCATTCTAATGAGCTGCTAGGTCCAATAAATATATTAGGGAGAATAGGGTTCGAAGTTGGAAAAGATAGGTTTAAAAACAACATTCTGGTCCAGCATTTCTGCTTCGGCGGCCACACTAGAACATCAATCCTCTCTGATACTCAAATCGGCATAACTCCTTCATACGATGTCAAAATTTGACGATTATTTTTGCCATAGCTTCGTAATTACGATACAGATCTAGTGATTCAATCAAAACACAAATTAAAAGTCATTTGCTCAATAAGGTGCTCTTTATTGCCAAAGATGTGACGCTGAAACTTTAAACACGAGCGCGACGCAACCCCAAACTATTCAAAACCCAAACCAACAACTCTACTAAGTCATAAATCACAATCCGGACCTAATGGAATTAATAAAACTTCAAAAAATACTCATTTACCCAAAAGTCAATTATCAGTCAACGCTTTTTCACTTATTCAACTTAAAATTTTTTAATTTCCTCAAAACCAACCAAGACTCACCCGACTATCTCAAGAATTGCTTCACTCATCCCTGCAAGTCGAATACACTCTAATGTTGCTAGGAGAAAGGTCAACAGGGGTAAAAGGATAAAATGCTTAAACGGCCAAATGTGTCATTACATCAGATACCAATTAAACAAACATTTATCCTCGAATAGAAAAAGGAAAATATGAAAGTCGTTGAGTAACCAAGAAATCTCCATTATAGCCTCATGAAAGCCTCTACGAGCAAGAAATATACTGCTAGTACCGCTTGTTCACCGTATTAGTCAAAACTACCTTTCACTTTGCTCAAAAACCCAAATTTCTATTTCTTCATAACTGAACTTCCTTTTACAATTGAGTCTCAAATGTAAGAACTACCGCCACTTGAATTCTATGATCTGCTATAACCACAACTTTGTACGCAATTGATTGATTCCACAATTATCACTCTAATCTCCACAATCCTCTAGTCGTAGCACCAAACCATAGTTTAACTTGTACCGATAAAATAGTTTGATTCTACCAATCTTCTTTCACAACTATCAATGCCGCACTTCGTACCAAGATTTCTTAAAAACACTCAAAAGCACGCCGCACGCCCAACATATAACTCCCATTTTGCTAGAAAGAATTTTTGCTTTATTTGAGAAAATCTAGGCAGTTGCATTAAACTGACCTTATCTAAGCAGATTGTGAAATTTCAATTTTGTTAGTTCTATATCCCGAAGTCAAAATCACTCAGTCAAAACCCATTTCTCAATTCTTCTCAAATCTCTAAATCACCATACTAAATCCATATCTACTGATTACCTTGTCGTGCCCCATCTGTAGAAAAGTCCACTAACCATTCCACAAACCTTTCATGATCAATTGTACCTCATTATACCCTGCCAAGTACCGACGTAACCCATTAGAACTGCCCGAATAGTTGTCATCCGTAAAAATTATCATCAATCTTACTTGCAAACTTCGATGAGACCCGACAATTCTGCCACACTTCAATTTTAAACTACAACCATCAGTTCCAAAAGTTGAATTCCTTCCAAGTCATCCACTTAGTAGAGAAAGATATACCTTATGATTGAAATCTTCATATTTCTCAACTTTCACCCGATACGCAAGTTTGATAGAACCCCCTAAACTTTAAATACATCAAATATTCCTTGTACTTTATCTTAACGCGTCCGCAACTCTGAACACCTAATCGGACCTCTATTGTAATATTTCACTATGCCTTAACTATGCAAAATGTATCGAATCTCGCAATTTACTAGACTTACCAATTCCTGATGCTTCTACCTTACAATTCATGTACCTCACCTTATGTATTTACTCTCAAATCTTTAGTATTGAACTATTTATTCATGTTATTAGTCAACAATGCTTCAATATAACCTACCACCACAATCACAGTCACTCCTCGAAAATATAACCTTAACATTTAAACTGAAGATATTCTCAAGATTCTCTCTTATCAATCAACTATAGACCATTCATTCAAGAGTGTCGCGTGATTTTCCATCTTGATACAACGCCAGTCACTAATCAAAATAACCCCATGGAACCTTCATCATAACACTTAGTCACTTACCATAGACTTACTCATCCAAGCGTACTCAATAATTTCACCTCATCTGAAATATGCGAAAAATAATGCCACCATAATCCACACTTAACCCAAGAAATTCTATTGTTTTCAAATCCAAATCCTCTCCTTTATCGTGAGGTACCTTACTCATTACAAATTAGATCAACCATACATTTATCTAAATTCTTCAATTTCCACCTTTTATTTCAATCACATTTACCACAAATGACCGATCATTACCCAAATCTTTTTTCGGTGTACTGAAATATCATAAGTGTCGCAAAATAGCTGAGCCGATCCTGGAGATAATAGAACACTACATACCCAAACAACTGAGAGTTTCCCTCACTTCACTCAAACTTTAAAACTGAAAGCTCCTCCCAATCCAGCGCATCCCATGCACCATCTTTTTTTCCGCTAGATGGGTACCGACCCACTCTGGTTATTCCGATAAAAAACATTTAGTACCCAAGCGATAACCCAAACCATCACTGAACTGGTCCATAATCCATAGGTTGATCCTTGATTACTGGACATACAATCCTACTAGCATTCTCATATAGTTCACTGAAGTACCCTTGCCAAAATCCTCAACCGAAATAATCATCCTCCCATCTTGGTTTATGATTTTACTGTCCCAATCATCGATATTTGAAAGCTCTTCACAACTAGAATTAGTTACTACTGTCATTAATCTGTTATCGTAAATATCTCCATTGACCAACACTTTATTCGAGGGTCCTTAAATGATGTTTGCTCGCGAAGAACCACTTTTTGCCTTAATTGTCGAGCCAGAAAACCTTCAACAAATCGGGCGACTATTCCTCTCAATCAGTCCACTTCACGAAATTGCTCCTTTAGTACTGTAAAAACATCTCAAATATTAACCCCTACAACCTAGGCCCACAAGCCTCATCCGAAAGCTAGATGAGACACCCGGTAACTCCTTAGAACTAAAACTTCACACTTGCCCAGCATTGGAGCCATTTTTATTAATTAGTCACTGGCCTTTCTATTAGCCTATGTCGTAGTCTAATGTATCAACTCATAAACGATCTATTACACACACTTTTTATTAACCAACGACGATAACACTCATATACTAACAAGCTATTGGTTTTAGACGACTCTCTTTTATCACTAACCTTAAAACACTAGCGACCCTACGAACAGACCCTTTATTGAAGGATCACTGTTGTCGATTTCCTTAAACTTCACTTGTCACTAGTAACCTTACCACTTGACCTAAAACAGATAGCCATTTCCTAAAAGATCTCACAAACCACTAGTTCTCACTTCACTACTACATCTCTACCACATTGAAGCCCAACTTAACTTTTTATAACCTTATACGACATCCACCCTCGTACCTCTTGCAACCTTATCCTAACAAGCACGTGAGATACCAATCTTTCCCTTCATATTTCGGAGATTGATTCATCTAATTTATTTTCCTTGCGCCTTTGTATTATCATTCCCACTTTCTAAGGATATCAGCGAACTAAGGAGTCCTAATCATAACCCTACTCAATTGAACCTTCAAATCATAGTTGAAGACTGAACTTGGTCACACATCTATATCATAGTAACACATCTGATACCCTACTGCATGACGTCAGATCGAACCACTCACATACGAATTTAAGAGTGTGTTCTCACCCTCAATGATATAATAGGATGAAGAGGGTCCATATACCAATTAGAATGGATCAGATACCAATTTGAATGAAGTAGCACGAAAGAACGAAAAAATGGGAGATTTCTTAAATGTCTTATAGCCTCTAGAGGATGGTACATATGTCTACGTACCTATCCGCGAGACTCTACTAAACATTGTCTTTGTACTCGTGAAATCGGTGAACCTAGAGCTCTGATACCAACTTGTCACAATCCAAATCACGAACGTCGTGGTGGCACCTACACTATCCCCCCCCCCCCCGGTAGGGGAACCATCCCACAAATCCTTTTAAACAAACTTAAACATTATGGAAAACAAATGAAGAAATTACAAAGATATAATAATTCTAATTTCAATTTAACAAATGTCAAATCTCTTACAAAACACTTTCCCCACAACCTGATCTGACTCGTACAATGTATACTAATATTACACTACCAAGAGCAGTAAAACAACAACAACCTGACTAAGATAAAGACCAAACCCGCTGATAGGATGAGTGGCAGGTCTTAACCTCCACATACTCTGAAGTTGCAATCTGAACTAATTGTATACCTGCATCCATGCAAAAGATGCATCAAGTGTAGTATGAGTACACAACATACCCCCGTAATCATCATAATCCTACAATGACAGACAATACGTAACAGGAATAAATATCAAGTTGACTCTCAAATAGCCCTAACCTACTCATTGTATTAACACATAAGTCACATTCACCAACAGAACTAGTTCTTATACTTAAGTTACCATCCAATCCGTGGTAATGCATAGAATTCACAGAAGTAAGTCCACTAGTTATTAATCAACTGCCTAAATCATACTTATCCTAACCCGCATACTTTATTACTCCTCTAATATGGAAGTCAACACTTAAAGAATACAACCACATACAACCTTTCACGAAAGCATATAATGGGCATACAATAACATTATTTACCTAATATTATCCCTTACTTGTAGACCTGATTATTATTTGTACACCTAAGAGTATTGGTACATGCAAGTTTACTACACAATCATATTATGCTCGAGTAAGTGGTTACGACACGAATCTTATAATTAAGGTGAAGTTGGACATATATATCTACAACATACGAGACTGTAATTACAACGACAACACATCAACTCATTATACTTATAGACTCCCTACCAAGTAACACAATTATCCACATAGATCACCACATATAAATGGTTTCACACTTAGACAACTCATAAATCATGAAAGTTCAATCAAATGGATCCACCTTATAATGGTAATCAATCCAAATCAAGTACAAATCTCAAGTAATCAGTATGTATGAATGAATGATATGAATGCAATGCAATGTACCTTTCCATCAACCGGTATACTCACTTTATAGGCTTTTCCATATAGATATGACCAATAGGGGACCCGTTTCGTTCATATACTGCTCCTAGCCAGTCAGAATTCAACACATGAATCTGACTAGAGCTCAAGGCTCATTTGTCGAGCCATATCAAATCATTATCATCATCTCAATTGTTTTGAACTATCTCATAAGAATATCCTTATGTTTCCTTTCGGTCTCATTGGACCCACGATATTTCAATACTACTACACTTTCAGTATCACAATAACCATGAGTGTATGAATGTAACAATAATAAAGCAAGTAATTATGATGTATGAGATGCAATCAAATATAGGAGACGAATAACACATGCTTCAGAATTTAATAATACGTAATTCTACGTAATCAGTATTTTATATCAGAAGCATATGTGATGAGTAAACACAACAATTTATCAATCAATGACGACTAGCCCACATAACAACAGTCGAAACCAACCCTAAGGTTGATTCCCAAGTCACACATCAAGACAGTTCAACACGGGTACCCACCCAAGCGCTCATCACATCCAATAAGCTGGGACCCTCAAACACTCCCAATACCCCTTATTATTTATAACAACTACATACGTCTATCGGAGTTTAGAAATAATAAACCATAGCCTACCACTTGACCGAACAGATGTCACGAAGTATCATGCCAAGGCCTTGCCTTTCCGTGGAGCCTTAGAACTATCAAAGTCTATCAATTAATTAATCTACATTAGATTCTGAAGCTAACGATACCCATATTGCCGTAGTTCCAAAATGAAATCAAACACAACCCTAAAAAGGGGTCCCGGGCCCATAAGGGCAAAATATGGAAGTTTACATTGAAAACGGTTTACCCAAAGTCTAGGGAGTCAAAATACCAAGTTTCATCACAAACTAATCCCAATAAGCTTAATTTCATCTATCTAGTAAAACCCCCAATTTTGGAGAAAACCCAAGAATTTAATATCTTGAAAACCCATATATAACATCAAACTTTGAATTGGAAAAACTTACCCAATCTTTATTAAGCAAAATATTAGGGAACTCCCCCCCCCTTCAAACCAGCAATGATTTGTTATGAAAATCAATTTACTAACCTAGGATTTTTAATCATGAAATCATATTTCAAAATAAGTTTCCCACCATGAAGACATTGAATAATATAAGATGGAATCATAAAATGAAGTTAGGGAACTTACCCCAATGATATGTCTTGAGAAGCTCTCAAATTTCCCATTCTAATGAGTTGTTGCATCCAAGAAATGTATTGGGGAGAATGGGGTTCGAAATTGGAAATGATAGGTTTAAAAACCAACATTATGGTCCAACGTTACCTATCCGGCGACCAATTTTCCGCTTTAGCGGTCTAATTTCTGCTTTGGCGGCCACATCAAAACAACAAACCTCTCCGATACTAAAATGGGCATAACTCCCTCATACAATGTCGAAACTTGACGATTATTTTTGCTATGGCTTCGTAATTGCGATATGAATCTAATGATTCAATTGAAACACAAATCAAATGTTGTTTTCTCAATAAGGTGCTTTTTATTGCCAAAGAAGCGATGCTGAAACTTCAAACACGAGTGCGACGCAACCCCAAACTATTCAAAACCGAAACCAACAACTCTACTAAGTCATAAATCACAATCCGGACTTAATGGAATCTACAAAATTTCGAAAAAGACTCATTTACCTAAAAGTCAACTATCAGTCAACACTTCTTAACTTATTCAACTTAAAATTTTCTAATTTCCTCAAAACCAACAAAGACTCACTCGACTATCTCGGGAACCGCACCGCCCATCCCTGCAAGCAGAATACACATTAATGATGATAGGGAAAAAGTCAACATGGATAAAAGGATAAATTGTCTAAACGACCAAACATGTCATTACATTTATCTATGAAAAATAATTATCCCAAACTCAGTGCCTTTTGAGGTTGAACTGTCTGACATACTTGTGCACCTGGTTTTGATCTCTTTTCTTGCACAATTTAATCAATTTAAAATTTCATATTATATTCAGAAAGAGAAATGGGCTTTGAATGCTCTTATATCTCAATGTATGCAAGAAAAGTATAGACCGAAACAAAAGAGGATTGAAAGTGCTCATTTAGCATCTACCTCTAGAACTCACGTAAACGAAAAAGGAATAAGAATAAAGAAATTGCAAGCAAAGGAACAACACAACCTAAGGATCAAAAGAGACAAGATTCTTGTTACTTTTAGAAGAAGGTCACAAAAAAAAAGATTGCCCCAAGTATGTTGTCTCGCGTGAAAAGAAAGATAAACTTCTTAACTTTATTTGTTCAGAAGTTAATTTGACTATGGTACCTACTGACACTTGCTGGATAGATATGAGTGCAACTACTGACATAAGTGTTGTTACAGTTTACTTTTACTTCCGCGTATAAAAATACTTCATAACTTGACATCATTGTCGTGAATGAATAAAGTCGCCACCTAATTTTGTTTGGAAATTTGGAAACCATTTTAAAGGTTAATTTTCAAAAACCTTTTGAAATATCAGAGTATGGGTAAAGATTCTGGTGATGTCCCGAGGAAGGTGTTAAGCACTTCGAAAGGAATTCGCACAATGCGGCTGACCTACGAATTTTAAGAACATTTTTATAGATAAAAGTGTATAACTTATTTGAAAAATGGATAAAAGGGGTTTTAGTTTTGATTTCGTTAATTCAACTAGTGAATTAACTTAATAATATGGCTAGTTCAAGCTCTATACATTAAGAGTTCTAGATTTTGAACCAAATTGTTTGATCCAACTTCTTAAACCTTTGTTTTAATTCATTTAAAATAGTCCACTCGTTGTTAAAAGATATACTAATTTTTTGAAAAATTCCTTCACTTTATCTAAAAAAGGGTACTTTAATTAAAAAATGTATTTGGGAACTTGGATTTTGGGACAAAGACATAAATCGCCATTCGGGTGAAATTATTGACATCAGGTTGCCCAAGAAATTTAAAAGACATTTTTAGTCTTCTCAAAATAATTTTATTTTGTAGTCATTTTTCAATTAATTTCATCATAGGTATAGAAACTGTATCATTATTATATCACTACTATATATGTATAGAAAATGAATCATACATATAGAAATAATATCATTATTGTATAAAATATATATCTCTATGGTATGTATATAGAAAATGTATCATTATTGTATAATTTGTGTAGAACAAAATATACCATCAACGTATAATCAGTATATAATATATACACACTAATGTTACACATATTATACAATTATTATACATTATTTACCCACAACAAAAATTGTGAGAGAAAAATAAAGACGGCTTAAAAAGTTTTTCCGGTCAAATCTGTATCGGAATAAAATTGTGAAAAGATCAGAAAAAAATATAGGTGGCCAGTGGGCCGGGCTCGGGTCTGGCGGGTCGGGTTTGGCGGGGTCGGGTTAAGGGCGGGGCCAGGCGAAGGGTGGGGTCGAGATGCAGCGAGTGCAGCGGGACTTGCTCGATCCGTCGATCCCGATCCCGTTGGTATCGGGTCGGGTCGGGGTCGGGTCGGGTTTTCATTTTTTTTTAAAAAAAAAATAACACATGTATAAAAATAAACTCAATAAACAAGATAAGATAGTGTAATAAAAATATCCCAAGGCTGTTTTTGTGCCTCTTATATTAATAGACATGATTTTTTTTTTGTAATACAAATACAATTGTCTAAAATCTAAATTGCAACTTTGTGGTGTTGTCCAAAAATTGTAAATTACATAATAAAATTTCAATTAAAAAATTACATTCTCAAAAAACCTGTTCTAATTGCTTGATGATTTCCTGTGGTTCTTCGGTTGGAATTGATATTTGTTGGTCAAATTGATCCACGTCGCTTCCACTACCTTCGGTTAAGATTTCGTTGTAGTTTTCATCTTCTTCTTCGTTGATCTCCAGGTGACCGCACCTTCTCCGCTCCGCTCGTATCCAATCTCTGAATAATACTTTGCAATTTCCAAAATTTGTCTCAGGCAAATGAGTGTATGTGGTCTCCTATTTGATATCTGTCGGCAGAAAAAGCGCTTTCAGACGCAGTTGATGATGCTTGAATGTTCAAAACATCTCGGGCCATCAATGAAAGTGTCGGAAAGGTCTTCGCATTCCCTCCAAAGATTTCAAAGAAGTCTTCATGTCCATCTTCATTGATAACTTCTTGATACTGATGCAGAACCCTGCAAAACAAAAATATCCAACTCGCTAATTTGGTTAGTAGTAGAGGTACGGCCGCACATTCTATTTCTGAGGCTTTCAATACTAGCCGCAGAAACAACATGTCTTTTGTGAGGTTGTGTTGAAGATGAAGAAGATGGTATGGAAGCCGGCAAGTTACTAGCATTTTCTTGTTGATAAAATCTATATATATTTTTGCATTGATGTTCTACGCTAGACAACACTTCTTCTTTAGTTTGTTCAATAGGTGGTGGGTGATTTAGATTTTTGAGACTTGGAGGTGGTAGTACTTCTATACAATCGTAAATAGTTTCAATTAGTGATTTAGTACCGTCTATTTTAATAGTAGGATTTAATACAGAACCAATAATATAAATAGTGGGAATAAGAATAAAATATTTTTTTATTTTGACAAATATTTTTAATAAATGCCTCATAAAATTTGGTTTTTCCATATATTCACTAAGTAATAAAAATATTAGAGTTATATAAAACAACATAGTTGAAATAGTAGGATAATATATACCGGAAAATTCTTTAGTTGCTTGAAAAAATTTCTCTAAAAATACAATTAGTTTGGAAATTTTTACCCAATCACTAACTAAAATCATATCAGCTGGATTTTTATTATGAGAGTTAAAAAATAAAGTTATATGTATTCTATAGTCATAAGCAACAAGTAGTTGCTCGTATAAAGAATTCCACCTAGTGGATACTTCTTGTGGAATTTTTCTATAAGATAGTCCACAATCGTGACAAGTTTTTTTATATTCTTTTCTACGTTGTACTTTATTACTTTTAAAAATAAAATTTATAGCAAATTGTATTTTACTAAGAATGTCTTCTAAAAGTGATAGATCATCTTTTACAATTAAGCTATATATATGGCACGCGCATTTTATATGAAAATGGTCTGGAAAAGATGAAGTTAAACTATTTTTTAAAATTGTAATTGCGTAATTGTTAGAAGAAGCGTTATACAATGTAATAGTCATAATTTTATCGGTTATTCCGTAATAATGGCACACTTGATAAATATTATCTGCAATAAAAGTACCAGTGTGCCTATCATCTATATATCTATACGCTAAAATACGTTTTTGCATAGACCATTTATAATCTATTCAATGACAAGTTACAGTTAAATAATCATGACCGTTAGTACTACGACCTATATCAGACGTGATAGATACTTTGCCATTAAAATGATATAATGAAAAACGTAAATATTGTTGATATTCATGCGCGAATTTAAATACATCTCTCTTAACAGTTGGTCTTGGAAAACCGTTAAAAGCAGGATTATATATATCTCTAATGTAATGAATAAAACCGGGAGATGAAGGAAATGAAAAAGGCAAACCCTCCACAACAATTAATTTTGATATTGCTTCTCTATCTCTATGTTTATTGTATTTAGAGCCTACAATTCCCCCCGTCATAGGGTTAATTTGACCATGTACTTGATCCGGGACAGTATCAGTATGTGAACCTTGTCCTGATGGAGCGGGCGTTTGGGTCACCCGGTTTTGAAGCCTGGTATTGGGCATACCTAGCTGGATGAACACTTACTACGTGTCTAATTAAACCCCCCGTCCCATCATGACCTTTTCCAGTTTTAAATTTTAAAACATTTTTACAAATTTTACATATAGCTACTTGATTCTCTACGTCCCTATCAAAAAATGTCCATGCATCTGATTTTAATGATCGTTTTGCTGGACCTCGTCTCATACTAGGGGGAATAGGAGGTACTTCAGTTAAAGGTGCACTAGTGGGTGTATCATCTAGATCATCGTCTAAATTAAAGTCTTCTTGAGTTTCAGAAAATAGTTCCTCGTCTAAATCTAATGGTATTGTAGGAAAATGTTGAGTATCAACAAAATCACCCTGTGTAGGAATAAGATGACTAGAAGAAGTACCCTTGCCCTGGTTGTCGCCCCTACTAGAAGAAGCACCCTTACCCTTAAACATACCTCTTAATCCTTTCATTTTAATTATTATAATAAATAATTAAAGACAATAAAATTAAGTGCGCTAAATAAAATAAACAGACAATAATAATTTAATGAAGGAGCAGATGTACCAAGCACGTAACGTCGACGTGTAATCGAGAGGTTGAAAATTGAAACTTTGCTCGATGGAAGATCCTCAAGCTAGTTGCCAACTTCACTCCCAATTTCCAAATGAATAAATAAAATTGAATATTTAGTAAACAATGTAGACTTGTAGAGAGATATATTGAGAGATTAGAGAGATTGTAGGAAGATTTGTGAGAAAGATGAAGAGAAAATGAGTTATTTATAGTTGGAAAATTGGGTTAAAGTTTAAATATAATAACTTATGGGTTAAAAATAAATATTAAGGGGTTGGGGGAGGGGGAGTCCTAAAATGGCCGTTGGCCAACGGCCAAAATCTAAAATGGTCGTTGGTGCAACGGTCATATTTGCAAAGGGGGACAAAGGGCGGGGTCGGGGTCGGGCTCGGGACGGGGCGGGGTCGGGAGGGCCTGGGTCGGGCTCGGGTCTGACGGGACGAGACAATCGAGTTCGAGTCCCGCCACTATTTTTTTTTGTGCGGGACCGGAGCGGGGCCGGGACTGGGCCGGGCCGTCCCGGCCCACTGGCCACCCTAAGAAAAAAACAATAAGTTAAAAAGAGTAAACTATGATCTTCACGAACAAGAGAAGAAAAAAAATAAATTGAGAAAGCTTCAATGGCTAAAGATTATGAATATCACACCTCAATCTGTGAGCAACAATCATCTTTTTCATGTAAAAAATCTATAAAAGAACCCAATCAACAAACAATCCCAGGTACCGAATATTTTCTAAATAAAGATTGGATTTTTCACTCCTCTCACCGTTGTTGCGCTCAGATCCGGGCTCGTTTTGTATATTTTTTTTGAATGCTTTAGATTTAATCGGAGATCTGTTTCTCTGGCGAACGATGTTGCTCTGTTTCTACCGCTTGACAGAAAAATGTTAAACTCCGGACTATACATCGTTCAGTGATGGAAGTAAATTTAATTGAAGCTTACTGTGTGAAGAGAAGTAACTGAGCAACAATGGAGAATTGAGACAGAAAAAAATTGAAGCTCAAGGAAAGTATGGAGAAGGCAGGCATGAGAAAATGGGTAGAGATTGCGCACAAGTGAGTTGGTAAGTGGCAAGGTGATTGGGGTACAATCCTCCGACGTCGCGGGTTAGAATTCGTGTGGTGACAGTCTTTGCTGAAATATTGCAAGGGCTATTGTTGGGTTCGTGTTCCGTTGGTCCTCTCCCTTGCAGGCTGTCACTCGCACATATCCCTCAATTTATATCCCACATGGCCAAAAAACCTCTAATACAGATTGAGGTTTCGCCTTCGGAACTTTCCCTTCACAAAGAAAATGTGTGGAGATTGGCATTAATTTACTTCTAAATGCCAACTCGTATACTTATGACAACTTGGGTCTAAAAGTTATCTTATTTTTTTCCTAATAACCACACGATACCCTTTTTCCCTTGGATTTTCGTGGCCGCTATAGCCCAAATCATCCCTTTTTTAATACTCACTTAATTGACTTAAAAGGGGAGGTTCTTTGGTCTTAAAATAACAACACTTTTCTAGAAATATGCCCAACTCTTTTGAAATAGAAATTCACTCTTTAATTTTAGTACACTGTTTCTAAACTAATTTAAGCCACTGATGCATCACCTCTGTTTGGTGAAAATTCATCTAAATTAAGCAAGTAAAAGCAAAATAAAAATGTCAGTGATTTTTACAAGTCAATAAATACACAGCAAAACTAAATAAAGTATAAGAGAGGAATCAGTTTAGCTAATTGGGCTTAGCCCATTTTCGTCTCTTCGGGTTTTGATTTTTTTTTTTTCCTTTCCCTCAAATTTGAAATATTTATTTTTTGCCCTTTGCCTAAAAATTCATGGGTTTCGGATTCAAATCCTTGCTCAAACAAAAATTTTAAAAAATCGCAAGACAGAGGTTTTGTAGCAAAATTAGGCATATTCAGACAAAATTAGGCATATTCAGACAGAAGTTTGTCTATAAGGCAGAGGTTTGCCTTAAAGCCTAATTTAAGGTAAAAGTTTGCCTTATTTGACGAATAGGCCTAATTTTACCCGAACATATCTATTTTTGCTACAAAACATCTACCTTGTGATTTTTTTAAAAAAATTTGCCTGAGCAGGAATTCGAACCCAAAACTTCGAGATATTAGATTGTAAACGTGTAAATATAGGAAATAATATATTCCCTACCAATAATTAGAATATTTCCATATATTGTGTAAATATAATTATGGTAAGACTAGGATTCCTCTTTTGTATAGGTTTAGGATTCCTATTGTATAAGGGTTGAATATTGTACTCTATATATACCTTGATATTAATGAAAGACTCCCAAAGGAAAATTAATATCATCTCACATGGTATCAAGAGCCAAATAAACAAAACCCTAAAAACCTTTCTCTTCCACAGCCGCCGACTGCCTCTCCTACGCCGCGGCCCTCCCGAATTTTCTTCTTGTTTTTCGGGTTTTGTTCTTCCTTTCTTCTCTTCTCTAAATGGCTATTCCTGATTCTTCCACACTTTCTGACGCCCTCTACCTCCACAAATCCCACCATAAAGTCATCACCCCCGTTTCATCCCGCCCTTACTGTTTGCAACATCAAGAACCATATTCCCATTATTCTTGATCAAGAAAATAACCAGTATTCTTCATGGGTTGAACTTTTTCGCAATCATGCATGTCTCTATAATGTGCTTGATCATATTGATGACACTATTCCGCGCCCTACGGAGGTTGATGATTCTATCTGGCATCGTCTCGACGCCGGCGTCAAACAATGGATATATGGTAGTATCTCTCAGGATTTGCTCCTTACTATCATGGAATCTGAATCCACAGCCCTTGACTTGTGGAATCGTTTGGAGAAAATTTTGCAGGACAACAAGCACACTCGTGCCGTGTATTTGAAAGAATAGTTCAACAAAACACGTCTTGAAAACTTCTCCAATGTCTCCGAAATCGCAAGCGCCTTAACCTTCTAGCGGATCAACTCTCCAACATCGGCACGCCTGTCACTGACGATAAAATGGTGCTACAAATGATTTCTGGACTTACTAAGGACGAATATGATACTTTGGCCACCATTATTCAACAGGCAGATCCGCTACCGAGTTTTAACAAAGCTCGCTCACAATTGTTGCTCGAAGAAACGCGTCGTGCTAAGTAGGATGAGCACGCCCAGCAGGTGTTAGCTGTCGACACGCAACCCCAAGATCAGACGCCACCAGACAACTCCCAACAGCGGCAGGGCCGCGGCGACAAGGGTGGAAAAGGCCGCGACGGTAGAGGAGGCCGTGGTTGTGGCAAGGGTCGCGGTCAACAGAACCAACAACAGCAACATCAACAGAGATAGCAGAACAACTGGGCCGCGGCTCTCGGCCGGTTCGTCTCTGGCGCCTCGGCGCCCCAAGTCTGAGCCGCGGCGCTTCTAGTTGAGCCGCGGCGCTAAGTCCATTCGATCAAAGAACCATACAATCCGTATTCTTACCCCGGTTTGTTAGGCCCCGCTCCAGCCCCACAGCAGGCCCACTTCATGCAAGGTCAGGTCCCGCAGCCCTCCTCCGGCATGACACCCACTGAGTTGGGTCAGGCGTTCAACACCCTCTCTATGCAACAGCCTGACAATACTTGGTACATGGACTCAGGCGCCACATCTCACGTCACCCAGTCTGCAGGTACTATTCCTAAACTATTTCGGTTAAAGTATCCTCAATATGTTACAGTTGGTAGTGGACAACGCATTCCAGTTAAGGGTTATGGTACCTCATACACATAACCTCCTCATCCACCTTTCTCCCTAAAAAACCCCCTATATGCCCCACACATGATTAAGAACCTCATATCTGTCCGCCAATTTACTCGTAATAATTCTGTCTCCGTGGATTTTGACCCTTTTGGTTTTACTGTGAATGATCTTCATACGGGGACACCTCTTACGAGATGCAATAGCACGGGGATCTCTATCCATTCACTTCCACCTCCGCTGCCAGATCTTGCTCTCCCGTCACTCTAGCGGTTGTTTCTTCTTCAATTTGGCATAATAGACTTGGTCATCCAGGAGCCCCAGTTTTTAATTTTCTTAGAGGCAACAATTTCATTGCTTGTAATGGGAAACTTGCCTAAAATTATGTTTCTTGCTCTTTAGGCAAACATATTCGTCTTCCGTTTAAATCATCTACTAGTGTTACATTTGCTCATTTTGATATCATACATGCCGATTTACGGACATCTCCTATCTCTAGTTCTCTCGGTCATAAATACTATCTTGTGTTGCTTGATGATTTTTCACACTACGTTTGGTTATACCCTCTTAAATTTAAATCGGAAGTGTTTGTCAAATTTCTTGAGTTTCGCAAGTTCATTCAAACACAATTTGGAAAAGGCATAAAATCATTTCAGTGCGATAATGGTCGTGAATTCAATAACTCTATGTTTCACCGCTTTTGTACCAATAATGGCATGGTCTTTCGCTTCTCCTGCCCTCACACCTCACCACAAAACGGTAAAGCTGAAAGAATCATCCGCACCATTAACAATATGATTCGCACCCTATTGATTCATGCCTCCCTCCCTCCACCCTTCTGGGTCTATGCTGCTAAAATGTCAGAATACACTCTAAATATTCTCCCTACTAGCACTCTTCACAATATGACCCCTACCGAAATCCTCTACCATAGAATCCCCTCTTATGATCATCTACGAATTTTTGGTTGTCTATTTTAAATCTGATGGGAAAAAATTAAAGACCACCCAAAGTTCTGATTTAGCTGATGGTTACTCGGGCTATCGGACTGACTCAATGATGGTATTATGTTGGGCCACATAGGGTACGTAATGGTGAAATGTCCAGCACCACGTTAAGGTATTACATGCACCAAAAAGAAAGAAAAGAATTAGCATTCTGCTCAACTCATCAGAAAGTAAATTGATGAACCATTGCTACTAAATTAAGTCAACATCAATTGATTAACTTAAAAGAGAGGAATTGATTCTCAAAACTTCAAGACGAAGATACAGAGCTATGTTTGATTTGAAATGAAGCTCAAACAATATAGTTCCTAGGCAAACAACATAGTAACTGAATATAGAAGCAACCCATTTTAATGTTACCTAAGCAAAAAAAAGTTCCCAAATGTTGGCTGCTTAACACATTTGAACACATGCCTAATCAGAAGATTAGCTCAGAGATAAAGGGAGCAACATAGATGTTGTTAGCACTGAAGATCAGATTTAGGAAGGTTCATTCCGCATAAAGTCATGACAGATTTTGAAGTTACACTCACCTTACTATCAACAAAGATTACTTCAAAAGATTAAATTTCAAACAAACTAAGTCAAATTCTCAAGACAATCAGTACTTAAAATAAAGCTGAAATTTGAAAACTTTAACTGTTTCTGAAAGATACTTAGCCAAATATGTATTCAAAGATTTGAAAAATAACATCATTTGAACTTAATAACATTCCTAGGAAATACCAGCTAGCTTTACGAGTCATTTTGTCAAGATGAGAGAGGGTTTGGAACTAAAAACAGATTTGGAAGATGTTAAGAAAGATTCTAAACATTACTAGTTCTTAAACTAATATCAAATTGGTCCTTAAAAGTATTGTGATTTGTGAGCATATGAACATATTACCAACATTTAGCCCATGAAAACATTCATAAAAATAGTTAAACTACGTATAGCATCCAGAAGAAAAATAATTCATAAAAGTGAACCTAATTATTGTGATTAATGACTAATTTGCAAGGATCTTTTGATTTTGTTGGATATTTGTAGAACTAGTGTTAGAGAACCTAAAATTAAAAAAGATTGATGATATTTGATACAAATATCTATGTTTTGCGTCACTTTACCTCTTATTCTTAGTATTTTTATCGCCTTAATTATAATGAAATCGTTGTATTCGGGTTTATGTTGGTATGTTTTGTGTGTGTAAGAACAACGAGAATAAATGAAGGATAACCGATCATTTTTAGTAGAAATTGGAGGTATTTTCACCGGTACAAGATAACGAGAGGATGCGCGCAACACTTAGAACAAATTTTGGAAATTGAAGGAACCATGCGTTAAGTGTGCGTCGCTGAGGATGGAAGTGTGTGTTGGGTGTGCGTCTCATACCAATCGCGGGAAATAATAACTTTGAATCTCATGTTTCTACAATCTCATAAGACACCCGCATCACATGTGTGACGCGGGTCCAATGCGGGCGTCGTGCGGTTTTTCCCAATTCGTTTGAGATTTGGTTTTCTTAATTTAGATTTTTACCCTCGTTTATAAATAAATATTTTTATTATTAGAGAGGCATGCTTGGATTTATTCTAAGACTTGTACGCCGCCTTCTCTCATTCTTGTTGTCTTTACTTTGTTTTTCTTCATAGAACCCTAGTTTTTCTCATGAATTCATTCATTGTTCTTCGAATCATGAGTAGATAGATTTCTCTTTTCTAGGGTTATGGCAAAGACATAAAAGTTAATTTAATGATAGATTTTGCTTATTAGATTTCCAATATGGGTTGCTTATTTATTCTTGGGCTTAATTGGTTGATTATTTGATCACTAATTAGACATTATATGTGTCGTGTGAATTGAACTAGGGATAGGGAATTTGCATGCATAATAAGAATAAATAGGGCTTGTTCATATTTATACGTTTCACTACTGAGGATAGGAATATACCCTTTAGCCTTGCTTAGTTAAATACAGAGATATAAATGAATTCTTATTATTTTCTAGCGACCATAGGGATATAGGCGTTAGAGTAGCATCTACAAGCTTGTAAGCAACTCGAAAGATACTCATTAAGTTAACGTCAACCCCTCAACTAGTAACCCATGAAATCGAATAGGTAGAACTATTGGAAGACTTAACTGGATTATCAAAAGCCATGACCCCTAATTCTATTCTCATATGATAAATCTTATAGTCTTAGTCATAATTGTCTCAGTCATAAAAACACTCAATTTTGTTTCTTTTAATCATAGTTAGTTCTAACAATCTTCTTGATATTTACTCCCTTGAATAGTTACGAAAGAGTTTAAATTAGTTGACCAGTAGAAAGTCTAAGTCTTTGTGGGTACAATATCTGAACTTCAATCCTATATTACTTGTACGACCATGTATACTTGCGTGTGCATTTGAGAGCAAGAAGTTTTTGGCGCCGTTATCGGGGACTTAGAAAAATTTACTATTTGACTATGCTGTTAATAGATTGGTTAATACTCCAACTCCCAATCCAATGCAGCAGGTACGAGTTTCTTGTGAGGTTTGTGGTGATGAGAATACTTACATAAATTATACGCAGAATCCAGAGTCTATCTACTATGTGGGGGAAACAAAATTGTGGCTATGGTAATCAGGGTCATCAATTTGGCAATAATACAATATGAACCACCATAATCATCCGAATCTCTCGTATGGTGGAAATCAGAGGCCCTCTAATAATAATTTTCAGCAGCCCCAGATGCAACAATGTCACGACTCTTTTTTAGGGATCGTGGTGGCACATACATAATCTCACAACGTAGGTGAATCACTCCCAACTCATTAACCATGACAAGATATAAGTAAAAAGGGAAGAAATATAAATATTAGAAGTTGTCTCATAATATGATGCGGAAGAAAATGATAAGTCTAATACATCCAAATCAACCCCCAAGTAATCTAGTCTATAGGTATAAGAGCACTAACAAAAATAATACAAGTATGAGAAATGGGCACGCAGGCCAAAACCAAATACATAGTCTAAAACAAGTCTCTCAAATGCAAGAAAAAGATTATGTTAAAGAAAGAGCATCCAAGGGTATATTGAAGATAGCATCCTCACCGTGAATACCGAGGATTAGCTGCTCGAACTCAATCACGTGGTCTCGAGCTGGTGGTTGGATTATCTGCATCAAGAAAATATATAGCAAGTGTAGCATGAGTACACAACATACCCCCGTAGACATTATAGGCCGACAACGATGAAAGTACATAATCAGAGATAAATACCAAGTTGACACCAAGTAATCATATACTACACAGTCTACTAATCCAGGTAAGTCATATAATCCACATAATAATTCACAAGGTCTACAAGTTTCCTTATTTCAATAAGAGTCCATAACTACTCACGTTATTTAGTTTTCAAGAGCGAGAATAATTCTTTTCATGTCCAAAATTTAGTCAAGTCATTAACACTTACTTCAAATACAAGTTCATTCACAAATAATCAATTATACGACATATATATGTATGCTATGAATGCAATGCATATGCCAGGTACCTTTCCATCAATCGGTATACACACTTTACAGGAGTTTGCCACATAAAAGTTACCCATGGGAGACCCGCGAAGTCCATATACCTCTCCGCCCCGGAATAACTCGTCGAATGTCGGAGCCCAGCTTTTGATTGTAATAATATCATGTTGCAGACGTGCAACTCCGATCCCAGCGTATCAATATCATCTCAGTGTTGCCATAATCTCAACAGTATCTTTTTCGGTCTCTTGGCCCACAACATAATCATACCACACCAATATCAATATCACAAAGCCATAAGTGTATGAATGCAAATGACAATTTAAGGCAAGTTATCATGGTATAATAAGATGCAACCAAATAAGATATGAAATATCACATGCTTTCAAGAATTTAATACACATACACAATCCAAGTACAGTCCAAGATATCATATCGAAAGCATGTGTGATGAGTAAATATATCAATCAACTATGGCGACAAGCCCACATATGGCGACAAGCCTAAATAATCAGCAGTCGGAACCAGCACAAGGATGATTCCCCAATCCCCATTATCACAGTTCAACACCGGTACCCACTCAGACGTTCATCACAACCGCCTGAGTGAAACCCCCAACACGCCTAATACCCTTCAATATTTATTACTAATTATGCACTTCTATCAAAGTCTCAAAAAACTAAATTGTAGCCTACCTCAAAGTCGAGTAGGAGTGCTACACAATCAAGCCCCGGTGATAGCCTTGCCCTCCATTTGCGCCTCATAACGGTCGAAGTCTATCCACACATATACTACTCGTTAATATATAAGACCTACACAAAATAAGAGTGTAACCTTTAATAAAGCAAGACTACAAATATCGACCCCAGGTCCACTTCACCAAGACTCGAACTTTAATACCCCAAACCTATTAATACATACTAGGAATTTATATACTTAAGTTAATTAAAAAACTAAATACATTTGAACCCTCAATTGAACAATAATAAAAAAGCCCCAATTTGAAATCCTAGAAATTTCCCCCAATTGAAAATAAGTTTCTACAACCAAATTAAGACTTACAATATGATAATCTAACATAATTCAATCCTAATTCATGACATTAACACAATTTTATCCATAAACCTCTATTAAAATTAATAATATAGCTCTCTTATTCTCATAAAAACTTGCAATCATTTCCCCCCAACTTAATAGCATACTACATCACCATTAATGAACTTAGAATCATAAACTTAAGCCATAAAAGGGAAGAATCTATTACCTCAAGGATGCAATTGCTCCTAGGATTTTGAAAATACTCAGTGACGGCTCTGGTTTCTAGGTTTGCTATTTGGGGAAAAGAAATTCTGACCTAAAAAATATATATGACACCTGAACAGTGCTTCTTCTCCAGCGGAATCGCCTCTACTGGAGCAGACTTATTGCGGCGGACTAAACCCCAATGCTGAGGCAGTGTCACTGGATACCTCGCCTCAAAGCCACGACGATCTCGACTCTGCAGGAGTGGACTCTTCCCTGCGGACAGACCCTTCCCCATGGCGGAAATTCAAAATTCCCAAGCCCTAGTTTCGGTGAGCCAACCTCCCGTCTAGGCGGACATACCAGAGCGGAAACAGGTTCCGCCGGAGCGGACACCAGACACCAGAATAGAGAAATAGTCCAAACTTCCATCTAACATATGAAACACTCCCGAGACCCTCCGAACACAAACCAGATATGCTCGTCAATGGTAAATAGTGCTACAAACTCGCTCGTACCCTCAAATTTCACATTTTAATCGAGCTATTACATACTTTTCTAAATAATCATCCGAGAAAACCAAATATCCAAATTTCACAAATAAGGCCACAAAATACTCTACCAAGTCATAAATGACCCTCCGGTACCACTGAAAGTGACAAAACCCAGAAACGAACCCATCTAGCCAAAAGTCAACTTTGAGTCAAACTAACCAACTCTAAGTTTCTAGACTTTGGGTTTTTTTATCCAAAACTCATATAAATGGACCTCGTGATCAATACCTCCCATTCACGCACATCACAAACCCCACATAGAGTCTATGAGAAGGGTCAAATAAGCAAATAAGGATATTTTGCTAAAAACGACCATATGGGTAATTAAACGCAACTGAGCAACTCCATTGAGGATTTGCTAAGGCAGTTCATGGCAAAGAAAGATAAGGTGAACATCGAGGTGCAGAAATCCATTCATGAGTTAGAACTTCAGATGTGATAGGTGGCCATTTTGAAGAATGTCAGACCTTAGGGTGCTCTTCTGAGCAATATTGAGAAAAACCCGAAAGAGCAATGTCATGCAATATCATTAAGAAATGGGAGGCAATTAGAAGAAGTCCCTCCAAAGGACAAGAAAGTGATTGATGAGTTAATTCCTGCTAGGAGGACAGGGGTAGAGTAGAAAAGTGATGAGAAAGCAATAGAGCAACCGGAAGTTGTGGTAATCAAACCACCCCCATAGTTTTCATAGAGATTCCAAAAGTAGACTTAGGTTGTAGGAAATTTCTTAAAATCTTGAAGCAACTACATATCAACATCCCCTTGGTGGAGCTTTTGCAAGAAGTTCCAAAATATGCTAAGTACATTAAGGACAATCTTGTAAATAAAAGAAGGGTGACATAGTTTAATACAATGGAACTTATTGATGAGTGTATTTCGAGGGTGAGGAGTAAAATTCATCTAAATTTTAAAGATCCAGGCAGTTTCACTATTTTAATAAAAATTGGGAACTTTGAGATGGGACTTGCACTTTGTGATTTGGGGGCTAATATCAATTTGAAGCACACTTCTATGTTCAAAACATTGGGAATGGGTGATCCAAGACCACGATTGTGACCTTGCAGCTTTCTAATAGATCTTTGGCCTATCCGGATGGTATAATTGAGGATATGATCATGAGAGTGGACCTTCATTCTTTCAGTAGACTTCATTATTCTTGATTATGAGACTGACAAACACGTACCCATTATTCTTAGGAGAGGATTTCTAGTTATAATTGATGTTATAATTTGAGTTCGAGACGGAAATATGAGCATGACAGTAGATGGGCTAGAAGAAACATTTGATGTGTTCAAATCTACTAAGATCCTTGCTAATTATAAGGAGCTGAAGATGATCAATGTAGTAGAGCCTAAAATGTTGTCCATGTAGCTAGATTACTTTCTAGCTAGAAGAGACTCGTTGGAGAGAGCGCATGTATATGGTGGACACTTGGTGGAGGATGAGGCAGTTGAAGAATGTCTTAATATTCTTGACACTTTTTGTGCCTTTGTTCAAGGAGATAGACTATTTGATGAGCTTGACATGCCACCTACTTGGAAGAAACCAAAACCCTCCATTGAGGAGCCACCAGTTCTTGAGCTTAATCCTTTACCATCTTATCTTGGGTATAATTATTTGGGCAGCAATAATACACTACCAGTGATCCTTTTGGCGTTCTTGTCTGATGTACCTGTTGAGCGTGTGCTGGAGGTATTGAGATATAAAATAAAAGCTTTTGGATGGTCCATAACAGACATCCAAAGGATCCGCAGTGCAATCTGCATGCACAAGATACTAATGGAGGAGGAGAGCATGTCGAGTATTGAACATCAGCGGATGTTGAACTCAATCATAAAAGAGGTAGTGAAGAAGGATGTAATTAAGTGGCTTGATATTGTCATTATATATCCTAGATCTAATAGTAATTGGGTGAGCCTTGTGCAATATGTCCCAAAGAAAGGCGGCATGACAATTGTGGAGAATGAGAATGGTGAACTTGTGCCTTAGAGAATGGTAACAGGTTGGCGAATTTGTATTGATTATCGCAAGCGGAACACCGCAACTAGAAAATATCACTTTCCTTTACCATTCATAGACCACATGTTCGATCGACTGGAGGGGCACGATTATTTTTGTTTCTTGGATGGCTATTCAGGATACAATCAAATTATGATAGCACCGGAGGATCGAAGAAGACCACGTTCACATGTCTTTATGACATTTTTGCATTCTGTAGGATGCCATTCAGGTTATGCAATGCTCCAAGTACTTTCCAAAGATGTATGATGGCTATTTTCACCAATATGATCGAATAATATGTGGAAGTATTCATGAATGATTTTTCTGGGTTCGGGGATTCTTTCGATGAGTGTCTGTGCCACCTTGATGTTGTTCTTGCACAATGTGAAGAAACAAATTTGGTGCTAAATTGAGAGAAGTGGCACTTCATGGTTCAAGAATATATGGTTCTTGGACACAAGATTTCCAAAAAGGGTATTGAGGTTGACAGAGCAAAGGTAAAGGCGATTGAGAAACTGCCACCCCTAATATCTATTAAAGGGGTGCACAACTTTCTAGGGAATGCATGTTTTTATCAAAGGTTTATCAAGGGCTTCTCTAAGATCGCAAATCCAATGTGTAAGCTACTGGAGAAGGATATGAAATTCATATTTAATGAGGTCTGTCTGAAGGCTCTCGATGAGTTAAAGCTGAGGTTGGTGACTATCCCGATCACTATTACACCCGATTGGACTCTGTCATTCGTGTTGATGTGTGACGCAAGTGACTTTGTTGTGGGAGTTGTTCTTGGTCAGAATGAGAAAAGATATTTCATCCCATCTACTATATTAGTAAAACACTTGACCACAGAGAAGGAGTTGTTGGCAGTGGTCTACACCTTTGACAAATTCAGATCATACTTGGTGGGGACAAAAGTAATAGTGCACACAGACGATACTGTTGTCTGTTACCTATTTGCAAAGAAGGATGTAAAGCCTAGGCTTATTCGTTGGGTGTTGTTGTTGCAAGAGTCTCAAGATCAAACTCTTGCAACAATAACACCCAACGATGCCAGAGGACGGGGAATATTGGAAAGTGTCATAAGACGCCGCTTTATAGTATCCTCGAGATTGAAATATTCGACTGTTGGGGTATCGATTTCACGGGGCCATTTATTCCATCTAAGGTAACAAATACATCCTGGTTGTAGCGGACTATGTATCAAAGTGGGTAGAATCAATTGCACTCCCGACTAATGATGCAAGTGTAGTTGCCAGATTTTTGAAAAAGAACATATTCACATGCTTCGGAAACTCAAGAGCCATTATCAGTGATCAAGGTATGCATTTTTATAATTGGATTTTAGATAAGTTGCTATATAAGTATGGGGTGAAGCACAAGGTGGCGACTGCATACCACCCTCAGATGAGTGGTCAAGTGGATGTGTATAATTATGAGATCAAACAGACTTTGGAGAAGATGGTGAACATTAATAGGAAGGATTGGTCCTTGATGCTTGATGATGCACTATGGGCTTATAGAACGACATACAAGACTCCAATTGAAACCTCTCCACGTTTTCGAAAAGGCATGTCACCTCTCGGTTGAGCTTGAACACAGGGCGTATTGGGCAATAAAAAAGATGAATGTATACATAGAAGTAGCGGGTGAGAAACAGTTGTTACAGTTGCATGAGCTTGAAGAACTTTGTTTTCATGCTTACAAGAACGTGAAGCTCTACAAGGAGAGGACCAAGAGAATGCACGACAAACATATTCAATGTTGTTAGTTTGAACCCAGGAAATTAGTATTGTTGTATAATTTGAGACTCAAAGTGTTTAGGGAAAAGCTGAAGAGTTAGTGGTCTGGGCCATTTGAAGTAGTTTGTGTAACCACACTTGGAGTAGTTGAGCTAAAATCGTGAAATGCAGAGCAAACATTCTTGGTAAACGGGCAGAGAGTGAATCACTACTTCAGAGAGACCGATCTAGCTAGGGTCTCAATTAAATTGGAAAAGGCTTGAGAGAGCTTACATCATGCCGCGATGTTAAATCAAGCGCTACTCGGGAGGCAACCTGAGTTTGTAATAGTAGGATAGGAAGAATAAGAAAAAATACAAAAGATGTCGTGCCACAACCTTAACTAAGGAGCTTGTTGGGAGGCAACCCAACTTTGTATTATAGTGTCACGTTTGTACATATTGTAGGACTAGGAAATGAGCGGGAACATAAAGCGAGTCAAATTGAGAAAAAAGATCGCTCCAGGTTTGCTAAACGCGCTGTATGCGTGACGCACATGTAGTGGACATATGAAAAAAACTCATGCAGGATAAAACACAAGCGATGGACACCAGAAGCACATGCAATGTGGGCCTCAAAAAAGTCCTGTAGGATGATAATTTGCATTGGGTCTCCGATGTACATGCAGCACGGGGTACCCCAAGATAGCTGGAAAGTATTTTTACGCGATGGGTCCCGACGCACATGCAGCACAGGGACTCCAAAAAGTCCTGCAAAGTGTAAATTCGCAATGGGTCTTCGACTCAGACCTAACGCACATGGGGGCTTAGTTAGAATTTTTTATTTTTAAAAACTTAAAAGGGAGCTGACCTTCTCTTATTTCACAACTCTTAAACTCGGATCTCACACTTCTCTCTCTCAAATAACCGTCTCCCAACACTTTTTTCAACCCCTTGACAACACAAGAACTTCCATCCTTCATCCACTAACGTAATCAAGGTAAGAAAATTTCATTTCCTTTCATTAATTCTACCATAGTTCTTTAGTATTTAGGGTTGTAAAACCTAGGGTTTTGTGGTTTGGGTGAATTAGGGCAGGGTTATGGTATTGTGTGATGATAATTTATTGTTCATAATGTGTAAGTCTAGGAGATTTGCAATTTTGAGTGGTTCACCACCCTCCGTTGGTGCCAAAATTATAAGGATGATTCTATGCCCAGAAGGTGTTTGTAAAAATATTTGAACCAAAACTTTTGTGCAATTGTGAATTATTGAATAGAATTGCACCATGAGATGATTATATGAACCCTTGAGGCACCTAATTGGGCCTAAATTTGGGTAAATTGATGAAACTTTGAATATGGGCACCCTTACCCTAAGTCCTAAAACATGAATTGTTTTGTTTGTTTATTTTCTTTTTGTAGTATAGGATTAGTTAACTTCTTATTTTTCAATTTTTGTAACTAAGTTGGAAAAAAGTATGGAGTTGTTACATGATCCCTTAATTTTGAATTGAACTCACTCTTTTGGTGTGGTGTTTGCAGGCAATATGGTTAAACTAAAGAGCAAGGGCAAGTCAGCCACATCCTCATCATCCCAAGGCACGAAGAGGGGGTAGAGTTAACCCCTTAAAGGCTAAAAAGAGCATTCAAATCACAATCAGGGGCAAGAAACCTACATTCCCCATTTCTCGAGCTCTAATAGGGAGGTCCCGGTGAAGATCTTCCTTATCCTCTAGCTGTGGACGTCTATGATGAATATGTTAATTTGGCTGGATATTTCCATGAGAGGGAAATTGACCAAGCCCCCTTGCAGCGTCAATTCAGGGAGATCTGCAACTGGATCCTAGCCATGAGATGGATATCTATCTTTGATATGCCAGGGCAAGTCAACATTGACTTGATTCTTGAATTTTACGCCAACATTCATCTCAGAAGGACAATAGAGGAGCAATGGTCGGATTTGGTTTACTTGTGGGGCCATGATATCAATATGATAATAGAGATCTTGTGTGCATATTTGGGGGTTCCAAACCACCCAATCGAGCCGCTGAAGGATTTCATCTACAAGCCTGACTACAAGTCCATTCAGGAGACATTATGTGGGCCTGATTCTAAGGCCACTTAGGCCAGACATCCTGGAAAATATACGAATCATAAGATCCTGAGGATGGGTAACTTCACCGAAGAGGCACGAGTTTGGTTGCGTTTGCTAAACTACAGAATCATGCCCTTCAACCATTACACTGATATGTAGAAGGAAAGAGTGTTCCTGATATACTTTCTCATGATAGGACAACCGATAAATATCGAGTCTTAGATGATCCAGGAGATGATCTAATTTTGCTAATTTAAGTCCAAGAGACTCAACTTTGGCAACATACTGACTGCATATTTATTGTGGATTGATGACGGCTTGCCAAAGCTTGGTGACAAAACTCTTCCCGGGCCAGAAAATATACTTGACATCTCAAATGTCAATACCCCATAGTTGAATGTTAAGCACCATCTCACCCCATCTAAGGAGAGGTCCGCCCATTCCACACTTCTACCCTAGCTGCATAAGATGACAGTGATTTCAGGAGATAAATTTGATATAGATTTCTCAAGTGTCTTCATTGAGGCCTCGCACACTACACACTCTTAATCTTTTCTCGGAGATGAGACGAGAATGCCGGCCGGTGAAGGATGTTAATTCGACGGATCTCATTGAAGCTGATTTAGCGGTATGGGAAGAAGTGGAGTCCCAAGACCTTGAGAATGAGGATGAGGTTTTAGCGGATGTGGAAGTTGACACCGAGGATGATGACTAGGCCCTAGTGGGTCTCAGAGAGTATCTGTCATCATACCTTTATTTTCTATTTTCCTATGCATTTGGGATATTGCATAAAATAAGTGTAGGGTCGGAGGTATGTCTCGAGATAGAGGATACTTATGTCTTAGGATTTTTTAATATTTTTTATAGGCTTAGTCTTTGATTTTTTGCGTAGTTTAGTAGAAAAATACAAAAAAATCAAAAAGATTTTTTTCTAGTTTATAGGATCATTGGTAGTGGCATGAAGTATCCGTTAGGATGTTTCTTTTCTTTTTCATCATAGGAGAGGTATTTCACGATGATGGAAGGATGGCGACCGTCTTGAGGGAAAAATTAGTCCAACCTGTTAGACCATTTGAATGCTAGGTGCTCGGGTTAGATAAAATATTGACAATGTGAGCGATTCTCGATTTTAAAATGAAAACATGCCTTGAAAACAAATAACCTTTCTCAAAACTTAGCTTTAATTTTGTTGACTCATGCATGGCCCATTTAGCGTTATTGATATGTGTTGCTTAATTCGAAGGATGATATATATCCTTCTTGTATTGATTATGTGCCATGTGTCTATGATATTGTTTGCTATATAATCCATGTTTTATATTGATTCTAGAACTTGTCTGTGTGTTCGTAAAATGAAATAAAGTGTGTTGTGACTTAGGAAGTGATAAAGGCATTTCTTTATTAGTCTAAAATTCCAACTTGACCCACCAATATGTGTATGTATCATTAGTCAGCCATGTTGATCCTTTAGCCTTTTTCTTTGATAGCAGTCGATAAATCCACCTCTTTCGTTCTAATTAGCCTAAATTTGATCTAAGATACTCCTTGAGCACTTTAATGATAATTTGATCAAATGGGAGTTGGGCTTTGAAAAGGGGGTGTTTGTTGGTGAAATCTAGTAAAGTCTATGAGTACACCTAAAGGATTTTTCTTGTTAGTTGGGAATTCAATGGAAAAAAAATTAAAAAAGAGAGAAAATAAACCAAAAGAAGAAAAAAGAAAAAATAGAATAAAAAGTTCTGTTCTAACTTGTGATGTCAAAAGTTGGTGCTCAAATGAAATTGGGTGATTTTGGGTGAAATAGGTGTTGATTGGTGTTGGAATTGGTTGATGACTAAAATTGAGAATGTTTTTTTGATAAGTGTGTAAGTATTAAAATTCTTAGGGAGGTTAGTCACTATTTTAGCCAAAATATTATCTACCCATCACTTAGTCTACATTACAACATATTAAGTACTACTTGATCCTAGGTTCGATATATTTATATTAGTGAAGCGGTTACACTATGGGAAAACATATGGTTCATCGTATTTGACATGCGATTTTCTCTGTGAGGGTAAGCGTTCTTGATAATGTCATGTCCATTGAAGTAAAATTTGATTGATTTGTGTGATATATGGACAACTTTCTTTCGGTGAGGGCACATAGTTGACAATAGATTGGTGGTGTGTTGGATTTTTGGTTATGTAGCATAATTGCTTTGCTTTGAGTAGTGTCGTTGAGTCATGTATTCTTTTGAAAATAAGTTGTTGTGAGAAGATTGTTTGTGATCTTTAAAAAGTTGAAAATCTTGATTGGCATGCCTTTTGTAAGAATCAACTCGATGTTTTGTTGTGATGTAATTTTTAGAGAGTCATATTAACTAAAGTCCAAGTAGACCTGTTTGAATGGCGTGGTTGTAAGTAGGTGATATGATGATGAGTAGTGAGTGTTTGCTCGAGGGCGAGCAAACTCTAAGTGGGGGGTGGTGATATTTGGCATAAATATCTATGTTTTGCGTCACTTGGTATCTGACGTGGTTGACAGGATAAGGTTGCAATTGGTACAAGAGTGGATTTTGTTTTCAATCGTGAAAAGTTAAGTTGAACTTTGACGTGACTACATGGTAGTGGTTTGTGGGTTCTTTCAAAAAAAGTGGTTATCGATTCTAGATCGGAAAGCAATGCTACTTGTGACGAGTGGAGACTTAAGATGTTGGGTAGCTGTGGTCCTGGTTCTTCAATAAATGGTATGTTCATCAGGTATTTGTGTTTAGAGGAATGATAAGGATATCGTGTGATCAATATCTAGTTGATTTGAGAGTTATTATGCGGTCATTCATGGTAGAATAGACATAAGGTTCTGGGTTGAGTTGGTTTACCAGGTATGCCGTGGGCCGATGTGAGCCAGTGGTTGATTAGTAAGAATGAGTCTAGTATTGGATAAGTGCATTTTATTATTTAAGGAGCTATCGGGTATTGCACCTAATATTGGATTAGTGTTGAGAGCTTTGTACCTGTTGTGTAAGTTTCAGCTAGTTCTTGCTACTACTGGTATACTGCTCGATTAAGTTGATCAGATGAAAGAGATAATCACGTGAATGGTTAGAGGTATTCTGGTTCGACAGTTACGATGTTCCAAGTGGTACATCAATGAAGAGGTTTGAATTAATTTGAGTTAAATAGAACATTTCGAAAATTGAGTTAGGGAAAGTGGAGCTAGGATGACTTGGTGGAAACACATGAGGACATTAGTGAGACTGTGTATGTGATAACATGGAATTATAAAGTATTCAGTTTTTGAGTTAAGTGGATTCAAGAAATGGTTAGACAGTGACATTGATTGTGATTTAATTGAAATTGAGGAATTGAATAGTCAAGGAAAGTATAGTTGATCGAGAATCGGTAAACATAAGGTACGTCTTCGGAATTACTTTGGTTATTACGAGTTGTGGTGTTGTTGTCTTGCTTATTTCAGATGAGGGATGATTGTTGAGTATGCTTAAGAAAGGGAGTCCATAGAAATGGACTAAATGATATGACGAAGTTCAGTGGAGTTTCATGATCAACAACTAGTCAGAAGCAATTTTTGGGTAACCGACATGTTAAGGTTTATGGAAGTGGCTTGTATGGTAAAATGTTTCGTAACACTCTTTAGTGGATGAGCTAGTGTGTTTAGGAGAAAAGAATTGGGGAAATCTCTATTACGTGGAGGCTAGAGTTATATTTTCGAGATGAGACCATATTCATGGTAGCGCATTATGTTGCAAGTAATATTGACTGGACAACTTGGGTGAGCACTTTCGGATATTAAGGACATGGGAGTAGTTGCGTGAGATTTAGAGCGGTAGTTGTAAGAGTTGATACTTTCAGAATTGTTATGACCATATCGAAGTGTTACAATAGGAGATTCGATTGTCAAAGGGGTATTAAATGAGGCTCCAGGTTTTGCACTATTGGGGTTGTATCAGATTTGCGTATCAGGTAAAAGTTGAGAAACATAAAGATTGTAATCATAAAGTATAATTCTTCGGTACTAAGTTGACAACTGAGATAGGACTTAGATTTTGGAGTCGAGGGTGACTGATATGATTAATTACGCATGAGGAAGTGATTAGAACTGGCCACCACAAATGTGTGCTAGGACTGTGATTGGTTTCAGAATGTTGGAATCCGTTCGAGTGATTATTAGTTGCATTCAGGGGTTGTGCATTCATTCCGGGTTAGAATTATATGATTAGAGCCTGATGGACTATGTTTATATTTCCAGGAGGACTTAGGGGTTCCTAGTAAATTACCTTTACATATTCGATGAGTTTCAGTTCAGATTTGAGGTATGACAGGTTTACCGAGCTTTATCCAGGTTTGCGAGTGGACTGATAATATTTTATCGAGAGCATCTACTCAGACAGATGTAATGGGTTATGTCGGTAATTGGTAATGATTAAAGGAGGTACTATGGTCGCGAGAGGTCTTTAGAGTGATCATATGTTGTCCTACGAACTTAAGCTCAGCGGGGTATTCAGTGGTATGCTTCCTATATTGTGATTTGAAGGTTTATAAAGACTTGGAACTAGCAAAGTCATCTATGAGAAAGACCAGTGTGATGGAATTGCTTATGGTTGCTTCGATAAATTAAGGATTGTTTTATGGCAAGAGCAAGTCATGGTTTCGGGGTTTTTTTTTTGTGTGTTCTAAGAAATCGTGGTATGCTTGAACGTCATGAGAAGGGTGAAATAAAAGTTACTGGGATCAGAATATTTTACCAGTTCAGAGTGACCTATGATTATGTATTTATCTAAGGTTTGTGTCATTTTGAGGAATATTATCGGACCTATCGATCGCGTTCATAGGTATTGTTATATCAAATTAGAAAATTCTGGCAAAGGCAGTTCTTATATTTGAGAATCGATGATGAGAGGAATTTGAGTATGTCACTATGGAAATTAGGTCTTTAGCTAAGTGAGAAGGAGTTTCAATTGATAAGGTGAGAGAGTAGTGTTTTTGGCGCACTTCATGCTGTAGAGGATTTCATGTTTTTATATTAAAGATTCCTTGATTACCGTCAGCTTTCATACTCTCTTTCTTCATTCGGCGACTAACGATTGTTTAATTGGTATCTGATATAACAACATGTTCTGTCGTTATGTGCATTTTGTCTATTCCACCTCCGTTAACTCAATTCCTTAAGTTATTAGACGATCCTAGTAGAAGTTGAGAAATTAGAACCTTTAAGTGTGACTGTTAGACTCTTAGTTGACTATTGGGTAAACATACTTTTTTGGAATTCTGTGGATTCCGTGAGGTTTGGAGGATCGTTTATGACTTGGTAGGATAGTTAATTCAGTTCCCGAGGCTCTCAGGTGTGTTCTTGACCACTGGTTGGAAAGTTAGTTTAGGCCATTTGGGGTTGACCCGAAGAATTAGAACTCTGATGGAAATGTCGAGAGCGCGAGTGAGTCTGTAGCATGTTTTTACATATGAGTTCATATCTGGTTTGTGTCGGGAAGGTCTTGGGTGATCATTAGATTTCGGGTTGAAATTGTGTAAGGTTGATACATGCTGGTTTCTGGTGTACTTGCTGGGGCGAGCCTTTGTGCGCCCCAGCGGACGTTGATCCGCTGCAACAATATGTTGGGTTTAGTATAGGACCGCGGGTGCGGGCGCTGATCGCGTGCGCGGGTTTGCTGTAGCTGGCCTCTGGCCGCTACATCGGATGTCATGATTTCCAGAATGTTTTGAAGTATGTTAAAATCCCTACACTTCCTCATTTCAAAAATAGTTATCCAAAGCACCATTAGGGAGACTTCAAGCAACGTTTAGTGGTTTCTCCTTGTGGTAAGCTCCCTTAGCCTTGTTTTACCTTTCTATAGCTTCTTTAAGTTGATTTAATGATGGAAACAACCTAGAAACGTATTGAGGAAGATGAGTTCAACCTAGTTAAGATTTACTTGATTGTTAAGCTTGAAAGTGAGAATTAATTGATGGGTTTTATTAATCTAAGTATGGATTCCACTATTTAGTAAGTATTAAGCTTGAAGCTTCTATTATTTTTAATGAATTTGTAGGTTGGAAAATTAGGGTTCATACCAAATTGGGTTTTTGTTAATTGATAAATTAGCCTAGTCTTGAGTTAATTTAGCAACTGGTTAGTAGGATTGGACTCCGAGAACGTTGAATTTCATATTTCACTTTTAAAATGAACGTTTTGCTATTATGGGCCCATTTTTCCTTTCTCACCTAATCAGTTTGGATTCAAAGGAATAGTATAGTGTTTTGGGTGTTGTTAGTTTCATTCTATAACTTACATTTTGATAATATTATACATTGAGTACGATCGTGATCCACAGAAGGGAAAGGCTCAATTGTGATCGTTGGGACTCCCGCTCGGCATTCCAGGTAGATTACGACTTACCTTATGGTTAGACCTCGGTTAGCGAATCATATGTATAGTTAGATACTATTGGAAAAAGCATTTATGCCTTCGGGTATGAAGTTATGATTGACTGATTTGTGGACTTGTTGTCTCTTGTGATTTATTGGCTTGACTGTTTAGTGTTGACCTTGTACTTGCAATTAGTTGCCATATCCTGATTGTGATATAGTTATCTCTCATTTATCTTGGTATTATCATGGATAGAGGAAAGGACTTTACTTGATACTAATATTGTGATATTTGTTCATATGTGGCACGATTGGGATTTGACTATGATATACACTTGAGATTGATACATGCATATCATGCATACATATTCTACATGATTCATTGTTGTGAACTATGATTTTATAGTAATAATAATAAGAGGGAAAGAGAAACATCTCAGGCTTCCTATCAAGGTGTTTTCTATGTGCATATTTCTCATGGCCTCTCTTGCACATATATATTTGGTGTTACCTATGTGGTCTGAAGAGAAATTGTTCCGGATGTGGCATTGTACGGATTTGAGCCTAAGTTCATACTGGTAGTTGATTTACGGATGTTGTTATGTCATTCATCTCATGGTTAGTGTTGAATTTGACATTTATACATGCATTCATCCTCATTTCCATAATATATTAGGCGTGATAGTGATAAATGAGACGGAAACAACAGTGATTTTTATAACATATTGATTGTGTAGCCATTCTATGCTGAGTGATACGGAATGGCTAGCGGGGTGTTCGGTGGAAGAGTCACTCTAGGTTGCATGACACGGAGTGACTGTTAGATGAACTTCGCGGGTCCCCCATGAGTCATGACTGTTGGGACAATGAGATATTCCGCGCGGAGCATGTATATACGGTATGCGACAGTTGGCCAGTGCATTGCATTACATCACATATACATTCATATTTCATCCACTTATATCTCTGATTCTGGTTGTTATTTTCATCGTATTGCGTGATGCGGTTCAGCCTTGATTCCTTAATGGTTAATTCATTTGAGATGGTGTTTGCTTGTTAATCTCTTACTTAGACACTTGATGAATTCGAGGAATAGAGATTCCGCCTAGGCTATGACTGCAGACTACTAAGATGTAATGTAATTCACCTTACTACAAATCTTACATAGGTGTGCTTAGTAATTACTTCATTTTCGTATCTCTTGGATTCTAACTGTATTCTCTATATTTGGGATGATTATTCCTGGACTGTGATATTACTTGTACTTGATTGCGAGCATGTCTATCTTTTAGTTTCTTTCTTATATGTATGTTAGCTAATTGTTGTCGGCCTATGATACCTACCGGTACATAGTGTTTGTACTGATACTACTCTTGCTAGAGCTGTTGCACGAAATTCACAAAGGTACGACTAGCCTTCAAGGATCTCATGGAGTTCATCTCAATTTTCTGTTTATTCTCTTTCTAAACAGAAGTGTATTCAGGTTGTAGTTGTAACTTTCATTTAAGTTGTATACTTAGAAGCGCTTGTACTATACAGACCATATCCCTTGGGTGACTGTTGTATTCCGCATTATCATATATTTACATTTTTAGACTTTTACTATTCTTCTTATTTATTTATATTGTTGGGTGAATCTTTAAGGGGCGGGTTCGCCTATCGAGGTGAGACATGGTAGGTGCCCGCATGACTTAGAAATTTGGTCGTGACAACGAGTCACACAGATTTTATGCATGTTTTAATCATAAAGTCATTCTTAATTCATTTGGGGGATTGCTGGGTTTTTTGAGTGTGAATTGGAAATGAGAAAAAGTACCTTTTGGAGTGCACCCAAAAGGCACCTTTTGGATTTCACCTCTCCGTATCACCTTTTAATTGTTGGAAATTTTACTTTGGCGGTAGTTGCGTCCAACCATCTTTAATGGCTTAAACACTAGTGTTCCGCATGTTGGAAACTTCGGTTCTTCACACGTGCATAATCTACTAAGTAAGTAGATGACCGTAGGGCCAAGATCGTCAAATTTCGTTGAGAAATGAAAGAGATACTGGTCCACGAAGTGAGGTGTTTGAAGCATGGAAAAAGGTGGTAAAGACCAATCCTCCCTCATCGGTGGAGGAAGAAAGATTTGTTTAGTTTATAAGTCTCAAAGTTGGCTTGGGGTTTGGGACCCCAAGGGGTATCCCATGTGTTTAAAGTAGGGAGGACCTAGATGTGCTTCGGTTCGAGGATAAGCCCACACGCGCGCCACCGCCGCCCGCCCGTCCCGTCCGGTCTCGGGTCACGGGTCAGGTAAGTCAAAATTGGTCAGAGAACTTTGCTGTTGGTTTTTGGAACGTTAACCAGCCTTAATATGCACTCAATTCAGTCATTTATTTTGGCTGAATAACTCTCCCTAAAAGCCAATCCATTGCACATCAATTCACTATTTATTTTGGTGAATTACTACCTCCATAATTGTCATTACTTGGCCAGTAACAACAATTATGTGGGCAGTTGATAAGTCCTCTCCTCCAACTATATAATGGAGCCTTTGCACAATTGTTGAGACACACAGAAACATACAAACGAAATCAGATTCTTCCTACAACTTTCTAGCATCATTTCATTACTCAAAATTCTTCAAAGTAGCACTTGAGTTTCCTTTGCTCAATTGTTAAGTTGCTGTTTTATCTTGGGAGACTATTGTTCAGAACGTTAAAAGGATATATACGGGGCAATCTTGTCTTAAAGACAGAGTGTCATCACTCGACTCAGCATATCAAAATTGTTCCAGTTTCTTGTTCAAGTTCATTGAAATTTCAGTTTATTGTAATTTCATTGTGTTGTAATATTTAGCAGTTACTCATTTCCGTTTCCTGCACCATTGTAAACAACATTAATTGCCTATAAATTCAGAGGCCTTGCCTCAGATTTTATACACACCAAAATCTGAATTCTTTCTCCCCTTTAAACTGGTCTCTACATTTATTTTCAAAATAAAATTATACTTGAGTTGTGTGATTTGTTGCCGATTTGCATTCGACGAAGTTGGTGGGATTTGAGGTACCGCAACGCCATCAACATGTATATCCATTTTATCATGGGAGGAAGTGATTCATAACCTCAGGTATAGTGAGTGAATTAAATTCCTTAAGGACACAATAAATTCTATAGACTCGGATATTTTCAATTTTATGCATTTTACGTTTTTCAAGATTAATTCATGGTTCTGGTTTGCTGGTTTTAAACACAGATTTACTAACATTTTATAGTAATAACGAATATTGTGGGTTATCTACCTTGTTTTATAAGCCTAGAGGCTGAAAGGATAACTATAGTGGCCTTCCAGAATGGCTAGAGAAGAAATAAATAAAGAAGAACATGAACTTAAAGAAAATAGGAATGTGAAATGCTACATGTCTCGATGGCGGTCATCATGATGTTTTTCTCCTCCTTGAATTTATTGGACATACTAAAATTAGTCATTCTGTTGAAGTACAGTAAAAGTTAACGCAATTTGATGTATTGTGTCTGGTTTTACAACTTCTCTATGGATAGTACCAATGAGTGAAAATTACCAGATTTTTCTTATAGTTCAGTTAGATTGAGGACCCTCTGTTATTCTTCCCAATGATTGTCATGCATGTTCATTAGTTGCCTATCGCCTCAGATTTGCTTGATAGTAAATTGGAAATGTACTTCTTGCATGCTCTCCATTTTTAAAGTAATAATTTTTTTTTTACAAAAATAAGCAAGATGTACGTAGTGGGTGATTAAAGTGCACTGAAAAAAGAACTCCATTTACCTTTCAAGATATCGTAAAAAATATTCTGACTTACTTTCGGAATAGTACCAAGAACTCTAAAAAATTCAATGGCCGCACACAGATGGCCATGATCTTGTTAACTACTGGTTCAGTTTTGTACCCGAATATGGATACAGAAAATTCATCAACTTCGTATAAGGTACCTGATTATCTTCTTCACATTATTTCTGTTTACATCTCAAAAGTTTAGTCCAGAGCAATGATCGTGCTAGATCATAAAATAAATTTAAAGCGGAAAGAGAAGTAATTAATACTAAAATGTCTTGTTGTATATATAAATAGTCATAAAATATTGAATATCTAATTATTACATTTTTCAAGAATTTGGTCTAGTTAGTACAAGAGCTACTACATATATAAGCGGAATATAAATGTTTGAACTGTCTCAACAGAGGGAAAATAAAGACATGAGTAAGAATGGAGAGTCCAGAACTGCTGAGGAAAGACAGTCTCACCCTGAAGTCTCTGTCCACAGTCTTGGACGTTACCCATGAGGTTCGGCACTAGTAGATGGCGCTATATCTGTATCCAAAAAATGCAGCAAGTGTAGTATGAGTACACAACGTACCCCTGAAAGTATCATAGACCGACAACGACGGATAACATGTAATATATATAAAAATCAAGTTGACACATAAGTATCCCTAAACTACACAATCTTGTTAAGCACATAAGTCACCTCCACATAACAATCAACACTTAATCCATATAAGAGTATAGAAGTTACTGTCCACACATAATCACCTCAACATAGAAGTTCCAATTAAACACAATTCTCATGAATAATATGAATGTTAATGAATGATATGCATGAATGCAATGGTACCTCTTAATAACCTGGTATATATATGTCACAATATGTATCCTCGTAGTCATGATCATGGGGGACTCCGCGAGTCCATATACCACTCACAAACAATTGAAATGATCCATTAGACTGGCTAGAGCATCAAATCACTGACTCATTTGTCGAGCCATATCAGTTCACATCATCTTAGTATCCAAATCATCTCATAACTGTATCATAAACCTTTGTTTTCAATTCTCATTTAACCAACAACATTCCATAACCAACTACATTCCATTATCAGGATAATATGAGTGTATGAATGCAACGGTAAATAAAGCACGTAATTATGAAGTATGAGATGAAATCATGTTCAAGAGATAAAATAACACATGCCTCAATATTATCATTAACACATAGTTCCACATAATCAGTCTTTTCATATCAGAAGGCATAGGGTGATGAGTAATTCAATCAACAATCACAAGTAAGATCAATCATGGCGACAAGCCCACATAACAGTAACCGGAATCAACCTAAGTATGATCCCCCAAAGCATAATACACCGGTAACCACCCAAGTGCTCATAACAGTCACTAAATCGGGACCCTCATCACGCATTATACCCCTTAATAATTATAAATACTACATGCATCTATCGGAGTCTAATAGAGAAAATCGTAGCATACCACAAAGACGAACAATGCCATGAACTAGTATCGCGCCAAGGCCTTGCCCTTGCGTAGTGCCTCCAAACGTTCGTAGTCTAGTAGCATAGATTCTACGTTAACACATGATTCTAAATATATATATACGTAAAGATAAGACCCTTCAAAAAACCAAACACCCGACCCCCAAAGCGACTCCAGGCCCACAAGGGTAAAATCTAAACTTTAATATCACAATAGCATATTCACGGTCTAATTAATCTTATCATTATGTTTGAGGGTCAATTAATCCCAATGAGGTGTTCAATTACATCTTGAACCTAAAATCCCCAAATTAGAAGAACCCTAATCTATATAAAATCATGGAAATCAATTTGGAATTCAAGCTTAACAATGGATTCCCCAATCAATAGCAAGCCTAAATCAGAAATATCAATCATTAAAGGGCAAAACGTGTACTCCAATTTCATTATTTAACCCTCTTAACTTTAAAATAAACCCTAGGTTTCTATCCCAAACATTGTATAGACCTTAGATTAAGCAAAGGAATCATAAATAGATTATGGAAATAAAATAAAATTCTTATCCCAAGAGTGGAATGAATGGAAAGTCTTGAATTCCTCCTAAAACGGATCTTAGAGTTGTGAAAAGTGAGAAATGAATTCGAACTTGGAGACTTTTATTATTTTTTGAATCAACGATCCCGCTTCTGCGAAACTTTCCTCACAAGAGCGATCCCACTTCTGCGTGAATATCTACAGAAGCGGCCCTAACTTAAGTGACCAAAGAGCGCCAAAGAGGAAATTACATCGTAGAAGCAGCTCGCACCAGCACACAGGGATCCGCAGATGCGACCCTTACCAATCTCATCGAAGCTCACATCTGCGGACCAACTTTCGCAGAATTGTTAGGTGGATTTAGTAATATTTTAGAGTGTGTTTTATGGAGTCTTTTGTTGGTCTTGTACAGTATTATGCGTGTTAATTTGTGTTTTCAGGTTTTAGGAGATTCAGAAAGGAATAAGGCGAATCCAAAGGAAATAGGCAGTTATTGAGGATAAAAATGCATATTTGACCACAAGAAATAAGTCAAAGAAGCCTTGGGAAGCTCGGAAAGTAGTTTAAACAAATTCTGGATGAAGAACGCTGAGGAGCAGCGACGCAACAAATATAGAGCCGCGACACCTAACACAAGGGCTGCGGCGCCCCACTGGCAGAGAGCAATTGATTTTCAGAAGAAAATTAGCGCCGCGACACTCTAATAGCTGAGCCGTAGCGCCGACGATGTCAGGGAATTAAAACTTTGAGTCCAGGGAGAAGAAGTTATTTTCAATGTATTCAGGGCATCAACTTATCCAAGAGCAAGTGGCAACTGCTTTTCCATTGATGCGATTGAAAAAGCTATTTCTGAGAAAATCTTTAAAAGTACTGATGCTCTTGAAGTAGCATTAACACAAGGCGAGAAAGATGACAGTGAAGATACTGAGCTTGTGAAATATGCCAAGTGAGTGAACTCCTATGAACCCTTATATAGGAAGAAATACGAGGAGTTGGAAAAAATGCCAGAGAACCTATTATCGTCCATAGAAGTTGAGATCTTTGATGTCTGGGATCCTCAAAAGTCTGTTATCCTCTTGAAAGCAATATGAAGTGGAAATCCGCGTCAGGCTAAATGACGTTAACGACAACGCTATTGGGAGGTAACCCAACATCTTAATTCTGTTAGTTTGTTTTGATTTGTCTTGTTTTGAACAATCTCATTGTCTTGCTGTTTCTTGGTCTGTGTTGTTTATATTAGGTGAATTGTGAGCAAACTCTGGGGTGAAAAAGTGTCACGAGATGTTGAAATCAGAAGCAACATATACGAATTAGCGCCGCGGCGCCTGAGAGGCAATAAGTTGAGAATTTTTTTTGGGTTGAAGATCAGCGGCGCCAAAGATCAGAGCCGCGACGCTTGGGAGGAAAAATGTTCGATGTTTTTATTTAAGTTGGGAGAGCCGCGGAGACCAAATAAACTCTTTCATGCATAACTGGTCCATGGATGATGAGAAAAATGAGTCATATCTTGGATATCCTCCAATGTACCAGCCGCCTTACCATCCACCACCGCCACCACCACCATTCTGAATCGCTTAGCTGCAGTTTCAGTAAGTCTTCGTACTCTTGCTTTACTTATCACATTGGGGACAATCTGTTGAATAGGTTTGAGGGGAGTCTTACTGTTTTGTGTTAGTAGTGTTTAATTGTTTGTGTTCAGTTATTTATTTATTGTTAGTGTCTTTGTTTTAGTGTCAGTGTTGAGTGTCTTGTGTCAATGAATCAAGTTAATAATAATAGCCCATGAGATTGAATGAACACATGTGATAGAGTTGGATAAAATTGATAGCCATGAAATACATAAATATGTGTGCTTAAGTTGGATAGGTCTTGAGTTGCTTTTAATTATTAATAAATATGAAAACCTGATCATGATTGGTGAATTTCTTGTACTCAAATATTGGTTTGTGCATGATTGAATTTTGGTTTGAGGAAAGATGATGGAAGGTTCTAGAACTTGCTTGCTTGCTATTTGAGACGAAATCATAGATGTTGCATGCTTAGGAAAATGATTTAGGCCATATTTGGAACGATTGAGCCTTTCAAGCCAACCTTGACTAATTTAATCCCTAGTTGCCTTTTTTAGCCTTAACTAATCCTTCTTTGATTGACACCTATTCTGAGCCTACTTGAAGCCCTTTTACTAATTTTCCTTCCCTTGAATTCCATGAGCATATGAGTATATGATTGGGGGATTGACACTTTGTAATTGGTATTTTAAATTGGTGCTATCAATAGAAGAGTAAATGATTGAGAAACATGAAAAAAAAATGAAGAATGAAAAAGGAAATATACTACACTCCCCTTGTACATACATTGAAAAACAAGTTTGGGGGTGTAGTTCGAAAAGAAAAGAAAAATTGGGGACGGCTTTTCATTTGTAATGTAGATATCGAGTTGAGTTGATTGGTTTATATGCTTATGGTAACTTTGAGCCTAAATGACATTTCATCTACCCGTGCCTAAGCCTATCGTCATAACCTATAAAAGTCCTATTGATTTGAGCATGTGTTGTCTAAATTAGTGGAGAGTAGCAAGTTAGCAAGCCTATGAGACTATGGACTTGATGGACTGTTGGTAAGAATTAGTTGTGCATGAACTAATATTAGATACTTGTTTAAGTCAATAATCATGGTTGAGTGGTCATATGCAATAATAAGTTTAAGCACATTTGAGGAATATCTGACTTGAAATTCTAGATAGCAAATTAGTGGCTAGAATATTCCTGAAGATAATATTGCATGTTGTTCATGATCTTCGAGGCATAATTATTGTGGTTGACTCGATTCATCTTTTAGAGTTTGTATGTTTTTCTTTTTAGGGTGTCTAGAATTCTTTACTCGAAGACGAGTAAAGGATAAGTTTGGGGGTGTTTGTTAGGTAGATTTTAGTAATGTTTTAGAGTGTATTTTAGGGAGTCTTTTGTTGGTCTTTTAGTTGTCTTGTGCAGTATTATTCGTGTTATTTTGTGTTTTCAGGTTTTAAGCAATTCAGAAAGGAATAAGGCGAATCCGAAGGAAATAGACAGTTATTGAGGACAAAAATGCATATCTGGCCACAAGAAATAAGTCAAAAAGCCATGGGAAGCTCGGAAAGCAGTTTAAACAAATTTCGGATGAAGAACGCTGAGGAGCCGCGGCGCTGATGGGTCGTGGCGCCTAACACAAGGGCCGCGACGCCCCACTGGCAGAGAGCAATTGATTTTTGGAAGAGAATTAGCGTCGCGACGCTCTAATAGCTGAGCCGCAAAGCCGACGACATCAGGGCAGTGAAAAACCTAAATTTAACAAGGGCAAAAATGTCCATTATGGATTTTTTTTTGTGATATATGCTTTGGGAGGTGACTTTTGGAAGGGAACACATATTAGAGGCAAGAAACAAGAGAGAAAGAAGCAATTAGAGAGATCAATTGTCCAACTTCTTTTCCTTTTCGTTACTTTCATTCAGTTTATGTTGGATATTAAGTTAATTAGTCCTCTTAGCATGTCTATGAGCTAATTACTTTTATTAGGGTTTTTTGTTGAATCACTTGAAACTCTGTTATGATTTAATGCACTGCTAGTGTTTCCTCTTCATCTATTAAGATCTCTTCAACTTGTGCTTATTGAATGAGAATTTATTGGTCATTAGTTTTCATTACCTATATGATTTTAAATCAAGATCTGAAAAGTGAGATTTGCATATGCTATAGTTGATTAGACGTTGGTTTAATCTGGAACGGGAGTATCTCGATTGCATGTGTATCTTTTTAGGTTATTGATCTTAATCCTCCTATGTGATTGAATTTATCATAGAAATATAGAAAATTCTCACTTAGGTTGAGTTTTTATATGGCCTAATCGGAATATAGAACATCTCAGTTAACCTGCTATCTTAATAAGAAGAAGAATCACTAGTCTTGCACTAATAAATGATAGAGTGGATTGTTGATGAGATTGGAAACCCTAATTTCCTTCATTACTGAATTAAATTTCGTGTGTTTCACTGCTATTTTATTCCCGCAATCTATTTTAGTTTGTTAATTCTTTAGTTTAGAAATCACCACTTATATTCGTTTGCCAAATAAAAACTAAATATTAATTAATTGATAATTGATAAATCAGTCTCTGTGGACGATACTCGGTTTTACCGAAAGTGTTACAAATTGTGATACGTACACTTGCGTAGCATCTAGAAATTTTGCAACAAGAACCGGCTCCGCAGGTGCGTCCATCAGACTGTTGAGGCGATTTCACCAGCAACAACAGTAGTAGCAAAATTATAAAACTTCCGTCCAACACCCAAAACTCACTCGAGACCTCCCGGACACAAACCAAATATACTACCCAAGTGTAAACGACGCTATGAACTTGCTCGTGCACTTAGAATACTCATTCGACAATGCTAAGACACACTTTTTTTTATAAATTTCCCAATATTTTCTCAAACTTCACAAATTGGCAAACTCAAAACACGACTCAATGGCTCGGAAAGTGAACCAAAGACTCGACTAAGTCACAAACGACGTTTCGGACCTAGCGGAAGAGACAAAACTCATAAATGAACCCTTATACTCAAAAGTCAACTTCGGTCAACTCTTTTCATTTCAAAAACTTCAATCTTAGGTTTTTTCCCGAAATATATCTAACTCACCTTGGGAACCATGCTACCCATTCCCGCAAGTGACAAACCCTGTGAAGAGTCTACAAAAAGGGTAATTTAGTCAAGTAAGAGTGTTAAGTCAAAAACCACCGGATAGGTCATTACAACTTTGGTCAAACATCCCTAATTCTTTAAGTTTGAAACTTCTAAACTTACTAAAATCAATCTAAAACCCTCTCGATTGCCTCGGAAATCATGTCATCCATCTCTGCAAGTTATAAATACACAAATGAAGCCACATAAAGGATATTTTGGAGAATTCTAGGTAAAAAACTCAAACGGACTAGGCAAGTTGTTATAATATGAATGTCGTCAATGAGACAAAAAAGGACATAAAAATCAATTCCAAGCTTATTACATAGTCTCTGTTAAACAAGGCAATATACACTTTATATACATAGTGTATACCACGGGTATGGAATGCAGAATCCAAACAGCAGTAGCCTGTAAAGGCCCAAAGGCAGTGGACCTGTAGAGGCCCAATGGCAGCCCAACAGTGCAGTGCCCATCACGGGCAGTGTAACAATCTGTATATAAGGAAAGTATATTTGTAGTATATTGTAGTGTAAAGGTTACCTAAATTAGGATTATACACTTACCATAATTGTATAGTTAGAATTATGGTAGAATAAGGTTTTAGGAGTAGAATAGGAATAGGATTCTCCTATTTTGTAACTTGTATAAATACCTTTCAATTAATGAAAATAATCAAGGGGATTATTTCTTTCATGGTATCAAAATACTAGGTCTAACAAAAAATTTCTCTCCCAAATTTTGTACCATTCTCGGCCGACCCCCCCCTCGGGTTTCTCTTCCAAAATTCATCTTCCGCTCTCAAAATCTTTCTTACTATTCCCAAAATTCCCCTCCTTCTTTGTTCTTTCAATATGTCTAAGAACAATTATCATCTTGCCCTCATGGTTTCTAACGTCAAGAACAATATCCCTATTGTGCTTGAGATGGAAAACGTCCAATATGCGACGTGGGCAGAATTGTTTAAAATTCATGCTATCTTCCATCAAGTTATCCATCACATAATTCCTCCCGCTACACCTCTTCCCGCGGAGGATCCTCAGTTATGGATTACTCTTGATGCTACCGTTCTCTAGTGGATCTATTCCACTGTTTCGGTTGACCTTTTACAGACGATTATTGAGCCGGATACCACGGCTATGGCTACCTGAAATAGATTGCGTGACATATTCCAAGATAACCAACATTCACGTGCCGTCACACTCGAGCAGGAATTCTCTCTAGTTCGCATGGAAGAATTTCCAAACGTATCTGCATATTACAAGAAACTCAAGGAGTTGGCGGATCAACTCCGTAATGTTGGCGCACCTGGAACAAATAATCGTCTGATTCTACAATTGGTTACCGGCCTTTCGGAGGCCTATAATGGCGTTGGAACTCTCCTTCGTCAAAGCAACACTCTTCCCACCTTTTATCAAGCCCGCTCCATGCTTACTTTGGAAGAAGCCGGTTTGGCTAAAAAGCGGCTACCGGAGTAAGCCCCGTCGTCATGATGACATCCTCCATAAATTCTTCAAGTTTTGTTGATAATTCGGGCCAAAACCGTACTCATGGTGGCAGCAAAATTAATCGTAAGAATAATAACAAAAACTGCGGGGGCAAACGCGGCGGTTCCAGTGGTCAGCAGGCCGGCAGTGGGCCCCGTCCAGTGAACAGTGGCCCTCCACCCTACTGGTCCCAGCAGTGGAGCCCATGGCAGTGGGGATGGGGCAATGGGCCATGGGCTAACAACCCCTATTTTCGTGGCGTCCGGCCGGTGGTGGCTAGTCCTTCAGGCCCAACGACCCGGCCGATCGCGCCGCGGCCCGATAATTCCGGCATTTTTGGCAATTCCGGCGATTCTGACCTGACCCGATTACGGGATTCTTGGGCCTCGGCCTCCGCAAGCTCACCACGTAGCGGGCCCCACTCCCACCGACATTGAGGCCGCAATGCACACACTTGGGTTGACGCAACCAGATCTAAATTGGTACATGAACACCGGCGCAATGACACACATGACCTCCGATCAAGGTACTCTCTCGTCTTATTCCAATTTGAGCAACCCTTGTGGTATAATTGTCGAAAATGGTAACTTTATTCCAATTCAGGGTTATGGTCATAAAACGTTGTCTCCCCCCAATCCACCCCTTATCTTGAAAAATACTTTACATGCCTCCAAATTGATTAAAAACTTAGTGTCTGTCCGCAAGTTCACCACTAACAATTCTGTATCCTATCATACCCCGGTTTCAGTCCATCGAGTCAAGTCTTGCCATCAACTTTGGCAGCCATTTCTCATTCCTTGTGTCATGCTCGCCTTGGTCATCCGGGATCTTCTATTTTATCAGTTTTAGATTTAAAAAATAGCTTTATTTCTTGTAAGGGTACAAGTCGTACTCAAATTTGTCAATCTTGTTCGTTAGGAAAAATTGTTAAGTTGCCATATGTGAACTCAAATTCTCATACTTCAATGCCATTTGATATTATTCATAGCGACCTATGGATGTCTCCTGTTCTAAGTTCGTTAGGTCATCGATATTATGTTCTCTTTTTGGATGATTGTTCTAAATTTTTGTGGACGTTTTCGATTGCCAATAAATTACAAGTGTTTTATGTCTTCATAAAATTTAGAGCATTCATTAGAGCACAATTCGAAAGAGAAATAAAAAATATTCAGTGTGATAATGAGAAAGAATATGACAATAGGGTGTTTCGGGAGTTCTGTGATAATAATGGGATCAATTTTCGTTTTTCGTGCCCTCATACATCTTCTCAAAATGGGAAAGCCGAACGCAAAATTCGTTCCATAAATAACATTGTCCGTACTCTCTTACTTTGTGCTTCTGTACCCCCATATTTCTGGCATCATGCTCTGCAAATGGCAACATATCTCCTTAACATAATTCCGTCCAAAGGTCTGACATATTCTTCCCCCCTCCAAATCCTATATAATAAGAACCCTTCTTATTCTCATCTTCGGGGTTTTAGGTGTTTGTGTTATCCGTTATTCCCATCCACCATAATTAGCAAACTTCAGGCCCGGTCTATTCCATGTCTGTTTTTGGGTTATCCGTCTAATCATCGTGGTTACAAATGCTTTGATTTATCCTCCAAGAAAATCATCATTAATCGCCATGTAATTTTTGATGAAACTCAATTTCCATTTACTAAAGTCCATACTCCCGAGCCTAGTTCGTATAATATTTTGGATGATGGTATATCTCCGTATATTACTCATCATTTTTCAGACATGTCCCGCACTCAAAATCCTCCAGCGGGCCCACTGCCCGCTGGACCCACTGTTCCGTCGCAGTTTCCGATGTGAGCAGTTCGATGATTGGGCGATCCAGCCCACTTACGGAGCATTCGATTTAACAGATTGCCAATTTGGGCCAGCGAGTCTCTGCGTCTTTGGCGATCCCGTCGAGCCAGAAAAATTTCCAAAATTCACTCAATTCTTCCTCGAGTCATAGATCGGTCACTCGTAGTCAGCGAGGTATTTTTACACCTAAAAGACATTTTAATTTACATTCTGATGTCTCTAAATCCCCCTTGCCCCGTAATCTTGTGTCCGCCTTAAATGACCCGAATTGGAAAATTGCTATGACTGATGAATATAATGCTCTTATTGATAATAAGACGTGGGAGTTGGTGCCCCATCAATCTGGTATTAATGTTATCAGGTCTATGTGAATTTTTGCTCATAAGGAAAATTCAGATGAGTCATTTGCTTGACATAAGACGCGGCTTGTGGGTGATGGTAAGACTCAGCAGGTTGGGATAGATTGTGGGGAGACGTTTAGTCCGGTGGTCAAGCCGGCTACTATTCGCACTGTGCTTAGCTTGGCTCTTTCAAAGACATGGCCTATTCATCAGTTGGATGTCAAGAATGCTTTCATACATGGTGGTATTAAGGAAACAATCTATATGCATCAGCCGTTGGGTTTCTGAGATCCCCACCATCCTCATCATGTCTGTTTGTTGAAGAAGTCCTTATATGGGCTTAAGCAGTCTCCACAGACCTGGTATACAAGATTTCCTGACTATGTTTCGACCATTGGGTTCACTCACAGCAAGTCAGACAATTCTTTGTTTATCTACCGACGTGGTTCATCCTTGGCCTACATCCTGTTGTATGTGGATGATATCATTCTGACTGCCTCTTCCGATGCCTTACACCAGTCTATCATGACCATGCTCAGCTCTGAATTTGCTATGAAAGACTTAGGGCCCTTGAGTTACTTTTTGGGGATTGTTGTCAGGCGTCATTCAGATGGATTATTTTTGTCTCAACGAAAGTATACTGCTGAGATCATAGAGAGGGCTGGGATGTCATCCTGTAAGTCCACTTCCACTCCAGTGGATACAAAACCCAAGCTTAGTGCAGCGACAGGTGCACCATACGAGGACCTGACCCGCTATTGTAGTCTTGCAGGGGCCCTTTAGTATCTTACTTTTACAAGACCGGATATTACGTATGCCGTCCAACAGGTGTGTTTATTCATGCATGATCCCCGAATTGAGCACATGAATGCAATCAAACGCATCATTAGGTATATTCAGGGTACACTGGACTATAGTTTACACTTATATCCTTCCTCGCCATCCACACTTGTCTCAGACACGGATGCGGATTGGGGTGGTTGTCCGGACACCAGACGGTCTACGTCTGGCTATTGTTTGTTTCTTGGCAACAACTTGGTCTCCTGGTCTGCGAAACGTCAGGCGACTCTATCCCGCTCAAGTGCCGAGACAGAATATCGAGGGGTAGCTAATGTGGTCTCAGAATCATGTTGGTTACGTAACTTGCTTTTGGAGCTTCATTTTCCCATTCATAAGGCAACCTTGGTATATTGCGATAATATTAGTGTCATTTACCTTTCAGGTAACCCGGTTCAGCACCAACGCACTAAGCATATCGAAATGGACATTCACTTTGTCCGTGAAAAGGTTGCTCGGGGTCACGTTCGCGTATGCCATGTCCCATCCCGATATCAAGTTGCAGACATCTTTACAAAGGATCTACCCGCGGTCCTTTTTGAAGATTTTAGGGACAGTCTCAGCGTTCGAAGACGGCCCGCTATGACTGCGGGGTGTGTTAAAGAAGGTAATATACCCGTTATATACACTTGATATACATAGTGTATACCACGGGTATGGAATGCAGAATCCAAACAACAGTAGCCTGTAAAGGCCCAAAGGCAGTGGACCTGTAGAGGCCCAACGGCAGCCCAACAGTGCAGTGCCCATCACAGGCAGTGTAACAATCTATATATAAGGAAAATATATTTGTAGTATATTGTAGTGTAAAGGTTACCTAAATTAGGATTATACACTTACCATAATTGTATAGTTAGAATTATGGTAGAATAAGGTTTCAGGAGTAGAATAGGAATAGAATTCTCCTATTTTATAACTTATATAAATACCTTTCAATTAATAAAAATAATCAAGGAATTATTTCTTTCAGTCTCTAAACAAAATATTTGTTAGCAGGCTGCTTCATGCTTTTTTTCACTTTATTAGCACCCGGAGAAGGAAACATGAAGAAATACTGCATTTATTAAGTTTGCTATTGTGGTGTAGAATGTGTAATTCACTATTGGTCAGAAGAGCATGTTTTCGTCTGCATTTTTGTATCCCGAGGAGAAAATTCATGGCGTGAATAGGGACATTACACGATTACCTGTTGACTGGGTACCTCTAGATGTTCCTACAGGTTAATCTGCAGGAATCAAAGTGGTATAAAAAATATGTTGGGATGATGTTTCCCGTGATTTTTCTTTTCTGTTATCTATTATTTTATTTGATGTAACCATTTTATTGGGTATTGGGTTTCTAAGAAAGATACCACCTCTTTTCAGTGCATTGGTAGTTAGACTCTTTTGAGTGCTTCTTCCCCCATCTATTCCTTTTTTTCTTCTCTCAGATTATTAATAGTTTGTACCTTTTTATATAGAGAGGAATGGCCATGGGATATTCTTTTGTAATAAGTGAAGAACTTATTTGGTGGTTATATCTTCGTACTCAATGAATGACATTAGTGAATTTGCATATCATTAGAAGAATACTCCATCTTGTATGAGTTTTACGTGTTAGCATACAGAAAGAAAAATAATCTAGATAGCAAGTACGTGTTATCAAGACACTTGCAAGTTGCATCTAGGTTCAACTTGAAAGTAAGGACTCAAAAAGATTTTTATATCCTCCAAGATTCACAAACTATAAAGACAAGTTGAATTTTTCAATAAAAATCTTAGTTTTTTTAGTTGGGAAAGAATTGCCTTAACCAATTAATATGGAAATAGATCATATTCATTTTAACCACATATAAAATCTTTATAAATGAATATTCTTGGGACTTGGAAAATTATTATCTTATACGGGGTTATTAATTTATCAATAAATGAATATTTTATTAATTTATCGATAAATTAATAAATATTAATTTATAGAATAATTTTTATTTTGTACATTATATTTCTCAAATTAAACAATTAATTTTTTTGGTAACTAAGAAAAGAAAATAAATAAACAATTAATTAATGATGGTACATTGTATCTAAGTTTATTAATCTTGTCAAAAATAAGTTTATTAATCTTGGGCTGACGTGATTCAAAATAGAATGCATATACATTAGAATATGAAGTGTTAGAATATGAAATGTTGTGAATCATTTCAAGTACACAATATAGAGTTTATAAATAGACACATGTACTTTAACTTCATATACCAAAATATAAAAATTCACATATTATATCTTCTCTTCTATGACTACTCATTTGAAATGTGTAAAAAAATCTACGCTAACTGATGAGATGAGAAAAGCATTATGTGAGTACAAAAATAAAAATCATCAAGTTATGTAATTTTAGGAAAGCATAAAATTTGAAATAAATATTGTTTAGGAAGTGCTTTATTTTATGAATTATATATGTAATTTTCATACGTATTTAATGAATTATAATTTTATATTTTTAGTGTGCTTCAAGGAATTTTTTTTAAATTATTATCTTATGCATTTATCGAGGTTATTATTTTATCCCATTGACCCAAGTCGGGATCGGAGACAATTATTATTTAATCGAGGTTATTAATTTATCGAGGTTTTACTGTATATACTAAGTATTGTTTTCTAGCCTAATATGAAAAGAATTATATGGTACTTGTGCTTTAATAGATACCCATCAGAATAGTCAAAGTTTATACACAAGATGACCCAGATCACCATCGTTAAAAAAGATTTCTTTTGTTTTAGCGACTAACCATGTCACATTTTAATCATCTTCTTAAATTCTCAAGAAAAAAATTGAATGTGCTGACGAATTTAAAGACGGTTGATTATAAGTAGTGAAATCAAAAGCCATATATATGCCATTTCATTGAAAAAGAAATACGATGACATGAAAAAACATAGAGAAGGATACATACTAAGGACCATAAACATTCTTGATTTAAAGGGTTAAGGGCCAAGACTCTTAATCCTAGAAATCAATGTTGCTGCTGATCAAGTAAACATATTTTCACACTAAAATAGACTATCTAACTTGCACAAACTAAATGTCGTTTGTGGCTATGGCTTGACTAATTAAACTTTTGCTTTGTATTTAATCCTTTAGCTAACTTTTAACATCTGTAGGTGTATTGTCGGGAGGATCATCTTTATCGATCATGTTGATCTTCAATCATAAACTCAGAATAATTAGTAAAATTAAATAAAGATATCCAGATTAGTCGAGCTAGTAGAAAAAATATAGCAAGAGGAAACAAAAAGAAAAAGGGCTAAAATGCTTACTTGTTTCATATGCATGTACTAGTTAAAATCACCTAACACCATCACCTACGGGAAAATGCCTTCTTCCCCTATTGGTTTATCATTAAGATCAACCAAAACTAGGCTATCAGTGAAGTTGATAAAATTCAAATCGCGCTCCTCATCTTGTATGTGCAAATCAATCATATGGCTATTGTTTAAATCATACCAAAATATCCTTCCAAATCTATCTTAGCACTATAATTTCTTCATTTTTTTAAAAAGTCAATGGCCTTTGGATCATCATTGCTAGTACAACAGTAGCATTACAAGTCCAAGAATCCTTGTCACCATACTCCTCCATCACCCAAAAGTGACAAGGTTGTTCTCCTACCCCAAACCAATAATCAAATACCGGACAAAATGCAAAAAATCCAAGTTTACCTTTAAACTCACTAATAGATTCACTTAGATTAATTCCTCCTCCACTATGAATTCTTGGGCATTCTATTTCTTGAAATGTCTCCTCCCCCATATGGTATGATAAGATGATCATTTCATCGTCATAAGTGTTGCTCTTAACTGCCTTTCAGTGCAAATATTCTTGAATAACAACTTCTGAAAATATGTCATGTCTTTTGTAGAAAAAATTAGGACTTAGTTTATTTTTTTTCGCAAGCCTTGGTATTTAGTGAAAATACCACAGCCCTAGCCGTAAAATCATATCCATAAGGAGGTGTGATTGGCTCTTCATAATCATCTTCATTTAACCAATCATACTCATCATGTTCAATAAATCCAACTCTAACAACCATAAAATCATTGTTTTTTTTTCATAAAAATCAAATCCAAGACTCATTTGTATGATTTGAAGATCAAATTCACCGGAATAAATACTTGAAAGGGGGAGAATCAAATACTTATTTAAAGATGAATTAGTCAATGTTAAACAGAGAAATATACCTGTGATATACACCAAATATACAGCAGTGTATATCACAGGCAAAGCAGTGGACTGGACTGCCCAAAGATGGGCTCTCAAGATGGCCTAGCAATGGGCTCTCAGCGGGCCCAAAGAAAGGGCCCATTCTCGGACAGATTGAGGACAATACAATATTGTATATATGGTATATATATTTGTAGTATATTGTAGTGTAAAGGCTACCTTAATTAGTGTTATACACTTACCATAATTATATAGTTAGAATTATGGTAGAATAAGGTTTTAGAAATAGAATAAGAATAGGATTCTCCTATTATGGAAATATGTAACTTGTATATATAGCCTTTCAATTAATGAAAATAATCAAGGGGGTTATTTCTTTCATGGTATCAAGAGACTAGGTCTAAACAAAAGTTTTTCTCTCCCAACTTTTGTCCTCTCAATTTCGGCCGAGACACCCCCACCCCCTCGGGTTTCTCTTCCAAAATTCGTCTTCCGCTCTAAAAAAAACCTCTCTTAAATTTCCCTTCTTCTTTGTTCTTTCAATATGTCTAAGAATAATTATCATCCTGCCCTCATGGTTTCTAACGTCAAGACCAGTATCCCTATTGTCCTTGAGATGGAAAACGTCCAATATGTGACGTGGGCGGAGTTGTTTAAAATTCACACTATCGCCCATCAAGTTCTTCATCACATCATTCCTCCCGCTAGACCTCTTCCTACGGAGGATCCTAAGTTATGGATTACTCTTGATGCTACCGTTCTCCGGTGGATCTACGCCACTATTTCGGTTGACCTTCTACAGACGATTATTGAGCCGGATACCACGGCTATGGATGCCTGGAATAGATTGCGTGACATATTCCAAGACAACCAACATTCACGTGTCGTCACACTCGAGCAGGAATTCTCCCTAGTTCGAATGGATGAATTTTCGAACGTTTCTGCATATTGCAAGAAACTAAAGGAGTTGGCGGATCAACTCCGGAATGGTGGCGCACCGATAACTAATAATCGTCTAGTTCTACAGTTGGTTGCCGGTCTTTCGGAGGCCTATAATGGTGTTGGAACTCTCCTTCGCCAAAGCAACCCTCTTCTTGACTTCTATCAAGCCCGCTCCATGCTTACTTTGAAAGAAGCTAGTTTGGCTAAAAAAGCGGCTACAGGAGCAAGCCCCGTCGTCATGGTGGCGTCCTCTCCTAGTTCTTTGGGTTTTGTTAATAATTCGGGCCAAAACCATAATCATGGTGGCGACAATAATAATCGTAAGAATAATAACAAAAACCGCGGGGGCAAACGCGGCGGTTCCGATGGTCAGCAAGCAGGCGGTGGGTCCCATCCAGGGAACAGTGGCCCACCACCCTCCTAGGCCCAGCAGTGGGGGCCATGGCGGTGGGGCTGGGGCAGTGGACTGTGGGCCAGCAGCCATTCCAGCGGCCAGTGGGCTGGCCAACAGTTCAGGCCCAACACCCAGCCGTGGAGGCCCAACACCCAGCCATGGAGGCCCACTGGCTAGTGGCCCAGCAGCAGCGGCAGTAGCAGCTACGACCCAGCTCCATCACGGACAGAAATTCTTGGGCCCCGACCTCCGCAAGCCCATCATGCAGCAAGCCCCACTCAAACCGATATCGAGGCCGCGATGCACACATTGGGGTTAACTCAACCGGACCCAAATTGGTATATGGACACCGGTGCCACTACTCACATGAGTTCCGAATCATGTACTCTCTCATCTTATTCCAATTTGAGCACCCCTCGGGGGATAATTGTTGGTAATGGCAGTTCTATTCCAATTCTAGGGTATGGTCAGAAAACGTTGTCTCCTCCCAATCCACCCCTTCTTTTGAAAAATACTTTACATGCTCCTAAATTGATTAAAAAATTTAGTGTCTGTCCGAAAGTTCACTACTGACAATTCCATTTCCGTTGAATTTGATCCTTTTGGTTTCTCTGTGAAGGATTTCAAGACGGGGAGTCATCTCATGAGGTGTGATAGTAGGGGGGATCTGTATCCTATCATGCCTGGTTTCAGTCCATCGAGTCAAGCCTTGCCATCAGCTTTTGCAGCCATATCTCCTTCCATGTGGCATGCTCGTCTGGGTCATCCAGGATCTTTTATTTTATCAATTTTAGATAAAAGTAGCTTTATTTCTTGTAAGGGTACGAGTCGTACTCCACTTTGTCAGTCTTGTTCATTAAGAAAAATTGTTAAGTTGCCGTTTGTAGACTCCAATTCTCATACTTCAATGTCATTTGATATTATTCATAGCGACTTATGGACGTCTCATGTTCTTAGTTCATCGGGTCATCGATATTATGTTCTCTTTTTAGATGATTATTCGAGATTTTTGTGGACGTTTCCAATTGCGAATAAAATTACAAGTGTTTTCCATCTTCATCAAATTTAGAGCGTTCATTCATACTCAATTTGAAAGAGAAATAAAAAATATTCAATGTGATAATGGGAAAGAGTATGACAATAGGGAGTTTCGGGAATTCTGTGCTAATAATGGGATCAATTTTCATTTTTCGTGTCCTCATACATCTTCACAAAATGGGAAAGCCGAACGCAAAATTCATTTCATAAATAACATTGTCCGAACTCTCTTAATTCATGCCTCCATACCTCCATATTTTTGGCATCATGCTCTACAAATGGCCACATATTTCCTTAACATAATTCCTTCTAAAGGTCTGACATATTTCTCCCCCCTCAAAATCCTATATAATAAGAACCCTTCTTATTCTCATCTTCGGATTTTTAGGTGCTTGTGTTATCCGTTATTCCCATCCACCACAATTAACAAACTTCATGCTCGGTCTACCCCGTGTGTATTTTTGGGTTATCCGTCGAATCATCGTGGTAATAAATGTTTTGATTTATCCTCCAAGAAAATCATAATTAATCACCATGTCATTTTTAATGAAACCCAATTTCCTTTTACGAAAGTTTATACTCCCGAGCCTAGGTCGTATAATTTTTGGATGACCAAATATCCCCGTATATTATTCGAAATTTTTCGTACATATCCCGCACCCAAAATCCTCCAGTGGTGCACTTGCCATTGGACCCACATGCCTGCAGTAATGTTCTAGAATTCTTTGGATCAGTCCCAGCAATTGGGCCAGTCCAGCCCAATTCTGGAACTGGTCCAGATGTTGATTCCAGGTACCGATTTGGGCCAGCAGGCCCACTGCCTGCTGGCCAGTCCGTCCCGAGCCCAGAAAATTCCCAAAATTCCCTCAATTCTTCCACGAGTCATAGACCGGTCACTCGTAGTCAGCGGGGTATTTTTACACCTAAAAGACATTTTAATTTACATTCTGATGTCTCTAAATCCCCCTTGCCCCGCAATCCTGTGTCCGCATTAAATGACCCTAATTAGAAAATTGCTATGACTGATGAATATAATGCTCTTATTGATAATAAGACGTGGGAGTTGGTGCCCCGTCCATATGGTATTAATATTATCAGGTCTATGTGGATTTTTGCTCATAAGGAGAATTCAGATGGGTCATTTGCTAGAAATAAGGCGCGACTTTTGGGTGATGGTAAGACTCAGCAGGTTGGGATAGATTGTGATGAGACGTTTAGTCCGGTGGTCAAGTCGGCTACTATTCGCACGGTGCTTAGCTTGGCTCTTTCAAAGACTTGGCCTATTCATCAGTTGGATGTCAAGAATGCCTTCCTACATGGTGACCTCAAAAAAATAGTATATATGCATTAGCCGTTGGGTTTCAGGGATCCTAACCGTCCGCATCATGTCTGTTTATTAAAAAAGTCCTTATATGGGCTTAAGCAGTCTCCACGGGCCTGGTATACGAGATTTGTTGACTTCGTTTCAACTATTGAGTTCACTCACAGCAGGTCAGATAATTTCTTGTTCATCTACCGCAGTGGTTCGTCCTTGACCTACATTCTGTTGTATGTGGATGATATCATCTTGACTGCCTCTTCCGATGCCTTTTGCCAGTCTATCATGACCATGCTCAGTTCTGAGTTTGCTATGAAAGACTTAGGGCATTTGAGTTATTTTTTGGGGATTGCCATCAAGCGTCATTCAGGTGGCTTATTTTTGTCTCAACGAAAGTATGTTGCTGAGATCATAGAGAGGGTTGGGATGTCATCCTGTAAGTCCACTTCCACGCCAGTTGATGCAAACCCCAAGCTGAGTGCCGCAGCAGGTGCACCATACGAGGACCCGACCCGCTATCGCAGTCTTGCAGGGGCCCTCCAGTATCTTACCTTTACCAGACCGGATATTATATATGCGGTTCAGCAGGTGTGTTTATTCATGCATGATCCCAGAGTTGAGCACATGAATGTAATCAAACGCATCATTCGGTATATTCAGGGGACACTGGACTATGGGTTGCACTTGTATCCTTCATCTACATCCACACTTGTCTCTTACACGGATGCTGATTGGGGTGGTTGTCCCGACACCAGACGGTCGACTTCTGGCTACTGTATGAGATCTTATTTCAGTTTGATACGTCCACCTACGAGACTCACATTTGGCTTTCGTCTCGGTAGGTGTATTATTATACATTTTCCCAAAAGAACATTCATTCATTTCTTTCTTCCCCGTCGACCACGACGACTTCCTTGGCAACAACTTGGTCTCCTGGTCGGCAAAGCGTCAGGCAACTCTATCACGCTCAAGTGCAGAGACAGAATATCGAGGGGTAGCGAATGTGGTCTCCAAATCATGTTGGCTACGTAATTTGCTTTTGGAGCTTCATTGTCCCATTCAGAAGGCAACCTTGGTATATTGCGATAACATTAGTGCCATCTACCTTTCAGGTAACCCAGTTCAACACCAACGCACCAAGCATATCGAAATGGACATTCACTTTGTCCATGAAAAGGTTGCAAAGGGTCACGTTCGCGTATGCCATGTCCCGTCTCGTTATCAAATTGCAGACATCTTTACAAAGGGTCTACCAGCGGTTCTCTTTGAAGATTTTAGGGACAGTCTCAGCGTTCGAAAACCGCCCGCTATGACTGCGGGGGTGTGTTAAACAGAGCAATATACCTGTGATATACACCCAATATACAACAGTGTATATCACAGGCAAAGCAGTGGACTGGACTGGCCCAGCAGTGGGCTCTCGGCAGTGGCCCAGCAATGGGCTCTCGGCAGTGGCCCAGCAGTGGCCCATTCTCGGACAGATTGAGGACAATACAATCTTGTATATATGGTATATATATTTGTAGTATATTGTAGTGTAAAGGTTACCTTAATTAGTGTTATACACTTACCATAATTGTATAGTTAGAATTATGATAGAATAAGGTTTTAGAAATAGAATAGAAATAAGATTCTCCTATTATGGAAATATGTAACTTGTATATATAGCATTTCAATTAATGAAAATAATGAAGGAAATTATTTCTTTCAGTTAAATATATGGTGTGTCCAAAATGACTAATATCAATGAGACAAATCAAGACATTGACTGAACTCACAACAATGCAATAGTACAAATAACGAAGATAATTGTTTAACGTGTAGCCAAGTGATGAATTTTTTTTAAATGTTTTTTCTGTTACAATATTTCTAAAAAGAAAAAGAAAATATTATTGAAGATATAATTTGTAAATAAAATGTGTTCCTCTAATAAATTAATCATTTAGATGAGATGATTATGCATACCTCAACATGTGTTATTATAGTTAGATTCATCTGAATTCTTGATTTTTAGATATATATTTATATTACTAACAAATGAATTAATTTTTTTTATGATCTGATAATTAGATTACACTAATTAAATGTTAAAGATAAATTGCATTTAATGTAATCTGCATTTACACAGGAGTTAAGTAGATACATTACAAATAACAAAAAAAGACTTATTTTTTAACGGGTATCAAAGAGGTCAAATTTTAAAAAGAGTTTTTTATAATTTTTCTAAATAGAAAATTGTTGAAGATATAATTAAGGAAATAAAATTATGTTTTCTCATTTCTTAATTTTTAAATACATATATATATATATATATATATATATATATATTACAATTGTGTTCTCTCTAAAAAATTAATCTTATAGATGAGATGATTATACACACTTCAACATGTGATATTAGAGCTAGATTCATCCAAATTTTTTGTTTTAGATATATATTTATATTACTAACAAATATATTAATTTTAAATTTTAAATTTTTGGTGATCTGGTAATTAGATTATACTAAATTAAATATTAAAGATAAAATCGCATTTAATGTAATTCTACATTCACATTTGAGTTAAGTTGATACAATACAAATAACAAAGATAACTCGTCATTTAACTGAGTATCAAAGAGGTTAAATTTTTTTAAAAGAGCTTTTCTTTCTTTATAATTTTTTATATAAAAAAAATTATTGAAGATATAATTAAATAAATAAAAATGTCATCTATCTAACAATTTAATATTTTAAATGACATGATTACACACAGTTCAACACGTGGTATCAGTGTCTAGCTCATCTCATTTATTAATTTTTTGATATATAATTAAGTAAATAAAAATGTGTTCTATCTAACAACTTAAGCATTTAGATGAGATAATTATACATACTTCAACATGTGATATCATAGCCAGATTCATCACAATTACTAAGCAAATGAATTAATTTGAAATTTTAAAATTTTGATCATTTGATAATTATATTACACTAAATTAAATGTTAGAGATAAAATCGCATTTAATGTAGTTCTACGTTCACATCTGACTTACATAAATACAATACAGATAAAAAAAATGATTCATTGTTTGATGCTCAGAAGTGTTCAAAACGTTGGGAATGGGTGTGCCAAGATCAACGAATGTGACGTTGCAGCTTGCTGATAGATCTTTGACCTATCTGGATGGTATAATTGAGGATGTGCTCGTGAAAGTGGGGCCTTCATTCTTCCCGTGGACTTCATTATTCTTGATTATGAGGCTGACAACCAAGTACCCATTATTTTTAGGAAAGGATTTCTGGCTACAATTGATGATATATTTGAGTCAGAGAGAGCAGGATGACTATGACAGTAGATGGGCAAGAAGCAATGTTTGATGTGTTCAAAGCTACCAAGATCTCTGCTCATTATGAGAAGTTGAAGATGATCAATAAGGTAGAGCCTGAAATGTCATCCATGGAGCTAGATCACTTTCTAGCTAGCAAAAACCCGTTGGAGAGAGCGCTGGTATATGGTGGAGACTTGGTACAAAATGAGGCAGTCTAAGAGTGTCTTAATATTCTTAAAACTTCATTTGTCTTTATGCAATGAGATAGACCATTCGAGGAGCTTGATATGGCACCTACTTGGAAGAAACCAAAATCCTCCATTGAGGAGCCACCAGTTCTTGAGCTTAAACCTTTACCATCTCATCTTGGGTATGCTTAATTGGGCAGCGATAACACGTTGTTCGTGATCCTTTCGGCGTTCTTGTCTGATATGCAGGTTGAGCGTGTGCTGCAGGTTTTGAGAGACATAATAAGAGCTCTTTGATGGTCCATAGTAAACATATGAGAGATCATCAGTACGTTCTGCATGCACAAGATACTAATGGAGAATGAGAGCATGTCGAGTATTGAACATCAACGGAGGTTGAACCCAATCATGAAAGAGGTAGTGAAGAAGGGGGTAATTAAGTGGCTTGACACTAGCATTATATATCCTATCTCTGACAGTAATTGGGTGAGCCCTGTGCAATGTATTCCAAATAAAGGCGGCATGACAGTTGTGGAGAATGAGAACGGTGAACTTGTGCTTCAGAGAACAGTAACGGGTTGGCAAATTTATATTGATTATCGTAAGTTGAACACCACAACCAGAAAAGATCAATTTCCTTTACCATTTATGGACCAGATGCTCTATAGACTAGTGGGGCATGATTATTTTTGTTTCCTGGATGGCTATTCAGGGTACAATCAGATTCTGATAGTGCTAGAGGATCGGAGAAGGCCACTTTTACATGTCATTATGGTACTTTTGCATTCCTTAGGATGTCGTTCGGGTTATGAAATGCTTCAGGTACTTTCCAAAGATGTATGATGGCTATTTTCACCGATATGATCGAATAATATGTGGAAGTATTCATGAATGATTTTTCTGTGTTCGGGGATTCTTTCTATGAGTGTTTGTGACACCTTGATGTTGTTCTTGTACAATGTGAATAAACAAATTTAGTGCTAAATTAAGAGAAGTGTCACTTCATGGTTCAGGAATATATTGCTCTTGGGCACAAGATTTCCAAAAAGGGCATTGAGGTTGACAGAGCAAAGGTAAAGGCGATTGAGAAACTGCCACCCCTGACATCTATTAAAGGGGTGCACAACTTTCTAGGGCATGTAGGTTTTTATCAAAGGTTTATCAAGGACTTCTCTAAGATCGCAAATCCAATGGGTAAGATACTGGAGAAGGATATGAAATTCATATTTAATGAGGTATGTCTGAAGGCTCTCGATAAGTTGAAGTTGAGGTTGGTGACTGCCCCGATCCTCATTGCACCCGATTGGACTCTGACATTCGTGTTGATGTGTGACTCAAGTGACTTTGATATAGGAGTTGTTCTTGGTCAGAAATGGGATAAGATCTTTCATACCATCTACTATGCCAACAAAACACTTGACGCATCACAGATGAACCACACGGTCACAGAGAAAGAGTTGTTGGTAGTGGTCTACTTCTTTGACAAATTCATATTATACTTGGTGGGAACAAAATAATAGTGTACACAGACCATACTGCTGTCAGTTACTTATTTGCAAAGAAGGATGCGAAGCCCAGGCTTATTCGTTGGGTGTTTTTATTGCAAGAGTTTGATGTTGATATTCTTGATCGAAAGAGCATAGAGAACCAAGTGGCGAATCACCTACCCATACCTAAGGATCCAGAGCATGTAGATGAGGGCACAATAATCAAGGAAACTTTTCCAAATGAGAAACGTTTTGCTCTTCAGTCTGCTGAACTTCCATGGTACGCAGACATGGTGAATTTTCTGGTAAGTGAGGTCTATCCACCCGATGTAAATTTTGAGAGGAAAAAGAGGCTCTTGCACGATAGTAGATTCTATATATGGGATGAGTCATATTTGTACAAGATTGGTCCAGATCAGTTAGTGAAGAGATGTGTCCATGCAGAGAATGTGAGCGCGATTCTTGAAAGTTGTCATTCGTCACCTTATGGTGGTCATCACAGTGGTGACCGAACTGTAGCAAATGTACTCTAGTCGGGTTTATTTTGGCCCATATTGTTCAAATACGCTCACACATTCGTTAGGGCATGTGATAGATGCTAGAGGACGGGGAATATTGGGAAGTGTTTCGAGACGTCGTTGAATAGTATCCTCGAGATCGAAATATTTGACTATTGGGGTATCGATTTCATGGGACCATTCATTCCATCTAAGGGGAACAAATACATCTTGGTTGCAGTGGACTATGTCTCAAAGTGGGTGGAAGCAATTGCACTCCTGACTAATGATGCAAGTGTAGTTGCCAGATTTTTTAAGAAGAACATATTCACACGCTACGGAACTTCGAGAGCCATTATCAGTGATCAAGGTACGCATTTTTATAATCGGCTTTTTGATAAGTTTCTATATAAGTATGGGGTGAAGCACAAGGTGGCGACTGCATACTACTCTCATATGAGTGGTCAAGTAGAGGTGTATAATCGTGAGATCAAACAAATTTTGGAGAAGACGGTGAGCATTAATAGGAAGGATTGGTCCTTGATACTTGATGATGCACTCCGGTCATTTAGAAAGACATACAAGACTCCGATTGGAACTTCTCCATACAGATTAGTCTTAGGAAAGGAATGTCACCTCTCGGTTGATGAGTTTCGTTTTCACGATTATGGGAACACGGAGCTCTACAAGGAGAGGACCAAGAGAATGCACGACAAACATATTCAACATCATGAGTTTGAACTTGGACAATTAGTGTTGTTGTATAATTCGAGACTCAAAATGTTTGGGGGAAAGCTGAAGAGTCAGTGGTCTGGACCATTTGAAGTAGTTCATGTAACCGCACATGGAGCAGTTGAGCTGAAACCGCAAAATGTGGAGCAGGTATTCTTGATAAACGGGCAGAGAGTGAAGCACTACTTAGGAGAGACCGATCCAGTGAGGGTCTCAATTGAATTGGAATAGACTTGAGAGAGCTTGCGACGTTAAATCAAGCGCTACCCAGGAGGCAACCCGAGTTTGTAATAGTAGGATAGGAAAAATAAGAAAAAAACACAAAATATGTCGTGCGACGACCTTAACTAAGGCGCTTGTTGGGAGGCAATCCAACTTTTGTATTATAGTGTCACATTTATACATGTTGCAGGACTAGGAAAGGAGCGGGAACGCAAAGCGATGCAAATTGAGAAAAACAATTCACTCCAGGTTTCCTAGATGCACTGCATACGCGATGCACATGCATCACACATAAGAAAAAAACTATTGCAGGATAAAAACAAGCGATGGACACCCGACACACATGTCGCGTGGGCCCTAAAAACTTCATGCAGGATGATAATTCGTGTTGGGTCCCCGACGCATCGGAAGCCAATGATTCTTTTTAATTTCTTATGTTTGTTCCTTTTTACAAAAATCAATAGACTTCCGTCGGTTATTTCAAACAAAAATACGCGGAAATTATTTTTTTTTAATAAAAAATTCACTACAAGAATTTATTTATATCAGTTTTCAATAATAATTGAGATTTGTGTATTTTATGTAACCGATGGTAGCCCTCGATTTTAGTCGATGGAGTTCATCGATTTTTGTGTTCTGAGACACTATTTCATTCCTGACATTATCAAGTCTGTCAAATTTTCATCGGTTACCGACAGACGGCCGTCGATTTGTCTCGAGGTATCTGGCCATTTGTTAGTAGTGTGTACATTTAAATGAGAGTTTTCGTTGTCCAGGAAAAAAAAGTTATTAAAAAAAATGTGAGTTCTCACTAAACGATCATTTATGTTGTTTTCTCTCCCTAATTGTATAGGCGACCAATATTTTAATTTTTTTCGCAACTGTTTAACGGCGTACCAAAAAAGATTAAGGCAAATTTATCTCCGTCATCGGCGCAATGCTCCCACTTCTGTTTGAGCTATTAAATATGGTTATTTATTTATTTATATATTTTGATATAGTTGTTCATGTTACAGAATTTATAGACTTAATTACATTAGTTCTATTTTTGGATTTTGGCAATCTCTTGTATCACGTGTTAACTTCATTATTTTAACTTATTCAAAATTGAACGTATTTGAAAATTCGGTCATGTTTTCATTGTCGCATATATATTAAAAATGCTGACACTTGATGCATGTCTTTTATGGGGCTGCTAATGTTTCAACAATGTAGTCATAAACCTTATGAAGATGTCAGTATAGTCCTTGATTAGATGCATCATTATTGTTTTCTTTTGTTTGGGGATAGAGTGCTAGGGGGTTGGATCTTTAGATTTGGGTACCACCATGTTGATCAAACATGATTCATCTATATCTATATAAATAAGATGGTGACAAGTTGTAGCGTAGGATTATAACAAGCGGTAGTTTTGGAACAAAAAATAGTTAATTAGTTAATAATTAGCTATTAGTTAGCTTTTTTGAATTTAAAAATAATTTTTTTGTTCTTTTAAAGAAAAACTAAATTACTTTTTTTATCCCTCCCCAGGAGCTCCCTTCTTTGCTCCGTTGATGATTCGAACTCACAATCTTCGGGTTGAAATTGAAGGATACTTACCATCTAAACAAGCCTCTAGTAAAAAAATAAAAATAAACTACCTAATCCCTAACCTGCATGTAACTCCCCATTCCCACAACCCCACGTCTCCTTCCCATGCTCACCCACAAAACGCACGGATTTTATAAATTTACAGATTTTTTATAACTTTTAAAATATAACAATAAATTTTAATTATCCATGTTTTAAACTTTTAAATTTTTAAAATTTCAATAAAGCATGTTTTGGCTCTTTTTTATAGCTTATATTTTTTTCCCCAAAAAGATGTAGCACTAAAGAACACGTCTTTTGTGCTCCTTCTTTGTAGTTTGTAGCAACTAAAACATAATATTTTATATCCTTTTTATTTTATTTTAAAATTTGTAAATTTGTATTTATCCTAACCAATTTTATCTCCTTTTTATTTTATTTTTAAATTTCTAAATTTGTATTTATCTAAAACAATTTGTAGTTTTTAAAAATAATAATAATAACAACTGATCTTTTACAGATTAGCACGTTTTGACTCCTTTTTTATAGCAAATTTTGTTTCCAGAATTTTAAAATTTAATTACAACTGTCTTCTACAGTTTTGGACGTTTTGGCTCCTTTTTTATAGAAAAATTGTTTCGAGAAATCTACTGCCACTTCCCCCATTCCCTCCTCACGATCACACATATCTAGAATATGGTTTAGATATATTACATCAATGGTTTGACGCAGTAACAATGATTTCCATTCCCCAATGGTTCGATCCCTATTACCTCCTCTAACCCGAAATTTTTTGCCAAGAAAAAAAGGGTAATTTTTTTTCATTTTAAATTTCTACATATACATTTGCGTTTCTTATTAATAGTATTTTACAGAAAACTTTATTGGTAGTTTCCATTATGATTGAGTTGTATTTCTGTGATTTGTTCTACGAATTCAGGCTAACCAGTCGGCTAAGTTGAAGCACTGGTTTTCACATGGTTGAATAAGATATCCTTTTCTCGATCGCATACTCCGTGATCTTTCATGTATCTATAATTTTCCTTTTGGTGAAGTTTTCTCCTTTTCAATTTTGTACTTTCTTTAAATTCTGTAGGTAAAAAACTGGATTGTAGGTAATGAAAATGGGTTAAAGTGTAGTCGAAAGGTTAAACAAGAGAAACGCTGAGTCGAAAGATGGCTCTCCGTCTTTAAGACAAAATTATCCCGTATAAATGCTTTTACGGTATTGGCAATAGTCTCCCAAGATAAAACAGCAATTAAGCACAAAGCAAATGCAGTAGATTCTAGCGAAGACAATGAATAAGAACAGATTGCTGAAGAGAGAGCGGAAAATATTTTCCGCCTGCTTTCTGTATTTTCGTTTTCTATGTGTATGTTCTCGACGATGAACAGAACAGAAAAGAAAAGCTTGTTTGAGTTTCTGGATATAAGAGATGTGTTCTGCGTGAGTCAGTGTATCTCTGTGTATATGTTCCTCTTTGATTTAAACTGAAATGTTCAATATATAAGAACAGAAAGGGAGGCCAACATGAATGTTGATGTATTCAACGTCTTGATATATTGAACAATCATGACTGTTGATGTCTTCAACGTCTTGATCTGTTGAACAGACTGTTGTTGTGATGTTCCAAAAATTTCAGGGACCAAAATGTAAATAGTTAATATTTCAGGGACCAAAAGGAATGTTCCGGAAGACAGCCCAATAGCCCACGGTCCATGACCCGTGATCCGAGCCCGGATCGGACGGGACGGACGGGCGGCGGCGGCGCACGTGTGGGGATTAACCCCGAATCCAAGCTCACCTAGGTTATCTCCCTTCTAAACATATGGGTTACCCCTTGGGGTCCCAAACCCTTACTCAAACTTAGAGTTTATATATAGCATAAACTCTCCTTCTTTTACCAATGAGGGAGATTTGTCATTTTGGCCAAAGACCCTCCATTTTTTTATGTGTCAAACACCTTACTTTGTATACCAACATCTCTTTCATTTCTTAACAAAATTTGACGATACTTGGCATTAACATCATCTACTCACTTAGTAGATTAGACATGTGCAAAGAAATAATGTCTTTGACATGCGGGGCCATGTGTTTAAGTCATTAAAGATGGGATAAACTCAATCTCACATTTAGTAAATTTCCAACAAACCCCTTTTGAAAGAGAATTGGTGCACACAGGGTGTCAAAGTTCCGCAATCTTTCAGCGGAAAGATATTGCATTAGAAAAGGTAGCTTTCGGCTTTGAACCTTCCTTAGTCGATTACCATCGAATTTACTTACTGCGCGGTGACGTGATGTCTTGAACCGTCAGTGTTTAGTGTAAACCAAGACAATGATATCAACACAATAACTCTATTTGTTTCTTTTTATTATTTTGTCCGTTGTGGCCATGGACAACGCTTGGATTCTTAAGTGCGTACATTTGAAGCGGTCTTGTCTTCGCACTTAAATAGGTGATCTCATATAAGGTATATTGCTCTACCCCACTCTCAAGTGTTAGAAATCATTAAAAGTTTCAGAAACATATCATTTATCCATTATGCACGTAGCATTTAATGTCTATAGCGGGAACGACTTTGGAGCTATCTTTCTTTAAAGAATGATAATCTAAAGTGCTCTTACTTCAAGTTAAGCGCTAAACTGAATCTCTATAGCTTAGTTTTTCTATTGAACCAAATTCCTGGGATCTCCAGTCAATAAGGTTGGGTTACCACCATAAAGATTCTTATTATTTGGATTTTAAGCTCATTCCCCTAGACATGCAGAATATTTGATCTTTGCGTAGGCCTTTAGTTAAAGGATCCGCTAATTATCATTTGATTTGATGTAATCAATATAAATGACACCCGTAGTGATCAACTGCCTAACGGTCTTATGTCTCCGACGAATCTGTCTAGACTTGCCGTTGTACATATTACTTCGTGCCCTTCCTAAAGCTGATTGGCTATCATAGTGAATCATCACCAAAGGCACGGGTTTATCCCAACAAGGGATATCCTCTAAGAAGTCGTAAAGCCATTCTGCTTCTTCTCCTGCTTTGTCTAAAGCGATAAACTCTGATTCCATCGTAGATCGGGCGATGCATGTTTGCTTAGAGGGTTTCCAAGACACAGCTCCACTACCAATTGTAAAAACATACCCACTGGTGGATTTGGTGTTCTTTATGTCCGATATCCAGTTTGCATCACTGTATACTTCCAGTACGGCTGGATATCTTGAATAGTGTAATTCGTAGGTTAGCGAATATTTCAGATATCGTAGTATCTAATTTAACGCCTTCCAGTGATCATTTCCAGAATTACGAGTGAACCTAGCCAACTTATTGATTGGATAAGCGATGTCGGGTAGGGCGCAGTTTGTAATGTACATTAAAGTGCCAATGACCTGTGCATATCGCTCCTGGAATATGGGTGCACCATGATTTTTATCAATTCTATGATTCATATCCATTGGTGACTTCATAGGGGGGACTGTCAAATGCATCAAATTTCCTCAAAACATCTTCAATGTAATGAGATTGAGATAAGACCAGTCCGTCAGATGTCTTATAAATCTTAATTCCTAAGATCACATCTGCAATACCCATGTCTTTCATCTAGAAACATTGTTTCAACATATTCTTGGTTTTCAGGATCAAGTTTAGACTACTTCCGGTGATGAACATGTCATCTACGTAAAGACATATCATAACAAATGAGTCAGAGTTCCCTTTGATATTGATACATTTATCACATTCGTTAATGGAGAAACCTTTTGATAATAAAGTATTATCAAATTTTTCATCCCATTGTGTCGGAGCTTGTTTGAGTCGGTATAGAGACTTAACAAGTCGACATACTTTCTTTTCTTATCCTGGAATCACATACCCCTCGGATTGTTCCATGTATATTTTCTCTTCCCATTCTCCATTTAGGAAGGCTGTCTTAACATCCATTTGGTGTATCTCAAGGTCAAGCAAAGCTGTTATAGTTATGAATACCCTTATGGACGTTAATCTAGACACAAGAGAGTATGTGTCAAAGTAATCGAGGCCTTCCTTTTGTCTGTAACCTTTGACTACCAATCTGGCCTTATACTTGTCAATAGTTCCATTTGCTTTATACTTTCTTTTGAGTATCCACTTACAACCCAAAGGTTTGCTTCCCGGAAGAAGATCAACCATTTCCAAAGTATGGTTCTGCATGATGGAATCTATTTCGCTTTCTATAGCTTCTTTCCAAAGCGGTGCTTTTGGAGTTGACAATGCTTCTTTAATTGTCCTCGATTCATTTTCAACCATATAGGTTAGAAAGTCTGGACCAAATGTTTTGTCCTTTTTGGCCCTCTTGCTCCATCTTGGTTCAATCTCTGGAACCCCTACATTCTATAGGTCTGGAACATTAAGTTCCGGATAGTCAGTGACTTCTGAGTCCTGTAGATCTGGAACGTCTAGCTCCGGATAATCAGAAACTCCCGGGTCTTGTTGACTTTGAGCATTTTGTTCATAACTTCATTTGCGCGAAAATATTTCTTTTCCCTTTCTAGGAAAGATCTCTTCAAAGAATTCAGCATTTCTTGATTCCATAATCGTACCTTCGTGGATATCAGGTATCTCCGACTTATACACTAAGAAACGATAAGCACTACTGTTATTTGCATATCCGATGAATATGCAATTTACAGTCTTAGGTCCAATTTTGACCTACTTTGGTTTACGTACTTCGACCTTTGTCAAACAGCCCCACACTTTCAAATATTTGTAAGTGAGTTTCTTTCATTTCCATGATTCCTATGGAGTTTTATCCTTACCCTTATGCTGAACTCTATTGAGAATTATATTAGCGGTAAGAATCGCTTCGCCCCACATGTTTTGGGTTAAACCGGAATTGATGAGTAAGGCATTCATCATTACATTTAACATGCGGTTTTTGCGCTAGGCAATACCGTTAGACTGAGGCGAGTAAGGAGCGGTCGTTTGATGAACAATGCCGAATTGAGCACAGTATTCTTCAAACGATGCTACGTATTCTCCCACTCTATCACTACGAGTTGCCTTAATCCGTAGGTTTAGTTGATTTTCAACTTTTGCTTTGTAGCGTTTAAACGCTTAAAAGGCTTCATCTTTACTTTTCAACAAGTAAACATAACAATACATTGTACTATCATCAATGAAAGTCACAAAGTACTTGTTCCCCCTTTAGTTTGTACAAACTTTAAATCACATATGTCCGTGTGAATAAGTTCTAGAGGAGCGGTGTTTCTTTCGACTGAATAAAAAGATGACTTGGTTAATTTTGCCTCTACGCACACCTCACATTTATGTTGAGGGTTTATGTCGAAGGAAGGCAACAATTCTAACTTTACTAACTTTTGAATGGATTTATAGTTGATGTGTCCTAATCTATGATGCCATAAATTGTAAGACTCAAGCAAATAGGTAGAATGCTTTATTTCATTAGATGAACGGATTACAGATATGACATTCATTTTGAAGAGGTTGTCACACGCGAACCCTTTTCCTACAAATATACCATTCTTAGTTATTACAAACTTATTGGACTCAAAGACTAGTCTAAAACCAACCTGTACCAACAGTGGCCCTGAAACCAAGTTCTTGCGGATGTCAGGGACGTGCATCACTTCCTTCAGAGTACGCTCTTTGCCTGAAGTCATTTTGAGGATAACCTTTCCAACCCCTTGCACTTCAGAGGTGTCGTCGTTGCCCATGAACAGTTTCTTGTCCGTGATTGGGGCATAAGAGGAGAATGCACTCTTATCTGAGCAGATGTGATGGGTTGCACCCGTGTCTATCCATCATTGCCTTAGATTCTCTACCAGATTAGCCTCCAACACTACAGCCGAGAAATCTACAATCATATCGTCAAGATTCGAAGGATCATCCTTGCCTTACATGACGTTAGCCTTGGCCTTGCCTTTATTCTTGGCTTTTTTCTTTCTGCTCTCGCTTCAGTTTGCGGTAGTCTTTGATCATATGCCCAGGCTTTCCATAGTGATGGCAGTTTCCTTTGAACTTCTCCATCTTTTGGCTTTTGCCGTCTCCCTGGTACTTGAGCTTTTTTTTGGCGTTTTCCCTTGAATCAAACAGATTCACCTTTGCCTCCATCGTCTGATTTGGCTTAGATATAACCCTTTTATTGTCCTCTTATATTTGTAGTTTGACAATAAGATCTTCAAGCCCTATTTCCTTTGTCTTCAGTTTGAGATAACTCATTCCACGAGGGAGGCAGTTTCTCAATCAAAGACGCAACCAAAAATTATTCGTTTGGCTTCATTCCTTCCAAATCCAGGTGATGAATAATCATTTGAAACTCTTGGATTTGTGAACTCACTGATTTACCATCCACCATTTGAAATTTTAGAAATATTTCAACGATAAATTTCTTAGTACCCGCATCCTGTGCGCTGTACTTTTTCTTGAGTTTTTTTTTACAACTCCTTTGTTGTCTTCACGGTGCAATACACAGTATAGAGTGTATCTGACAGACCGTTCAGAATGCAATTTTTGCACATGAAATCACTATGATTCCAGGAATCTAATGTTAACCTCATGGCATTTGTGACCTGGATATCGTCGCCCACATCAGTCGTAGTGTTAGACTGAGTGTCGATTGTATCCCCACCAGAAGGAGGATCTTCTATCAGAAAACGTGACAGATTTAACGTAGTAAGATAGAACAACATTTTCTGTTGTCATCTCTTGAAATTGGTACCTAAATTTGTTTTTGGGCGTTCTCCTTGAAAACTGGAGGAACAGGGACAACAATATTCCCTTGAGAAATAGGAGCAGAACCAGAGCCGGAAGCAATGTTTGAAATAGACATCTTTCGAACACTTAGAAGATAGCCAAATTTTGTCTTAAAATTGTAGATAAAAAACCCGATTGTAGGTAACGAAAACGAGGTTGAAGTGTAGTCGAAAGGTTAAACAAGAGAAACGTTGAGCCGAGAGATGTCTCTCTGTCTTTAAGATAAAATTGCCCCGTATAAATATTTTTACGGTATTGGGCAATAGTCTCCCAAGATAAAACAACAACTAATCAACTGCACAAAGCAAATGTGTTCTGCGTGAGTCAGTGTATCTCTGTTTGTACATGTTCCTCTTTGATTTGAAATGAAGTTTTCAATATATATGTTGAACAATCATGACTACCCGAGCCAGGACCGAACTGGTGGGTGGCAGCGCGCGTGTGGGACTTAGCCCCGAACCCAAGCTCACCTAGGTCCTCTCCCTTCTAAACACATGGATTACCCCTTTGGGTCTCAAACTCTTACTCAAACTTAGAGTTTATATATAGCATAAACCCTCATTCTTTTACCAATGAGGGAGATTTGTCATTTTGGCCAAAGACCCTCCATCTTTTTATGTCTCAAACACCTTACTTTGTGTACCAATATCTCTTTCATTTCTTAACGAAATTTGACGATACTTGGCACTAACATCATCTACTCACTTAGTAGATTAGGCATGTGCGAAGAAACATTATTTCCGACATGCGGGGCCTATGTGTTTAAGTCATTAAAGACAGGATAAACTCAATCCCACGTTTTGTAAATTTCCAACAAATTCAACATTAGTACGTCTATGAATATATTTGATTATATATTTAAATTTCTTATGTGTATATTTCTTATATCTTGGTGATCGGTTTTATATACTGAAAAACAAAGGCTTGAAGGAGGAACCAAAGTCCAAACACTGGAGGAATTCATGGTCCAACGAAAAATGCTGCAAATGAGACGGAAAGATTTTGATTGAGAAGTTGCACATTAAGCCAATAGGCGAAGAATGTAAAGGGAAACAGCATGGATCATCAGCTAAGGCCCCTAAATGACCGCTCAGTGATAAAGGAGGTAGGGGTGCAGAGACTGCCAGGAGGTTTTCCTAGACGCAACCATCCTTGAAAGAGTACGTAATAGCTCATTAATCGAGCGCTCTTGCGCCAAAGATGAACGGGGCTACTTGGGAGTTGGAATTCTTCCTTTGATTAATAGTTTTAGATGATATCAAGTATGTAATTCTCAATCAGAATTTTTCAGAAGAATGCAAAGGTCGTCCCCATTTTGGTGCTTTTCTGTTGTTAAAATGTTATTTTCTGTATATATTTTTTGGTATCTTGTGCATTGTCCTTGCTAGAGTTTTGTGGCAATTAGTTAGTTGCTTGATATGTAATTCTATGCTGAGTTTTTAACATGCGTACATTCTACAATGAGTTTGTAACATGTACATGCTATGTCTTTTGTAAATTTACGTGATTTGTAACGAAATGAACGACGTCTTTGATTTGTTCGCTTGCAATCCTATAATGGTTAATTTACTTATGCTAATTGAACAAAATTTAATCAAGTATATCAATCACTTCGTTTCTCTTACACTATCTGAATTTACTATTATTCCTTGCAGATACAATAAGCATCGCAGTCAATTAGCCTTGCAGATACCACAAGCGTTGCACATTCTTCAGATATTGGAGTACACAATTGAGTTGAAAGAGAAGACAAATATCAATATTCTCTCTTAGGGTATATTTCAATTCAAGAATCTATACACAAATTACTTTCCCTTCTTTGTTAAGTTCCTTTTGTAGGAATCAGGAAGACAAAAAATTTCTTCTCTGTTTTGAAAGAGCTTGACTAAGGATAAGAATACCAAATTGTCAATTATTAAATTTAAAACAAAATAAAGTAAATAAATAATGTTACAATTAAAATGAGAATTTTCTTTTGAAAAATAAAGAGAATAAAAACTGTATTTCATGTCATAATATTTTGTTAAATAAACACAATATACACACAATATACATGTGTATATTGTGTATATTGGCTCTCGGATTTGGTCTCCCTATTACCGTATATACTCTATATATTTAGGAAATATTTAGTCTCGTAGTTTATGTGATATTGTAATGTAATTAGTAATGTACACTTAGACATTAGAATGTAAATTAAAATGTATTTTTGGTGTAAAAACACCCCGTTGACTATGAGTGACCGGTCTAAGACTCGAGGAAGAATTGGGTGGATTTTGGGAATTTGTTGGGCTCGGGAATGACCGGCCAGCAGGCAGTGGGCCTGCGGCCCCAATCTAGACTTGGAACTGGATACTGACGTCGAGACTGGCCCAGACACTGGATTGGGCTCGGTAACTAGGCCAGTGACCAAAATTGGGGCGACCTCGCCCAAATCCGAATCCAGGCGAGGGTGGACGCGGAACTATAGGCCTTGTGGGCGATGGGCCTTGAAGAATTTTGGGTGCGGTGTATGTCCGAAAAATGATGCATAACATATGGGGATATATTATCATCCAAAAAATTATGCGAACTAGGCACGAGAGTATTATCTTTAGAAAATAGAAATTGGGATTCATCGAAAATGACATGGCGATTAATGATAATTTTATTAGAGGATAAATCAAAGCATTTGTAGCCACGATGATTAGATGGAAAACCCAAAAACACACACGGAGTAGACCGGGCCTGAAGTTTGTTAATTGTGGTGGATGGGAATAACGGATAATATAAACACCCAAAAATCCGAAGATGAGAATAAGGAGTTTTATTATATAAAATTTGAATGGGGGAAGAATATGTCAGACCTTTGGAAGGAATTATGTTAAGGAGATATGTAGCCATTTGAAGAGCATGATGCCAAAAATATGGGGGTACGGAAGCATGAATTAATAGAGTGAGGATAATGTTATTTATGGAACGAATTTTACGTTCGGCTTTCCCATTTTGTGAAGATGTATGAGGACAAGAGAAACAAAAATTTATCCCATTATTAGCACAGAATTCCCAAAACTCCCCATTGTCATATTCTTTGCCATTATCACACTGAATATTTTTTATTTCACGGTCGAATCGGGTTCTGATGAATGCTCTAAATTTTAGAAAGATGGAAAAAACTTGAGATTTCTTCGCTATTGGAAACGTCTATAGAAATTTAGAATAATCATCCAGAAAGAGAACATAATACCGATGACCCACAAAACTAGGAACATGAGACGTCCATAAGTCGCTATGAATAATATCAAATGACATTAAAGTATGAGATTTTGATTCTACAAACGGCAACTTAACAATTTTTCCTAAAGAACAAGAGTGACAAATTGGAGTACGACTCGTACCCTTACATGAAATAAATCTATTTTTATCTAAAGCTGACAAAATAGAGGATCCCGGATGACCAAGACGAGCATGCCACAAGGAAGGAGAAATGGCTGCAAAGGCTGATGGCAGGGCTTGACTCGATGGACCGGAACTGGGTGTGATAGGATAAAGATTTCCCCTACTATCACACCTCATGAGATGACTCCCCGTCTTGAAATCCTTCATAGAGAAACCAAACGGATCAAATTCAATAGAAACGGAATTGTCAGTAGTGAATTTACGGACAAAGACTAAGTTTTTAATCAATTTGGAGGTGTGTAGGGTATTTTTCAAGATAAGAGGTGAATGAGGGGGAGATAATGTTTTATGACCATAACCACGAATTGGAATAGAATTACCATTACCAACAATTATACCGCGAGTATTGCTCAAATTGGAATAAGATGAGAGAGTACCTGAATCGGATGTCATGTGGGTAGTGGCACCGGTGTCCATATACCAATTCGGGTCCAGTTGAGTCAAATCCAGTGTGTGCATCGCGGCCTCGATATTTGTCTGAGTGGGGCCTGCTGCATGGTGAGCTTGCGGAGGTCGGGGCCCAAGAATTCGGACTGAACCGTCTGGGCGAACCGGCTGAGCTGGAATTATCGGGCGATGGGTAGTGGGACGTCGAGGCTGCTGGAAAGCCTACTGGCCAGACGCTGGAAATTGTTGTAGAGGTGGGTCGTAGGGCCACTGTCCACTGGTCCAAGCCCACGGCTGAGACCAGTGGGTCGGTGGCCCACTATAACCGGGATGGGGTCCACTGCCACTGTTTTGACCACCGTGACTACTGCCGGAGCAGCCGCGTTTGCCCCCGCAATTTTTCTCATTATTTTTCCGGCCATTCTTGCTGCCCCGGTGAGATCGGTTTTGGTTCGAATTGTCACCAAAATTTTGAGGACTAGTGGAGGAAGTCATCATGACCACGGAACTAGCATTAATAGCTGCCTTTTTAGCCAAATCGGTTTCTTCCAAGGTAAGCATGGATCGAACTTGATAGAACCTTGGAAGAGGATTACTTTGACGAATGAGAGTTCCAACGACACTATAGGCCTCGGATAGGCCAACAACCATCTGTAAAATAAGACGATCTTCACTAACTGGTGCACCAACATTGTGGAGTTGGTCCGCCAATTCCTTCAACCTTTTGCAATATGTTGAAACATTCGGGAAATTTTCCATGTTGACGTGGGAAAAATCCTGTTCAAGTGTAACAACTCTGAAATTTTGAGTATCCTGGAATATGCCACGCAGTCTATCCCATGCAACCATCGCCGTAGTGTTTGGCTCAATAATCGTCTGCAATAGGTCGGTAGAGATAGTAGAATAAATCCACTGAAGGACGGTGGCATCAAGTGTTGTCCATAACTTAGGATCATCCTCGCGTTTAGGGACCTTCATAACATCAGGAGCCGCGGGATTATGTGATGGATGACTTGATGCGAACGAGCATGAATTTTGAACAATTCGGCCCACGTCGCGTATTGGACGTTTTCTATTTCAGGAATTAGAGGGATATGATTCTTGATGTTAGAAACAACAAGGGCAGGGTGAAACGTGTTCTTTGACGTAGACATAACGAAATAACAATAGGTAATAGAGGGATTTGGAAGAGAGATTTGGAGAGCGGAAGAACAAATGGCAATCCCGAGGGGAAGGTTCGGTCTTTGGCCTAGAATTGCAACAAAAATTCGAGAGAAAATTTTTTGTTTGACCTAGACTTTTGATACCATGAAAGAAATAATCCCTTGATTATTTTCATTAATTGAAAGGCTATATATACAAGTTACATATTTTCATAATAGGAGAATCTTATTCCTATTCTATTCCTAAAACCTTATTCTACTTGGATACTAACTATACATTTATGGTAATACAATTATTATGGTAAGTGTACAATACTAATTACATTACAATATTACCTAAACTAGGAGACTAAATATTTCCTAAATATATAGAGTATATACGGTAATAGGGAGACCAAATCCGAGAGCCAATATACACAATATACACATGTATATTGTGTATATTTAACATATTTTAAAATATCGTATGATTTATAAATAATAATAGTTTGAAATCTTTTATAAGTTACAAAAAAAGTTCAAGCAACTAAGCTAAGTCCTGCTAAAAGATTGTTAAATTATGACGTTGAGATGCACCAATATTCTTAGACCTATCTCAAGTTTGGATTTATTTATGTTATTTATAGCGGTTGAAATTTTATTTCCTTTATAAATTTAAACAATGAAGCAATTTTTAGTTATAGAATAAAAATATTTAAATCAATTAGATTTAAGGAGTACAAAATATTTGTTTATATTATATTAAAAGAGAAATGGAACACAACTTTCTTTTTTATCAATATATATTAAAAGGAAAGTAATAAGTAAGAATATTGAGTAGGAAAATACATACTTATCCATTATTTTATAGATGTGTGCATCAACTTTAAATTATAAATTTCAGATTAACAAAAGTATTACTATGAGATTAGCAAAAGTTCACAGCTGCTCCTGAAGTTACAAATAGTAATGGGTCGCAACATGTATTTCACATGATGCTAATGTTGTTACCCACGCAATGTACGTCATTATGAAAATATATATTAATCACGTTAAATTATGATTTCTCTTTTACAAGAAATTTTCTTTTAGGAAGATTATCAGGTATATTAGCTAACTTTCTCTTTTATTTTGGCCTGATGTTTTTACATTTCAGTGCTGAATTTGTAAAAATCAATCATTATAAGAGTATTTTGGAAGCACTACAGATTTTATATCATTTCTTTTTGTATTTTTATTTTCTTCTTAAATACTTAAAATATTAAACTTATTTATATTACTTGACATTAAGCTACTTGGTTAGTAAATAATGAACAACATGCAACGATAAGGGTTACAGATGAATCTAGCTTCCTAAAGTTATTATAAATAATTTCTTTCTAAGTTGTACTACTTTTAATTGAAAGTTGATATAGTGTCTTTCTTTTATGCAGTATTTTTTAATTAACATGAGAATAACTCCATTTTACTATATTTCAATATTTCTTTTTGCTGCAAATTTCAATCTTCTATCAGATAGCACTTTTTTTCACAAAAACGTATTAATTTACTACAAATTTTATTATGATTATATTTTCTTACTCATATTTATATATTGATTTGATTTTCATAGATAATATCTATTATAACATGTCAAGGATTAAAATATGGATAAAGAAAAAGAAAATAAATAATCCAATTCTTTTGTTTGTTCGTTAAAGTCTGATACTCTTGTTCTTTGTGTTTTAGATCTCTTCCATCTGTGTAGTTCTAATACCTCTTTCTTTGCTAGACATAAGTCTGTTCCACTGTCAATAAAGATTCCAAAATAACGATACCATAAGAAATATATATGGATTTTAATACCAGAACCCTTACACCATCAAAAAGATTAATACCAAAAATAGAAGAATTTAGATTCAGTATCAGAGCTTGTAAAAAGAATAGGTTATAAACAATGAAGAAACGTCCAAAATTTAGCCAAATCAGAATGTTAAATAAACAAAAAAAATTACATACAACACTAAAACACCTCTTAATACAGAGAAGAAACCACAATGAAATATTGTTAATATATTATAGTGATTTAATAGAATTAAGGAAAAAAGAATTAGCAATAAAAAGACTGGAAGATTATGAAATGATAGATGAAGAGACTGACTTAGCAGAAATAAGTGAAAATTTGGATGAAGTTATAAGAATATACAGAGTATTGATAGATCTCAACACATAAATAATTAGACAAAGCGAGGTAATAGCAAATTTGAAAGAAGACATACGAATAACAATAGAACATTATGGATGATAATATACTAATAGAACAACAAAATAAGTTAGGAGAACTTAGAATAATAGCAAATAAACTCCTTACATTTAATAGAGATATAAACCAACATATAGTAAGTTGCAGAATAGGTATAAATCTAATAAATAAAAAACATCAACTTTTACAAGAAAAATCTAAACAAATATATGAACAAGGAGAAACTATTAAAGAATTAAGAAATAGAATAGCATTAAAAAATGAAGAGTTGAGGCAAAAGGAAGAAGAAAATTTGAAACTGCTAGAGGAAAAATTAGGACAAATAATCAGAAAAGATGAGGAATTAAAAGATCTAAATGATATTATAGAAGAACAATATAAGTACATTAACCTATTAAAATATGGATAAAGAAAAAGAAATAATAGGAGACTCTAAAGAAACATATTATCAAATGAATACATATGAAGGAGGATCAACACAAACATTAAGTTTTAAGCCAAAAACATATCAGAAGATACAAGACAAAAAAGAGGAATTATGTATTAAGAAAATATTTAAGACAAAATGGTTTGAAAGAAATAAAGAAATAAGATATATAGCACACAAGCATGAAAATATAATAGATACAATGAGTGTAAATGGAAGAACAAAAATAAACTTGATAACATATGAAGTAATAAAAAGAGAGTTAGCAAAACTACCTAGCAAAAAAATATAGAAATATATACTTTGGAGGAGTAGAATTTACCATAAAAGCAAATTTTCAGAAGAACATAGATACACCTATACATATTAGATGATAGAATATTAGGTAATCTACAAGATGCACTAATATCAGTAATAAAAGAAAATTTAATATACCAAAAACTAAAATTTACGGTACAACCAGACTTTAGTATATCATTAAAAGATGAACACAAAGACTTAGCCTTAACACTATATTATAAACTAGATGGAATAACAATGCACCAGGAAGTAAAGTCATAAGTATTGAAACAAAAATGATATATGCCTTAATCGAAAACCACCATGTAAAGAAACAACATGAAATGAATATATTAGTACCAAGAATGTACCAAGAGATATTAGAACAGATAGAACATAAAGAAAATTCCAAAATAACGATATCAGAAGAAATATATATGGATTTTAATACCAGAACTCTTACACCATCAAAAAGATTAATACAAAAAATAGAAGGATCTAGATTGAGTATTACGAGAGAACCAATAATGTCACAACAAACTGGTGTTATACAACCTAGAATATTAGATTTAATAAATATAAACACAAATATATTAAAAATTAAGGTAATAATATTTAAAGGTATAATAACAACAGATTGTATAGCTGAAATAAACACTGGAGCTATTAAATGTTTTATACATATAAGTAAGATTGATGAAAATGATTGTGATTTAATAGACCCACAAACTTATAATTATCCTGAAAATGAAAGAGAAATAATAATTACCAAATGTATTCATTTAAGATTCAAAATCCAAGATTTAGAATATAAGATAAACATAGGAGTAATAGAATATGACAGTTTCAATGAACTGCTTTTAGGAAGTGATTTTTTAACCATGATAAATTATAAGATAAATAATAACGGAATTGAAATAAGTGACCAAGGGAAAACAAAATTCGTAAATAAAGTATGAATATACAAAGAGAAATAATAGAGAAAAACAGAAACTAAAAATAATAAAAACAACTTTATCAGAAGAAATATTTTCACAACTCAAATACTTAAAATACAAGTCAAAAGAAATAAAACTAGAAGAAAAGATAAAACAGTTAGAACAACGATGTGATAAATTTGACAAAATATGGATAGATATGGGAAACGGATGAAAAAAGAAAATGAATAATTCTGACTAACCCTAACGAAAAAAGTAATGCGTTATGGGAAGAAATAATAGTAAGAGAAAAGATGAAAAATACATTATTAATAATGGATGAAATAAAAGAAAACCAAACGCAGATGCAAGAAGTAATAAGAAAAGAATTAACAAAATTATGGAATGTATCTGAAGTACCAACATTTAAAATAATATTAGAAAAACTTAACATATTAGTAGAAGAAACAAATAAAGAAAAAGTTAAACAAGCAGAAGAAAATTAACCTAGTACGAGCAAAGAAAATACAATAATTAGTACTACAACTCAACAACTAGTAATCGTACCGATAGATGCTTGGAGAAGAAGTAAAAAATCTATAATGGTGGATATTAGTAAAATGAAATCAAAATTGCCAAAGAAAGTAGAAAAAATATTAGATAGTTTAGCAATATTAAGTAAAAAGGGACAATTTTAATGGAAAATCAAGAACCTAATGTACTTACTGTTGACACCCAATTTTATCCTATCTTTTCCGATTTATTTGCAATTTTAAATATTTTCGACACCTCAAAATAATTTTAATATATATACATATAGGCATATATATACAGGCATATTATTATTATTCTTAATATCATTATTATTATTATTCGCCTTTTAAAATCACAAGCATAGTTTTACCCTAATATTCTATGTTATTTTATTTTCACAAAATTGCATCGCATTTTCATTTTTTATTAAGCATTAAGCATTTCGCAAATATTACGTTTTATTATTATCACATCGTGATGTTATTTTAAATAATTTACATCTTTTGCAAAACATCTTTTAATAATAAACCCCTCCTTTTATTTTTTAACCAATAACCAATTTCATTTCCCAACCCAAAACAATTTCTAACCCATTTCATTTTCCAACCCAAAACAATTTCTACCCAAACTAATTTCATTCCCCACAAACCAACCCAGCCGAGCCCAAATTATGGCCCAACCGGCCATTCCCTTTAATCCCTAAAAACCCCCAAACTAGCCCACAACCCAATTGGCCCAACACCCGAGCCCAAACTCCCCATTTAAAACTCCCATCATCCAATAACCCAACCAAAACCTCTACCCAAAATCGCACACCCCAAAGCCCAACTCCCCAACACTCAACCAAACCTACTCGTCGGCCCGGCCCAACCGCCGACCCACAAACCCATTCCTTTATCCCCCAAAACCAAACAAACCCTAAAAATTAAAACAAAACCCTCTCTCTCTCAACCCTCAAGTCGCCGCACCCCTATGCCCCTACCCCACGTCGCCGTACCCCTATGCCCCTACCTCACATCGCCGCACCCCTACCACCACCCTACCCTGACACCGCCGAACCTATCCCCTCACCAACACACCCCCCAAAATCCTCAAGACATTCCCCAAGAAATCGCCCCAAAAATCAGATTTTGTCCCCTTTATTTTGAAATTCAAATTCATTTTTAGGGGGGGGCATGAGGGGGGTTGAACGTTGAGGTTGATACCTATAAAACCCCCCCCCCCTTTTTGCATCTGTTTGGGGGGTTCTTTTTCGAATAAAAAAGGTTCTTTTGGGGAGTTTTTAATTCGATTTTTGAGTTCTAAATTTAGATTCAAATCTTCGGTCGTATTGTATTTTTATTGGTGTTGTTCTTCACTAAAAAATCCGAAATTTTCTTAAGAACATTTCTTTCTTTTGCATGTGTTCTTCACCTTAAGGGTCCGAAATTATTGGGTTTTAGGTGTTAAAGAATCTGAATTTTTGCTATTTTCCCACTGTTTTCGGGTCACTTCCGGGTCGGGTCACTTCCGGGTCGGGTCAAACATCAGAAACAGACTTACAAAAGCAGCATCCTAAACTCAGAAAATCAGCATCCAAAATCAGAATTCCGACATCGCAAAATCAGAATTCCAAAATAACATCTCCAAGCGGATTCGACGATTCGAAACACGCATCGGTTCGCTGCCCGGAGAAGGTCAGTAAACACAAATTCCTCTCAGTATATTTTCTGTATTTTTATGTGTTTTATTGTTAATTATGTGATAAGATAGTCATTTTTGCTATTATGTTCATTATTGTGTTAAGTGTGTTAGCTGGTTTAATTGGCAATTAATGTTTAGAAATGCTTTTCTTGTATTATCAGATTTATACTTAATATGGTAAGAAGTTTTGTGTGTGTGTTGATTTATGGACATTGTGTGATCATATTGGATTTGAATGTTGAATCATACTTATCTTGCTGAGTTTCTGTAACTAGTTCAGTAGGCATTTGGTTGTTGGTTAGCTGAGGAATGTTAAGTTACTTAACTTATAATCTGCTTAGTAATCACATTTGTTGCCTTGTGTTTTGTTTAGAAGTGTCATTATGTCTAATATATAGTGAATATGGCCTTATATGTTTAGTTTAGCATATCTGAAGTGCTGCCTCTAAGTGGTTATTTGGCTCAACTATGTTTGTCTCACAAAATGTCTACTGAACTGATTACACACTTGCCTTACATGTTTAAGTGTTAAAAGGCCTCGATATTAACATGTGAGGTCTCCTAAGTCATCTTGTATCATGTCCTACCTCTAGAGTTTGTTTGAATGACATTTGCATTAGTGATTTGCACTATTTTGAACCAGTTTATACCCTGTTAAGCCATAGTTTCTAATGCATTCCATATCTGGTTTGTGATTAGGTTTCATGAAGGAAGCATGTATAGGGTAAAGTCAAATGTTAAAACTGCTTAAGTGAATAGAAAAATCTAAGGAATGGTTTGAACTTAGGGATATGGGGGTCTTTGATTCTTATTGAGTTATGCATTATCTACATGTGAGTATGGGTTGTCTTTTCTTGGTATGAATCTGAATCACAAGCATGCCTATCTACGTCAAACAGTTTGTTAAGTAAAGGACATGTTGGGGTTAATTCTAGTTTTGTTCATGTTGCTACTGCCAAGTTCCCTCTAATGTATGTTAAATAAGAAAGAGTGCTTATATGAGACTGCAATGACTTTGATTTCTTGCTAGGGGTATAAACTGGTTATGTCTTTCTGATTCTTGATTAGACTTGACCTAAAAATCAGGAAATATGCTACCTGATCTAGAATAGTTGCCCCCAAGTTCTTTGTGTCAATATATGTTGCTTGTTCCTTTAATATTCGAGTCTTATACATGGATAAGATAACAGAATTTGTTTGATTTGGTGTTGAGACATCCGGGTATTCTTTCTTGTTGTGCCTGGATCTACTCTTCATACCTGCACTGGCCTGATATTAGTGCAATTATTTCATTTCTCTTGTTGAGTCTGCTCATTCTGCCCAATGCTAGTGTTTGTTTGTTTGTTTGCTCTAAAACACGTAGGGTATCCTTGTATTTTTTTATGCATGAACTTGCTCATGTTGGTTAACTTCTTCCCATTTGCTGAACCTGCGATGATATACTTCAAAATATACAGGATATATATACTTCAGTATACACAAGGTGTATCTCAAAGTTGTATGTCCTTGTATACCTTCAAGTATATCATGTATATTATGAACATCATGTATACCAACTCTTATGTATGTCTAAGTGTATCTCTGTGCATGTGTTGAATTAGGCCTTTATGTATCTAATTTGTTTCTTTCTCTTTAAAACTGAAGTCATTATATCGGGCTTGCTTTTATACGCATACTGTTTGATTTACCAAAGCCCAGTTGGAGTTAATATTGTTTGGCCTGTTTCATATCTGGACCTGTTAGCTTTGTTTGTGTATAAACTGTTATAGTTGGATATGGATCGTGTATATTTGTGTTTAACTTTATATCAGTGCTTGCTTATTTTTATTATTGATGAGTTTGAGGTACGTTCTAAATCCCCACTTTGTTTTCCGCCCTCCCTGCATACCCTTCGGCCTGGTGGGCCCACATCTCCTCCATTTGTGTGACTGCTTTAAGTCGTTGGGCCTGAGGCCCAATAACATATTATTCTTCACGAATTATTTATTTACATTTTTATGTATATATTTTCATATTTCGTCTACTAATCTTTTTCTTTTCTTTATTTACATGAAATGCATCGGGAGCAACGAAGAGTCTCATTATGAGACTCATCATGATCATTACCGAACGAAGATCCGCATTCACACTCCTTGCATTCTCCAAACTCGGGATTTCCAAACCAATAGGGCGAGATGACATCGTCATCAGCTTTAGTTCCCTTCCATTGTTATTCTTTATTTTTGTTATTTTTATTTGGGTCTGTAATAATTATTTAATGCTTGTGTGATTGTTAGGATATTTAGAATAATTAGGCCATGAATGGATAAATTAATAGGGTAGTTCAAAACCGTCTCTAGTTTATTCATTTGTAGGCTCGATTAACTCAAATTTAGAAACCCATCGCTAGTTATTCACTTTAGGCTCGTTACTTTCAAAATTGAAAATCCGCGGCTAGTTTGTTTATTTTAGGCGCGCCATGCATGTTCAAACTTTCAAAAACAGTCAGCTCGTATTTGCATCTTAAACATATGTTTAAGCCTTTGTTTTATACAATCTTATGATTTAAAATGACTTGCTAAAAATCATTTCTTTATATTACTAATAAATTACTTTTTCCCTTTTTATTATCAATTGCGAAATAAGTATTTTATTAAACTTTCATACAAATGTATTCTTATCCAAAAAATCAACTTTATATGTGTTTTATAAATTATACTTTACAATGTCATGCATACTCTTTCAGATTTCATACCAGGAATTATTCTCGCAACTATTTTTGCAATAAAAGAAAATCATTACTTTAAAGCATTCTCTTTAAATATTATTCTTAAAATATATGCATTTTTAGTATAATTAACCTGAGTTTGACCGGATAACCGTAAGTTAGCGGATCTTAAAGGATGCCTAACCCCTTCCCTTTAGGATAATAAAGAACCCTTACCTAGAATTTCATTAGTTTCGCATACCTTAAAATTGGAGTTACATTGCAGTATTTAGTTTAATAGTTAGGTGTCCTAATTCACCGTAAAATAATTAGGTGGCGACTCCTCAATTATACCCAGGAATCACCGACACGTTGTACTCCGCTTCTGACCACCCGCGGGTCGAGGTTAAAAAAGTGTGCGACAGCATGGCGACTCCACTGGGGAAATCAGGTTCTTAACCATAGCAAAATTCGGCTAATTATTGTTGCGCTTTACTTTTGCTTATTATTTGATTTAATGCTTTGATATGTTTCATTTGTGAAATTTTGCATAAACTGCTTTAAATGCTATATTCTCTTACTGCTTTCCTTAAATTGGCATTTCGCTCATATTTCTTCCATTCTGGAAAATTGACACTATCACACACTACACGCGAGGTGTGTTTTGCGCACCCGTAAAATTTCTTTCAATCTACCAAATTTTAGGAGAGTTGGCGTATGCGCGGAGTGTCCGGACCATCCGGTGGCCGCGTAGCCTTCTCACTCGAGTAGTCCACTCGAGAACCTTGAGTCTAGACAACCAAATCTTAGAAAATTTAGGATAGAGCTATACCACCCTTTATTTAAGTCATGCATGCATACACCTTAGGTGGGTCGATCCTTGGCATCGACTCCACAATTAAGAAATCCACCAAATTGTTTGCGGGTCTCACGATCCAACGACCATTCAGCATATTATGTGTAGCAGGATATTGATTGACGGATCCAAGCCTAAACATTATGCCAAAATTGGAAAATGCATATTCATTTTTTTTGTATATTTTGTTATAGATGGAGTCTGTGCCGCAAGTCAGGATGGTGAGTGGAATTCCGAGTAAACTGAAAATATGGCGGACAAGCTTCGACCTTGGCAGCCAGATGGCAATTAGGAGGAGATTGGGCTGCCTCATTTCATTGTTCAACATCTTCCCCGATCAGCATTTAGTCAGAGCACTAATCCATTTTTGGGATCCAGATAGGGTTGTCTTCAGATTCAGAGATTTTGAGATGACTCCCACTTTGGAAGAAATCACCTATTTCACCAACTTGATCTACCAGGGTAGAGGACAAATTATCCCACACTGTCAATCCGGAAAGAAATTTCTCCGCTACTTGGGGCTAAAGAACACTAAGAAACTCCGGTGCTTCGAAAATAACTGGGTCTCGTTGGATTATCTTTATGAGAGGTACGGTTGTCGAGACGGTTATAAGATATTCAAAAATGAATTCTCCTGCACCCCCGATCATTGGCGGACCAAACGACCTATTACATTTACTGTCGCGTTACTAGGGTCTCTGATATTCCCACTTGAGTATGGAAAGATCAGTACTTGCATATGCTCTGTGGCACGGGCACTTTTCGAAGGAGTAGACGGCGCACAACTCGCTTTGGCCCCTATGATCTTAGCAGAGATATTTCGGGCTTTTGGGAAATGTAAAAGAGGTGAAACGAGTTTCTTCGAAGGCTGCAACCTTATTCTACAGATATGGGCAATGGAACACTTCTATCAGCGCCCGAATATGGTAGACATATGCTTCAGCGAGTCGAACAAAATCGTCAGCTTTTACGACAGGACGAAACGATTTGTGTCGCCAGTCAGCGTCAATGATTGGTATGAGTTTTTGGCATCCCGCACCGGTGATCAGATCCAATGGAAATACCCGCTGCTCCCGAACACTAAGAAAGACTATATAAGATGCAAAAGGCTTTATTATATTGAGCTTGTCGGGTTGAAAGGCCTCCAACCATATGCTCCCCTCCACATACTCCGACAGTTTGGACTAAAGCAAATAATCCCTCCCCAAGCAAATATGAGGGTTTCTGAAGTTCAATTCGGGCTGAATTTCATTGTCCCCAGAGCTAGGCAGGTCCTCGATGAATGGAACAATATTGACACAATGGATATTGGAGATGGTCAGGCAGGAGGTACCCCCGAATATCACGCGTGGCTATGAGAGGATCGCGGTAGTACAGACCATAGTCCTGAAGGCGAGCGAGGTTTTGAAGATATTTGCACAATAATTTGGGTAAGAAATTTCCTACTCAGAGACACAGTCGTTACCCCCGAAATGTGGCATCAAATGCAAAACATAGTACAGTATCTAGAGGACGCAGGAGCCGTACCTAGCAATGTTAGGGTTTCATCTTCACCTCTATGATCAAGAGCAAGATTTAGAAATGGATCATAAGAACATCTTGTGTTATCAGCTTTATTATTGTACGCATTATTATCACAGTAAAAGTCAACCTTTATTTCCAACAAAAAGCATCCCAATCACTGGCTTGGATCAATTTATCAGTATCTCGCATATTTGGCGTTTAGGCCCACCTCTAGCATAAGAGAGGCCCCATGCATATTAGGACGCGCATTTAATTTCCCTACAATCTGCTTGCTATTTGTTTACTGCTTCACATTTTGTACATGTCTATTTGAAGCGATAATTACTCGTCTCATACTAACTTGGTTTGCTTTATTTTTTTGAAGAAGGTTTATTTTGCCTGCTTTATTTCCCAAAAGTTTATTCGCGTTGATTGAAACTGGCGGAACACCCCTACTTCACGAGATCCAAGGCACAATCATCCGATAAAATGACTAATTCAGGGGCATCCGAACAAACCAGTTTGGGACTTGTCGCTCTCCCGGGAGGTGAACCAGAGACATCGGAAAGGAGAAATACTTCCGTCCAGGATGAATACCTCGCCCAACTATTGCAGCAAATGGCAACTATGCAGACTGAGATCGAACGACTCCGGAATCTTACCAATCTTTCCATCAGAATCAATACTCCACTGCCTGAACAAGGGACGAGCGCAACTGCACCACAAACCTTTCCATCTCCTGAACCATCATTTCCCCAGAACCTTCCCCGAAATCCCTTACTAAGCAAAACCAATCCTCAACACGCCAGCCCGCAGCGCACCAATCCGCATTCTATCAACCCACATGCCAATCCACCACAAAGACCGCTACAAAATGACCCAGTATCCTTCACAGCTCCATATACGTCTCAAGCTCCACTTACCCAAACCACCTCACTCATCCAAAATATCCCTCTTACACAAAATTACCAGGCAACCCAATAAATACCGATGGCACATATCACTAATAAGCAGTATGCGCCACCAGTATATGCAATGGAAGCCCAACCCTTTACTTCTACCATACCAAACATACCTCCTCAGGAAATAGACCAATATGAAGAGATGGAAAGACAAGCAAGGTTCAGAACTGATGAAAGTATGGCGAGAGAAATTCATAGCCTAAAAGAAGCATTCAAAAATATTCAAACCAGCAAGGGGCATGAAGGACTCGAGTATGAAAATCTCTGCATACATCCCGACGTTCAGTTTCCTATCGGATATAAGGTGCCAAAATTTGACTTATTTGATGGAAAGGGAAATCCTCGCGCTCATTTAAGATCATACTGTGACAAGCTGGTTGGAGTGGGTAAGGACCAGGCCATCATAATGAAGTTGTTCATAAGGAGTTTGACAGGAGAAGCGCTTGACTGGTACACAAGTCAGGACCCGCAAAAATGGCATAACTGGGGCACAATGGCACAGGATTTTGTGGATAGGTTCAGGTTTAACATCGACACAGTCTTGGATAGATTTTATTTAATGAAATTAGAGAAAAAATCTACAGAGACCTTCAGAGAATATGCCATGAGGTGGAGGACGGAAGCAGCAAAGGTTCAGCCTCCGATGGCGGAAAGTGAGATGACCACGCTCTTTGTGTAATCTATGAAGGATGCAACTTACTATGAAAGAATGATAAGCGTCATAGGAAGGAATTTTTCTGAAGTGGTAAGGATGGGAGATTTCATAGAAGAGGGTATTAAAACGGGAAGAATTACAAACTTGGCGGCATTGCAGGCGACGAGTAAGGCCATTCAGTCAGACTCATTTGGGGGAGCACTTAAGAAGAGGAGGGACGGAGCATCTCCTGTCATGGCGGTCCAGGAACATAGGTCCAACCAAATGCCAACCTACCAAAGCCCATCATCCCAGCCTCCCTACTATAATCAAAACACCCAAAATCCTCAACCCCCATACTATAGCCAAAGCACACAAAGCCCTCAGCCTTATTGTCAACACTCGCCTACTCCCTACCCTGTCTATCATACCCAGCCAATATATAGCCCACCACGAGCACCTACCTATCGGAATTCCCCGCAGTATCATCCCACATATCCACCTCAGCCACGAGCCCATCCACCAAATGCTCCCAGACCCCGTGCGAATCACGAAAGAAGGCCAGTCAAAACATATACACCTTTAGCCGAACCTCTAGCCCAGTTGTATGAAAGATTGAGGACCGCAGGAATACTCCAGCCCATCCCAGGGCATATCCCCAATCCTATCACCAGATCGTACGATGAGACTAAGCATTATGCATACCACTCTGGAATCACTGGACATGAGACTTGGGTTTGCTTTGCCCTCAAAGATAAGATCGATGAGTTGATCAAAGAAGGAATTATCCAACTGAAAGGACCTCCCCCTAACGTAAACAATAACCCCTTGCCAAATCATGACAATGCCAATGTAAACATGATTACCGTTGATGAACAAAGCAGTTTGGAAGGGACCATTGTGTCGGTCCGAAGAGAGGAAAAGGTTGAATCATCGGCCTTTATCACCCCATAATTACAGTTCAAGTGAGGGCACCGTTTGAAGTGGAAGTACTTCCTCCGAAATCGCGGATAGTGACGCCGTCTTTTGATACCAAAACTGTCCCTTGGAGAAATTCGACTGGGGAAAGGAGCGCGGGAAAAGAGAAACAAATTGTAGAAGTTGTCGTCGCTGGTATGACAAGATCCGGGCGATGTTATGCCCCTGCAGAAAATCAAAAAAAGGTTGTAACAGAGATCGAAGTGGAAGAGTTCTGGAGAAAAACGCCAACCAAGGAGTATTCCGTTGTAGAACAATTGAAGAAAACATCGGCTCAAATTTCTTTGCTATCATTGTTGATGAATTCCGCGACCCACGGACGTGCTTTATTGGAAATACTCAAAGAAGCGTATGTTCCGAGAGAGACCACTGGTGAGAAACTCTCGGCCTTGGTCGGACAGATTTTAGAGGCCCATAAAGTCTCTTTTCATGACAAAGAATTGCCACATGAGGGTTTGGGCCACAACAAAGCTTTGAACATAACTGTAAAGTGCATGAACAAGTCCATTTCTAAGGTGTTGATTGATGGAGGCTCAGCCGTCAACATTTGTCCTGTGGCGACTCTCCGAGCCTTGGGAATTAGCATTGGAAAGATTCGCGAAAGTCATGTGAGAGTTAAAGGTTTTGATGGAGCCCAAAGGAGCGTTATGGGAGAAATGGACTTGACATTGCAAGTAGGACCCGTAAAGTTCGTCGTGGAATTCTAAGTGTTAGACATATCTACCGGCTATAACCTACTAATGGGAAGACCTTGGATCCATATGGCTGGTGCAGTTCCTTCTACCCTACACCAGAGCCTGAAGTTTGTCTGGGATCATCACAAGGTCGTGATACACGGAGAAGGGAGCAATTCTATATGTTCCAAAGGCCAAATCCCTACTATTGAAAGCGTAGATATATTGGATGGGTCTGTTTTCCATATCAGAGAAATTACATGTGCCTCCAAAGCTGAAAAACTGAAATTACCCCGGGTTCTCACGATGGTGGCCCAGGAAATGTTGAAGAATGGCTTTAAGCCCGGTCAAGGCCTCAAATTGAATTTAGAAGGTATGGTAGAGACGGTTCACTTGCTCAGTAAAAAGGATACTTTTGGTCTCGGATACGAACCCACTTCTGAAGAAGTCTTATCAGTCAACCTCCGAAAGAAAAATGATACTCCCCTGCCGAAGCCTGTTCCGCCTCTGAATCAGTCATTCGTCAAGGCAGATGATGCTCAGGAGTCAAAGGAAGATGGTGCAGACAACCTCGCGGAAGGACTCAAAAGTCTTTTCATCACATGAGAAGAAGTGGAATGCAATGTAATTCTGGATGATTTTGCTGAAGGCCCAACCATTTGGGATGCAGAACAAGGAGATATTTTGGAAAATTGGACCTGTGCCCCGGCCCTGTTTCTCCGGGAAGCTTGGTAGAAATTACCTTAGTAATTTATGAAACAATGCGATTCTAATTGAGGCTGGAATCGCATCTATGCATTTTAATGTGTTTTGCCTCCATCTTTTGAAAGCTTAAATGACAAATCCACTTTGCTTTTGCTATTTCAAAATTTATTTTGTTTACTAATTTTCTTTTCTCTTTCAGCATGAAAACTAATAAATCTGTCGATAATGTGAATGTGACATGTAATGAAACAAACAAACAGAATCCAAATAATGAATAGGACTTCGAAGAGTATGAGGAAGACTCGTAGCCAGAAGAATTGGCAGATGAATTGGAGCGTTTTGAGAGTAAGCCAAAGCCAAATTTAGATGAAACTAAGGCAGTAAATTTGGGAGATGCAGAATATGTGAAAGAAATAAGAATCAGCGTCCATCTGAGCAGCCCACAAAGGAAAGAGCTGACGGATCTTTTGAGGCAATATATCGACGTTTTTGCTTGGTCTTATGACGATATGTCAGGGCTAAGCACGGATATTGTTTCGCATAGATTGCCTATTGATCCATCCTGCCCTCCGGTGAAACAAAAACCAAGGAAAATCAAGCCTGATTTGAGTTTAAAGGTCAAGAAAGAGGTGTCCAAGCAATTCGATGCAAAGGTCATTCGAGTCACAAGATACCCCACTTGGTTGGCCAACATTGTACCTGTGCCAAAGAAAGATGGAAAGATACGGGTATGCGTGGATTATCGGGATCTCAACAAGGCCAGCCCGAAGGATGACTTCCCTCTTCCAAATATTCACATACTCATTGACAACTGTGCGAAGCATGAATTGCAATCATTTGTTGATTGCTTCGCTGGTTACCACCAAATCTTGATGGATGAAGAAGATGCAGAAAAGACAGCATTCACTACACCTTGGGGAGTATACTGTTACCGGGTAATGCCGTTCGGACTCAAGAATGCAGGTGCCACCTACATGAGGGCCATGACTACCATTTTCCATGATATGATCCACAAAGAAATTGAGGTCTACGTGGATGACGTTATTATCAAGTCGCGAAGGACTTCAGATCACTTGACAGATTTAGAGAAGTTTTTTGACCGACTGAGACGGTATAACCTGAAATTAAATCCCGCAAAGTGCGCATTTGGTGTCCCTATTGGGAAGCTGTTAGGTTTCAACGTAAGTAGAAGGGGTATTGAATTGGACCCCTCGAAGGTAAAAGCTATTCAAGACTTGCCTCCTCCAAAGAGTCGAAAGGACGTGATGAGTTTCCTTGGTCGCCTCAACTACATCAGCAGGTTCATAGCACAATCAACAGTGATATGTGAGCCAATATTCAAGCTACTGAAGAAAGACGCTGCTACCAAATAGACATCGGATTGCCAGCAAGCTTTTGATAGAATCAAAGAATACTTGTCTAACCCACCTGTTTTGGTGCCTCCAGAACCCGGAAGGCCGTTGCTGTTATATCTGTCTGTGTTAGAAAATGCATTTGGATGCGTGCTAGGACAACATGATGAAACAGGAAAGAAGGAGCAAGCTATAAACTACTTAAGCAAGAAGTTCACACCTTATGAAGCTCGATATACTTTGTTGGAGCGCACTTGTTGTGCCTTGACATGGATTGCACAGAAGTTTAGACATTATTTGTCTGCATATACCACTTATCTCATCTCCAGAATGGACCCACTCAAATACATCTTTCAGAAGCCCATGCCCACTGGGAAGCTAGCAAAGTGGCAAATCTTGTTAAGTGAATTCGACATTATATATGTTACCCAAAAGGCTATCAAAGGACAAGCACTAGCCGACCATCTGGCTGAAAACCCCGTAGATGAAGAATATATGCCTCTCCGGACTTATTTTCCAGACGAGGAAGTATTGTTTGTTGGGGAAGATATCTCCGAAGATTACCCAGGTTGGAGAATATTCTTCGACGGAGCTGCAAACTTCAAAGGAGTTGGTATCGGAGTAGTTTTGATTTCAGAATTAGGTCAACACTACCCAATTTCGGCGAAGCTCCGATTTCCATGCACCAACAATATGGCGGAATATGAAGCCTGTATACTCGGACTTAGAATGGCCGTTGATATGAACATTCAAGAATTGTTGGTTATAGGTGATTCAGACTTATTGATTCACCAGGTACAAGGCGAATGGGCCACCAAAAATGTGAAGATACTTCCCTACATGCATTGCGTGAAAGAATTGTGCAAAAGGTTCAGCGAGATAGAATTCAAGCATATCCCACGAACTCAAAATGAGTTCGCTGATGCTCTGGCAACTCTGTCCTCCATGATTCAACATCCGGACAAGAATTACATTGATCCCATCAAGGTGAATTTATCGGATCAGCCGGCCTATTATTTCCATATAGATGAAGAGTTGGATGGGAAGCCCTGGTACCACGACATTAAGAGGTATCTCGAAGCAGGCAAATATCCAGAAAGCATAACTAGCGCACAAAAGAAGACACTTCGGAGGTTAGCAAACCATTTCTTCCTAAACGGAGAAATCCTTTATCGGAGGACTCCAGATCTAGGTTTGTTAAGATGTGTCGACGCCCGAGAGGCAAGCAGTTTAGTTGAAGAGATACACGGAGGCGCGTGCGGGCCTCATATGAATGGTTTCACTTTAGCAAAGAAGATTCTAAGAGCAGGGTACTTTTGGATGACCATGGAAACAGATTGCATTCACTTTGTGCAAAAATGCATCGATGTCAGATTCATGTCGATTTAATCAGGGTACCTCCTAACAAACTCAATGTGACGAGCTCTCCTTAGCCATTCACAGCTTGGGGCATGGATGTCATTGGCCCTATTGAACCTGCCGCATCAAATGTACACCAATTCATTCTAGTGGCAATTGACTATTTCACAAAGTGGGTAGAAGCATCGTTCCACAAGTTAGTGACAAAGAAAGTGGTAGTTGATTTTGTCCGCAATAACATCATTTGCCGATTTGGAATTTCTGAGTCGATTATAACAGACAATAGAGCCAATCTTAACAGTAATCTGATGAATGAGATATGCGAAAAGTTTAAGATCACTCACCGGAATTCCACTCCATATCGACCTCAGATGAACGGAGCAGTCGAAGCAGCCAACAAGAACATCAAAAGGATACTGCGAAAGATGATTGATAATTACAAGCACTGGCATGAGCATTTTCCCTTTGCACTTTTGGGCTATCGCACTACAATCAGGACTTTTACTGGGGCAACACCGTATCTTTTGGTCTATGGAACAGAAGTTGTGTTACCAGCAGAAGTAGAAATACCATCTTTGAGAATTATCCAAGAAACCGAGCTGAGCGAAGCAAAATGGATACAGAATCGGTATGAATAATTGATGATGATTGATGAAAAGCGATTGAACGCAGTCTGTCACGGGCAACTTTATCAAAACAGAATGGCCAAAGCTTTCAACAGGAAAGTAAAACCAAGGCCTTTCAAACCGGGGCAATTGGTGCTAAAACGCATATTCCCACACCAAAATGAAACTAAAGGAAAATTCGCACCTAACTGGCAAGGGCCTTATATGGTTCACCGGGTGTTAACTGGAGGAGCATTAATTCTAGCTGAAATGGACGGTGAAGTATGGCCAAAAGCTATCAACGTAGATGCAGTGAAAAGATACTACATTTAGGATTTTTCTATGTAATGCACTTCTTATGTTGTAAAAGTTGCGCTCCCTGGCGGGATACGCAAAGAACCCATGTCGAGTTCCGTTTCTTAGATTGCAAATTTCCCAAAAAACACATTTCTTTGTAATATGAACTACGTTATGACCTGATTCCCTCGGCGGGATACGTAGGCGGCCACATCAGCTTCGGTCCCATCTTTAGAAAAAACCCTTACAATCTCCTTTGCTTGTAATGAACTACGTTATGACCTAATTCCCTCATAGGGATACGTAGGCGGCCTAAATCGACTTCGGTCCCACCATTAGGAAATATTCTCCTTTATCTCACATATGACAAAATGCACCCATCTGATTACCCTGATAGAACAGGCAAGCAACCCACACAAGACTCGGTTGTCCGTTCAAAAGTTCATCATCCTCACATATCAAAAACTGGGTCATTTTTAAGGGATCATTGCCAGAGGACGCCGATAAACATGGAAAAGCATTGGCAAACTAAGTCTTCAGCCAGAAGAAGGATTTTGGATAAGACGTTTGTTTTGTTTCACTGCATGTCACTATTCGAGAGCTCGACAGTAATTCTTATAAGCAAATTATTTCCAACAAACATTTTCATCAAAATTCGATAGAATTTTTTATGTTTTTGTTTTTTTAAGATGCATTTCTACAAATTGTTTTCAAATGTTTCATTAACGGCTAGCCAAGACTGGGAAGCAGAGATGAGCTACGGGTCCGAGTCAGCAGGACATGCAAATACCAAGGACGAAGCTACAAAGTCAACGCGAATCAACTCCCCCCTCCCAAAACTCATAAATTTATTTGAGTACAGGTTCTTCGGGTCGAAAACAGCAGGAAAGCTGCAACATTTATGTGCAGATTCGCAAGGGGCCTCCGCATCGCAACTCACTACAAGGATCACTTTCCTGTTTGGAGACTGTACAAAGATGTCATGCTGACCTACAGGTTCCCAACCATGTTATGTCCATGTGAAGAACGGTATTTTGACTTACAGGGTCACATTCTCATCTACTCAACTTTTGCATCGCTTTTGTCCACGCATTAACTATCATGGCATGGCAGTTCGACTATAGGGTCACACTTTACAGTACGTCAACACGACGACATAAATCAGGCGCCCACCTCCTAATGCGGATATTTCATTTTAAATCAGGCACCCGCCTTCTAATGCGGGTATGTTTTGAATCAGGCGCCCACCTTCTAATGCGGGAATGTTATTTAAATCAGGCGCCCACCTTCTAATGCGGGTATTTTATTTTAAATCAGGCACCCACCTTCTAATGCGGGTATATTTTAAATCAGGCGCTCACCTTCTAATGCGGGTATTTCATTTTAAATCAGGCACCCACCTTCTAATGCGGGTATGTTATTTAAATCAGGTGCCCAACTTCTAATGCGGTATTTCATTTTAAATCAGGCGCCCACCTTCTAATGCGGGTATGTTATTTAAATCAGGCGCCCACCTTCTAACGCGGGTATTTCATTTTAAATCAGGCACCCACCTTCTAATGCGGGTATGTTACTTAAATCAGGCGCCCACCTTCTAATGCGGGTATTTCATTTTAAATCAGGCGCCCACCTTCTAATGTGGGTATGTTATTTAAATCAGGCGCCCACCTTCTAATGCGGGTATTTCATTTTAAATCAGGCACCCACCATCTAATGCGGGTATGTTTTAAATCAGGCGCCCACCTTCTAATGCGGGTATTTCATTTTAAATCAGGCGTCCACCTTCTAATGTGGGTATGTTATTTAAATCAGGCGCCCACCTTCTAATGCAGGTATTTTATTTTAAATCAGGCACCCACCTTCTAATGCGGGTATGTTTTAAATCAGGCGCCCACCTTCTAATGCGGGTATTTTATTTTAAATCAGGCGCCCACCTTCTAATGCGGGTATTTCATTTTAAATCAGGCACCCACCTTCTAATGCGGGTATGTTTTAAATCAGGCGTCCACCTTCTAATGCGGGTATTTTATTTTAAATCAGGCGCCCACCTCCTAATGCGGGTATTTTATTTTAAGTTAGGCGCCCACCTCCTAATGCGAATATTTCATGTTAAATCAGGCACCCACCTTCTAATGCAGGTATGTTATTTAAATCAGGCGCCCACCTTCTAATGCGGGTATTTCATTTTAAATCAGGCGCCCACCTTCTAATGCGGGTATGTTATTTAAATCAGGCGCCCACCTTCTAATGCGGGTATTTCATTTTAAATCAGGCGCCCACCTTCTAATGCGGGTATGTTATTTAAATCAGGCGCCCACCTTTTAATGCGGGTATTTCATTTTAAATCAGGCGCCCACCTTTTAATGCGGGTATGTTATTTAAATCAGGCGCCCACCTTCTAATGCGGGTATTTCATTTTAAATCAGGCACCCACCTTCTAATGCGGGTATATGTTTTAAATCAGGCACCCACCTTCTAATGTGGGTATTTCATTTTAAATCAGGCGCTCACCTTCTAATGCGGGTATGTTATTTAAATCAGGCGCCCGCCTTCTAATGCGGGTATTTTATTTTAAATCAGGCACCCACCTTCTAATGCGGGTATGTTTTAAATCAGGCGCCCAACTTCTAATGCGGGTATTTTATTTTAAATCAGGCGCCCACCTTCTAATGCGGGTATTTTATTTTAAATCAGGCGCCCACCTCCTAATGCGGGTTTTTTATTTTAAGTCAGGCGCCCACCTCCTAATGCAGGTATTTCATTTTAATCAGGCACCCACCGTCTAATGCAGGTATTTTTATTTTTAAACAAGCGCCCACCAACTGCGTCATCTGCACAACGTTTGAGCAATGACATCATTTTAGTATTCTCACATACCCATTGTATGCAACAGTTATGCACTAACTTTTGTCTTAGCTCTAGTCCGCAGGAGTTTGAATCGGCGGGAGTTTTCAGCACAACGTGGAACTATCTCTTACGGAGAACCGAGGCAATTTTGGTCAGCAGCCTACTTCGAACGTCGTTCCGCTCTTCCCCAACAATTTTTCACATCTTCAACCAGTTTCATCATAACTCGACACTGGGGCAATATTTCTAGAATCCGCACCAACTTTTTCAATGTCTTCTCCCTCGAAATTCTATTTCTACCCATGCATCCCTAATCGTCCTCCGAGTCCCGATGATCAGGACAAAATTAGCTACTCAGTCAACTTCTTTGTCCGAAAACTCTTTCATCGTCTCCGGCCAAAGAGGGGCATCTGTTGACACCAAATTTTATCCCATCTTTTCCGATTTATTTGCAATTTTAAATATTTTCGACACCTCAAAATAATTTTAATATATATACATATAGGCATATATATATACATGCATATTATTATTATTCTTAATATCATTATTATTATTATTATTCGCCTTTTAATTTCACAAGCATAGTTTTACTCTAATATTCTATGTTATTTTATTTTCACAAAATTGCATCACATTTTCATTTTTTATTAAGCATTAAGCATTTCGCAAATATTACGTTTTATTATTATCACATCGTGATGTTATTTTAAATAATTTACATCTTTTGCAAAACATCTTTTAATAATAAACCCCTCATTTTATTTTTTAACCAATAACCAATTTCATTTCCCAACCCAAAACAATTTCTAACCCATTTCATTTTCCAACCCAAAACAATTTCTACCCAAAATAATTTCATTCCCCACAAACCAACCCAGCCGAGCCCAAATTATGGCCCAACCGGTCATTCCCTTTAATCCCTAAAAACCCCAAACTATCCCACAACCCAATTGGCCCAACACCCGAGCCCAAACTCTATATTTAAAACTCCCATCATCCAACAACCCAACCAAAACCTCTACCCAAAATCGCACAACCCAAAGCCCAATGCCCCAACACTCAACCAAACCCACTCGTCGGCCCAACCGGCCGACTCCACAAACCCATTCCCTTTATTCCCCCAAAACCAAACAAACCCTAAAAAATTAAAACAAAACCCCCTCTCTCTCTCAACCCTCAAGTCGCCGCACCCCTACGCCCCTACCCCACGTCGCCGCACACCTACCCCATCACTTCACCACTGCCACCACCCTACCCTGACACCGTCGAACCCTTCCCCTCACCAACACCCCCCCCCCCAAAATCCTAAACACATGCCCCAAAAAATCACCCCAAAAAATCAGATTTTGTCCCCTTTATTTTGAAATTCGAATTCATTTTTAGGGGGGTATGAGGGGGGTTGAACGTTGAGGTTGATACCTATAAAAAACCCCCTTTTTGCATCTGTTTGGGGGGTTCTTTTTCGGATAAAAAAGGTTCTTTTGGGGAGTTTTTAATTCAATTTTTGAGTTCTAAATTTAGATTCAAATCTTCGGTCGTATTGTATTTTTATTGGTGTTGTTCTTCACTAAAAAATCTAAATTTTTCTTAAGAACAATTCTTTCTTTTGCATGTGTTCTTCACCTTAAGGGTCCGAAATTATTGGGTTTTAGGTGTTAAAGAATCTGAATTTTTGCTATTTTCCCACTGTTTTTGGGTCACTTCCGGGTCGGGTCACTTCCGGGTCGGGTCAAACATCAGAAACAGACTTACAAAAGCAGCATCCTAAAATCAGAAAATCAGCATCCAAAATCAGAATTCCGACATCGCAAAATCAGAATTCCAAAATAACGTCTCCGAGCGGATTCGACGATTCGAAACACGCCTCGGTTCGCTGCCCGGAGAAGGTCAGTAAACACAAATTCCTCTCAGTATATTTTCTGTATTTTTATGTGTTTTATTGTTAATTATGTGATAAGATAGTCATTTTTGCTATTATGTTCATTATTGTGTTAAGTATGTTAGCTGGTTTAATTGGCAATTAATATTTAGAAACGCTTTCCTTGTATTATCATATTTATACTTAATATGGTAAGAAGCTTTGTGTGTGTGTTGATTTATGAACATTGTGTGATCATATTGGATTTGAATGTTGAATCATACTTATCTTGCTGAGTTTCTGTAACTAGTTCAGTAGGCATTTGGTTGTTGGTTAGCTGAGGAATGTTAAGTTACTTAACTTATAATCTGCTTAGTAATCACATTTGCTGCCTTGTGTTTTGTTTAGAAGTGTCATTATGTCTAATATATAGTGAATATGGCCTTATATGTTTAGTTTAGCATATCTGAAGTGCTGCCTCTAAGTGGTTATTTGGCTCAACTCTGTTTGTCTCACAAAATGTCTACTGAACTGATTACACACTTGCCTTACATGTTTAAGTGTTAAAAGGCCTCGATATTAACATGTGAAGTCTCCTAAGTCATCTTGTATCTTGTCCTACCTCTAGAGTTTATTTGAATGACATTTGCATTAGTGATTTGCACTATTTTGAACCAGTTTATACCCTGTTAAGCCATAGTTTCTAATGCATTCCATATCTGGTTTGTGATTAGGTTTCATGAAGGAAGCATGTATAGGGTATAGTCAAATGTTAAAACTGCTTAAGTGAATAGAAAAATCTAAGGAATGGTTTGAACTTAGGGATATGGGGGTCTTTAATTCTTATTGACTTATGCATTATCTACATGTGAGTATGTGTTGTCTTTTCTTGGTATGAATCTGAATCACAAGCATGCCTATCTACGTCAAACAGTTTGTTAAGTAAAGGACATGTTGGGGTTAATTCTACTTTTGTTCGTGTTGCTACTGCCAAGTTCCCTCTGATGTATGTTAAATAAGAAAGAGTGCTTATATGAGACTGCAATGACTTTGATTTCTTGCTAGGGGTATAAACTGGTTCTGTCTTTCTGATTCTTGATTAGACTTGACCTAAAAAATCAGGAAATATGCTACCTGATCTAGAATAGTTGCCCCCAAGTTCTTTGTGTCAATATATGTTGCTTGTTCCTTTAATATTCGAGTTTTATACATGGATAAGATAACAGAATTTGTTTGATTTGGTGTTGAGACATCCGGGTATTCTTTCTTGTTGTGCCTGGATCCACTCTTCATACCTGCACTGGCCTGATATTAGTGCAATTATTTCATTTCTCTTGTTGAGTCTGCTCATTCTGCCCAATGCTAGTGTTTGTTTGTTTGTTTGCTCTAAAACACGTAGGGTATCCTTGTATTTTTTGATGCATGAACTTGCTCATGTTGGTTAACTTCTTCCCATTTGCTGAACCTGCGATGATATACTTCAAAGTATACAGGATATATAGATAGGGATGGCAGGTGAGTATAATTTTGCGGATTTCGCACCGCACCCGCCCCAATTGGGGCGGGTATGGGTATAACTTTGGCGGGTAGTAGGCGGGTATGGGTATTGAAAATGTACCCGTCACGGGTAGGCGGGTAGGTGGTGGATTTGCAGTCATATCCGCCTACCCGCCCGTCTACCCGCCTACCCGCCCGCCTACCCGCCTACCCGCCCGCCCGCCTACCCGCCTAGCTTATATAGCTAAAATAATATCTGAGTTTTGTCTACATTTGTAATATATAGTTATTTGGGTGGATAATTTTTTGGGTTTCTTAGAAATTTTATTTTCTTGATTCTTTGTTGTGCAATGGGGAAGAGGTTAAAAAAATGGGTGGCGGGTAGGCGGACGGGTAGGCGGGCGGGTAGGTGGCGGGTAGGCAGACGGGTAGGTAGGTGGCGGGTAGGTGGCGGGTATAGGAATATACCCGCCTAGGCGGGTATGGATGTTGAAAATTGTACCCGCCACGGGTGGCGGGTAGGTGACGGGTATAATTTTTTTTGGCGGGTACGGGTGCGGGGGAGGGGGTACCCGCACCCGCCCCGCCCAATTGCCATCCCTATATATAGACTTCAGTATACACAAGGTGTATCTCAAAGTTGTATATCCTTGTATACCTTCAAGTATATCATGTATATTATGAACATCATGTATACCAACTCTTATGTATGTCTAAGTGTATCTCTGTGCATGTGTTGAATTAGGCCTTTATGTATCTAATTTGTTTCTTTCTCTTTAAAACTGAAGTCATTATATCGGGCTTGCTTTTATACGCATACTGTTTGATTTACCAAAGCCCAGTTGGAGTTAATATTGTTTGGCTTGTTTCATATTTGGACCTGTTAGCTTTGTTTGTGTATAAACTGTTATAGTTGGATATGGATCATATATATTTGTGTTTAACTTTATATCAGTGCTTGCTTATTTTTATTATTGATGAGTTTGAGGTACGTTCTAAATCCCCTCTTTGTTTTCCGCCCTCCCTGCATACCCTTCGGCCTGGTGGGCCCACATCTCCTCCATTTGTGTGACTGCTTTAAGTCGTTGGGCCTAAGGCCCAATAACATATTATTCTTCACGAATTATTTATTTACATTTTTTATGTATATATTTTCATATTTCATCTACTAATCTTTTTCTTTTCTTTATTTACATGAAATGCATCGGGAGCAACGAAGAGTCTCATTATGAGACTCATCATGATCATTGCCGAACGAAGATCCGCATTCACACTCCTTGCATTCTCCAAACTCGGAATTTCCAAACCAATAGGGCGAGATGACATCGTCATCCGCTTTAGTTCCCTTCCATAGTTATTCTTTATTTTCGTTATTTTTATTTGGGTCTATAATAATTATTTAATGCTTGTGTGATTGTTAGGATATTTAGAATAATTAGGCCATGAATGGATAAATTAATAGGGTAGTTCAAAACCGTCGCTAGTTTATTCATTTGTAGGCTCGGTTAACTCAAACTTAGAAACCCATCGCTAGTTATTTACTTTAGGCTCGTTAGTTTCAAAATTGGAAATCCGCGGCTAGTTTGTTTATTTTAGGCACGCCATGCATGTTCAAACTTTCAAAAACAGTCAGCTCGTATTTGCATCTTAAACATATGTTTAAGCCTTTGTTTTATACAATTTTATGATTTAAAATGACTAAAAATCATTTCTTTATATTACTAATAAATTACTTTTTCCCTTTTTATTATCAATTGCGAAATAAGTATTTTATTAAACTTTCATACAAATGTATTCTTATCCAAAAAATCAACTTTATATGTGTTTTATAAATCATACTTTACAATGTCATGCATACTCTTTCAGATTTCATACCAGGAATTATTCTCGCAACTATTTTTGCAATAAAAGAAAATCATTACTTTAAAGCATTCTCTTTAAATATTATTCTTAAAATATATGCATTTTTAGTATAATTAACCTGAGTTTGATCGGATAACCGTAAGTTAGCGGATCTTAAAGGATGCCTAACCCCTTCCCTTTAGGATAATAAAGAACCATTACCTAGAATTTCATTAGTTTCTCATACCTTAAAATTGGAGTTACATTGCAGTATTTAGTTTAATATTTAGGTGTCCTAATTCACCGTAAAATAATTAGGTGGAGACTCCTCAATTATACCAAGGAATCACCGACACGTTGTGCTCCGCTTCTGACCACCCGCGGGTCGAGGTTAAAAAAGTGCGCGACACTTACGTTTTTAAAAAACCATGGGAAAAATATAATAGAAAGGGAAAGATACAAATATGAACAAATAAAAAAGAAAGAAAAAACTACACCAGACAGTAATAACATTTCAAAAAGTGAAAACATTTTCCTAAAAGACACAGAAAAAACAACCAACTAATATTTAAATCTAAAACTAGATAAACAAGAACAACAAATATGTGAACTAAAAACAGAAAACTCAAAATTGAAGACACACAATAATGAAGAATGGTATAACAAATATAAAAAATACAAACACAAATTTAAGGAAACTAAGAAAATACTAAAAGAAATCAAGGTAGAGTTGAAACAAACAAAAAAAGAATTAAATGAAGTAAAACAAGAATTAACTGAGGTATAACAAGAATTAGGAGAATTAAAAGAAGAAATACAAATCCTTAGCGAAGAGATGAAAGGTTAAAAGGAAAAAAGAAAGTAAAGAAAATTAAAACAAGCGATGAAAGTACAACTAGTAATGAAAAGATAGAGAGTGATACAGACGAGGATAACAACATTGAATTAACTGATCAAGAGATACAAGTAGCAGAATTCATAGAAGAAGAAGAAGACTCAGAAATAATAAAAGAAAACAATCAGATAATAGAAGCCTTACAAAAAATGAAAAGCGTAAATGCAATCATAGAAGACGAACCTGAAAGTGATATAGAAGATGAATTTAATAAGTCTATAGAAACAGAAATAGAAACTGATGATATAATAAATGAGGATGCAAATGATTATCCTGAGGAAGAATTAGTAGACTCTAATCTAGAAATAATAACAAGAAAGCAAACTAGATTACCAAATCATATACCAGTAGGACAACAAGCTGAATTTAAAGAATTTGTAGGATCAATGACACAAGGTGTAAATTACAATGAATATTTTTTAGACTTAGATAATGTTTATGATGAACAAGAAATAGGAAGAAGAATAAATTATTGGAATCTTGGAATGTATATAGCATTAATGAACTCTACACACACATAAAACCTAGAATATATGTATGACTTGATATCTAAAACATTAATCGAAAAAATAGCTTATTGGATAGAATCTATAGCATACCAATTAAGAGGAGAAGTATTTAGCCAGGCAGGAGATTGGAAATCTATGCTAATAATATTTGATATCATACTAAAAAGAGAAGTTTTAGGAGAAAAATGGTTAGTAGCAAGAGAAAACGTATTCACAGAAAGAAAAACTGAGATAATAATGAATCTAAATAACATGAAATGTTGTAAAAGTAATAAATTACCAGAATATACAATAAGTTGTAGTACGTTCTTCTATGAAGCAAGATTCTTACCACAAGAAGGTTTAATACATCAACAACTCTATTATGACCACTTACCAATAGTTTATAATACTGAGATATCAAAAGAATATACCCAACTAGAACCAAAAGAAAATATATTAAGAGAAAGAATAAGAGTACTAAGAGCATACCTAATGCGGAAATGTGAAGAATATAGAATGCAACAAAAGATTAAAAAAGATAAGAAAATAGAATTAAGAGAGCTATGTGGATTTACAGAAAGAAGACTAGTATTCGGATGTGATGATAATAAAAGAGAAAAGAAATATAAGAAAGGTCATAAAAAGAAATATCTACACAAAAAATATAAAAGGTATAATAATTATAACAGACAAAACCAACAACCTTATTACAGACCTTATAGGAAAAAGAGATTTAAAAGATATAGAAATACCCCTGAAACCAGGAAAAAATTTAAACATAAGTGAAAATTTAGGAAAAGAAAATATGTAAAACAATTAGAAGAAGAAAAAACTTAAAGAATGTAAATGTTGAAATTGCAATGAAAAAGGACATTAAGCTAATAAATGCCCAAAGCTAAAGAAAAAAGGTGTAAAATATATAAACACAACACAGTTTATAATGAGTCTACAACAAATAAAAGAAGACAATAATAATTGGTATGAATATGAAGACTTTTATGTCAGTCAAACTGATGAAGGAAGTGAATCAGAAAATATTAACTACATTAACCAGCACATAGATAGTGAAAGTAGTTCGGAATAAAATGAATCTACAAAAAGAAAAAGGAACATTATTAGAAGAAAGAAATTACTAGATACAATGTGAACGAAATGTTCGCCATAAGCTTATTACAACTACAACTACTAGCGAAACAGGAAATAAATACTATAGTGATAGATACAAAAAGATCACTAAAACCCTTAGCAGAATAAGAGAAAGATTGAGTGAAATAAGATGGAAAGAACTACTAGAGGAAGTAAAAGAAATGGAACAAGATGAAGAGCTTCAACAAAGATTAAGAAAGATAGATTTAGAACAAAATGATAATTAGATGGTAGCAATCTATATAGAAGCTCATATAGAATACAAGCCTAATAAAATGATAAAACAAAAGATCTTTATTGACAGTGGAGAAGACTTATGACTAACGAAGAAAGAGGTATTAGAACCACACAGATGGAATAGATCTAAAACACATAGAACAAGAGTATCAGGTTTTAACGAACAAACAAAAGAATTGGATATAATAGCAGAAAGTATGAGAATAATATTAAGAAAGATAATATTTAGACTACCAATAATATACCAACCGGATGATATGAAACAACAAGTATTGTTAGGAAATAATTTCCTAGACTACTTTAAAACACAAGTGATAAATAATACTACTTTTAGCCTACAAACACCTTGTAACAAGTGGATAATACTAAGGAAAGTACTACCAATGCACACACTAAGAATATGTAACATAAGATCAAATAGGAATAGTAACCTACAGTTATTAAGAGAAAAATATCTCAATATATTAAAAGTAAATTTCGGAGAAAACCCAATGCAACTATGGGAGAAAGAAAAAATATTCGCTAAAATCAAGTTAATAAATCCAGTGATATAGTTAGATCTAAACCTATTAGGTATAGCCCAACAGATCAAAAAGAATTTGAAACCCAACTAAAAGAATTATTAAAATTAAAATTGATACAAGAGAGTAAAAGCTCACATAGCATCCCAACCTTTTTAGTTAGAAAACATAGTGAACAAAAAAGAGGAAAGGCTAGAATGGTGATTGATTATAGAGAACTAAACAAAAAGACAATATTCGATGAATATTTTTTACCATACAAAAGAAACCTTATCAATATGTTAGGAAATAAAAAATGGTTCAGTAAATTCGATTGTAAAAGTAGATTTTGGCAAATAAAACTAAAAAATGAATCAAAATTTTTGACAGCCTTTAGTGCCCCTCAAGGACATTACGAATGAAATGTACTACCATTCGGATTGAAAAATGCACCACAAATATTTCAAAGAAGGATGGACCAAGTATTCAAAAAATTGACAGAATTTTGTATAGTATATGTGGATGACATATTAATATATAGTGTGATTTGGAAAAACATATAAAACATCTAGAAGAATTCATAAAAACTGTAAAACAGCATGAATATTATTATTCGAAAAGAAATCTGAAATCTTTAAAAATAGTATAAAATATTTGGGATACATAATAGATAATGAAGGATTACAATTACAAGAACACATTGTAACATAAATAAAAAAATTTAAAGATAAATTAGAGAGCAAAAAAGCGGTACAACAATTTCTAGGAGTAGTAAACTACACTTCAGACCATATAAATGATTTACCCCTCTTAAGAAAGCCGTTACAATAATTAACTAGAAAAAATATAACATTTGAACGGAAGGAAGAACATACTAAAGCCATAAATAAAATCATGGAAAAGTAAAAGCTTTGCCAAAACATAGAATACCAACTAGAACTTTTTACTGATGCTAGTGATATAGGATGGGGAGCAGTTCTCATAACATATGATAAAGAAGATATAGACAAATAAAAATCACTAATTTGTGGATATGAAGGTGGAACATGGAAACCAATTGAGAAAAATTACCATATTAACGAAAAAGAACTATTAGCAGTAAAATTTGGAATAAAGAGGTCTATTATCACCTATTACCAGTAAAATTCATTGTTAGAACTGATAATACCCAAGTAAGAGATTTTATTACAAATAAAATAGACCATTTACCAGAACTAAACAAGAGAATGAAGTGGAAATCATTCTTTTATTGTTATAATTTTATTGTCAAAAATATATCTGGAACTAAGAATATTCTAGCTGATTTTCTTAGCATGTACAACAATGTCAACCAGCAATGACAAGTTCGAGGAATATATTACCAATGTTACAAAAATCATCAAACAAAACCAAGAAATTATTACAACCAAAACAGAAGAAATTACAAATTCGCTAGAACAACTGACAGAGGTCTTTAGAGACTTCAAAACTCTACAAACCTTGAAATCTTCTCAATCTCCAACGGAAAAACCAAAAACTTTCACATCTAAGCTTGCAACTATGTCAACCACTATACCACCACCCATAACAGCATCATCTTCTCAGATGACAACAACAGTAACAATGTGTGACAAGATGAAATTTTCACCTGAATATATTACAGCTTATGAGTAACAAAAAATCAAACCCTGATATAGTTTTTAAACTATTTACTTACGGTTTTATAGATAAAATATTAGTAGATGAAACTTTTTACAACATTGCTAAGCTACCCAATGTTTTAGTAGAATCTGTCAGACTAATGATGGAATCATTTGGAAGATGCATCTACGGAATACAACTATTCGACGCCTCAACAGACTTGACGGGAAAACCGATTATAATATGTCAATTATTTAAAACAGAAAGAAATAGCAACATAAGGGAAATGATAAAGACCTAAAGATGAAACTACCATGTACCCTAGAAAAGTTTCAACAATGGTTGAATGCCAAAAGAGTCACCGGACTATCAACATTAAAATAAAAAATTGAAGATATGTTAAGAGCAGACAAAGCCAGCATCATTGGAAACTCCAAGGGAGGAGAAACTGAAGAACTTATTACCCTGTACTACAACAACGATGTACTATCTCAAGACACCATACACCTTACTAACATGCATGACAGGATCATAAAGATGGAGCACAAACACTCCAGTGAAACAGTGGAGTAGTACAAACTCTTGATAGGCCAGAGGAAAAGGCCTGTTATGAGCATAAAGGATGATACTACCCATATTACTATGAAAAAAGAAGGATCATCTAATCCTTTTGAATGAAACGGTCCAATGTAGTTTAAACTACAGAAAGCCACGATGTAACAATTTAATATGGCCCAATGTAGTCTAAACTACAGTAAGCCCATATATCATCATATATCACCAATATACTACTGAAACCAAAATGATACCATTCCTATTCTATAGGAGTATCAAATAAAAAATCAAAACGATATCGTTCCTATTCTATAGGAGTATCGTCGGAAGAAAAAAAAATTCATCTTTTTGTGTAAAGAAGACACCTGCAAAAGATGCATGTGGAAGAAAGCAACCGGCCTCAGTGTAAAAGCCGCTGGGCCCACGAGGAATTAAAGACAAAAGATGACAAGCCAACAAACGTTGAAAAAATGGCAACAATGACAAATAACTTTAAGAAAAGCATGAAATGACAAGAGACAAAATACTATTTACTTTATGACTTTTGTAACAAAAATACTATCTGTTTTTTAGATTTTTTGCATGCCAATAATGTAAGGCAACCGAGGTTATCTATAAAAGGAGCCTCCTTGTAACATTGAAGGATAACTTCTGAATACAAGAAAATCTTCAATCTTCAAAATATCCTCTCTAATGTCTAACTAAACCCCCTTCTAGTCTATAACACATATCAAGAATAATATCATAATACAAGAGAATATATACTTTGAAAGCTTATACTTAAAATCATACTAGTCCATAAAACACTGTTTCTATTATCATTTTACAACAAACTAAATCTTAAAATTGTTCAATATATTTTTACTATATTTCGTTCCAAATTTTAAAATAGGAAATTACATTTTTAAGAAACGTGGAAGTTGCTTGGCTACATTTCTGGTGTTTGTTTCAAATTTTTAGTAGATTTAAATTCAAGAGCATATATTATTTAATTATTTTTTAATTCAAAATAATAACTAATAACTATTTATTAACTAATTAACAAATTTTTGTCCTCTTTATCCCGATCATTGGATGTTACTAGGGATTAAGTTAATAATTTATTATGGGTTATTAATTTATAAATTAATCCACATGACCATAGACAATGTGTAGACATTCTGTACAAACTTATAATGCTGAGATAAATATAAGAAAGAAACTTCAATAAATAAGGAGTGCACATGTCCCTTAATTTTATCCACGCACAATATTTTCAATGATTAATTTTTTTTTCGCGCATTACGAGGTACGTATACTAATTGAATATTAAAGTTTGAATTGTGTTTTATTAATGTCTATGAGTAGGATTATGTCTGTAAAAAGAAAATAGTCAAATATTTTTCAATGTGGGGCTTATTTGAATTCTATTCTTAGTTAGGAAAATCAATTATAATTGAGAAATAAGTAAGCTGTATTTATTACTTTTCCAGTTTGTAATCTAGTAATTAGATTTCCCTCTAAAGACCTTATAAAGACTACAGAACTTGTTGAAAATATAACTACTCAACCCACAACAACTCCGCCCCTGTTAAAAAGAACAAGAAAATGGGAGAGAACATTAACAATCAGACATGGGTGCTTGCCCTTGAAGCACCTACTCTGTCTTCCGTGAGGCCTAAACAGCCTCAAAAGGTGAAGCCTTACCAGTCTCGAAGGATGAAGAAGCCTCATGCTGAAGGTACTGGCTATCCAATTTTATGTGGTTGTATATTATTTGATTTTGATTCTTTTTCTGATGTTTGTTTCATATGAGTTACGTGTCCTCAAAATCTCATAATTTTACAGAACCTCTACGAAGAAAAGAAAAGGATTATGGTAAAGGAATATATTCCCCTTATTGTATTCATCAATAATGTACAATATATATAGTAGTACAAGAATATTTAAACTAGTTAATTAATCAACCTAATTACAATATGAAATATAATTCTACATAAAATAGGAGACCTAATTACAATAGGAATACAATTCTACATAAAATAAGAGATACACAAATAATGAAAGAATATTCGGGAAATATTCTATTATACCCCGCAGTCGAAGTGGGAGGTTCACGAACACTGAGACTGACTCGAAAATCATCAAATAGTATGCGCGAAAATCCTTTGGTGAAGATGTCCACAATCTGATATCTAGAAGGAACATGAAGGACACGAACTTGACCACGAGCCACTTTTTCGCGAACGAAATGAATGTCTATCTCAATGTGTTTAGTGCGCTGATGTTGGACGGGATTGCTGAAAAGATATATCACACTAATATTATCGCAATAGACCAGTGTTGCCTTTTGAATTGGGCAGTGAAGCTCAAGTAGATGGTTACGAATCCAACAAGACTCAGAGACGACGTTAGCGACACCTCTGTACTCTGCTTCGGCACTGGATCAGGATAGTGTAGGTTGTCTTTTGGAAGACCAAGACAATAAGTTATCTCCGAGGAAAATGCAGTAACCAGACGTGGAGCGTCGAGTGTCAGGAAATCCACCCCAGTCAGTATCAGAATAAGCAGTGAGACTAGTGAGCGAGGACCTGTATAGATGTAATCTAAAGTGAAGTGTACCTTGAACGTATCGTAAAATATGTTTAAGGGCATGCATGTGTGCTTTATTTGGATTGTGCATGTGTAGGTAGATTTATTGCATGACATAGGATATGTCCGGTCTCATGAATGTGAGGTACTACAGGGCCCCAGCCAAGCTATGATTGTGAGTCGGGTCTGAATATGAGGGGCTAGAATCAGCGCTGAGCTTAGAATTGGTGTCTACTGGTGTGTGAGATGGTTTGCAAGATGTCATGCATGCACGGTCAAAGATCTCTTCAGCATACTTCTTCTGACACAGAAATATGTCATCAGAATGTTGAGTGATAGAGATGCCCAAGAAATAACTCAGGGGGCTCAAATCCTTCATAGAAAACTTAGAGGAAATGAGAGACATAATGGGCCGGCAGAGAGCATCAGATGATGTGGTGAGGATGATGTCATGAACATATAATAATAGGTAAGCCATATATGTACCCTTCTTGTAGATAAACATGGAATGATCGGATCTGTTGTGTGAAAAACCGATAGAGGAGACATAATCGGTGAACTGTTGGTACCATGCTCGAGGAGCATGTTTCAGTCCATAGAGCAATTTCCACAACAGACACACATAATTCGGATGAATAGGATTCCTGAAACCCATATGCTGATGCATATATACCGTTTCATGAAGATCCTCATGTAAGAAGGCATTGTTGACATCAAACTGATAAATGGGCCAAAACTTGGATAGAGCAAGGCTGAGAACGGTCCGGATAGTTGCGAGCTTTACGACATGGCTGAATATTTCATCATAGTCCACTCCCACCTGTTGAGACATGTCATCACCTACAAGACGAGCCTTATACCTCTCAAAAGAACCATCAGATTTTTTTTATGTCTAAAAATCCACATAAAATGAATAATATTAGCATTATGTGGACATATTACTAGGTCTCACGTCTTATTATCAATAAGAGCATTATATTTGTCAATCATTGCAGCTTTCCAATTAGGGTTGAACAAGGCATCCTTCGAATTTCGAGGGACCTGGGAAGGGACAACTAAAATGGATAGGTTAAACATCCATTTAGGTTTATGAATTTTGTGCATGGGCATGGGTTTTCATGGTTCGAGAGCGTGTCTCGGGACACGAGATGGGAGGGGGGTGTGCCTTGGGACTGTCGGGAAGAAGAGGAAGGACATGAATGGCAGGACCAGTTGGCCGATGTTCGGTTTGCCAAGAGGTGGTTGTGGAATCACCCTGAGGCAGGCTGTTCCGGGCCACTGTCGGCAGAACATGGTGGGCAATGTGTCCCGGACTGTCCGAGGTGGGGCAGCTGCCGGGGTCTGGGACAATGGACTATGTAAATGATGAATTAGAAAAGGGTTTAGGCCATCATCTAGAAAGTCGTAGGAATGTCGAGGTGGCGAGTTTAGGGAGGCAAAGGGGAATTGAGACTCATCAAATAGGACATAACGTGAAATAATAATTTTATGGCTTGACAAGCCATATCACGAGTAACCACGATGATTGGCAGGGTAACCAGAAACACAGACGGGGAAGACCGGGATTGGATTTTATGAGTGGTAAGATGGAGAGGATAATAGAGACATCCAAAGATACGCAAGTATTGGTAGGAGGGGTTCCTACAAAACAGTTGAGCTAGAGACTTATTTGAGATTATATTTATGAGATATGTGGCCATGGAGAGTGTGTAATTCCAAAATTGCGGGGGAATTAAGGCATGAGCAAGTAGAGCACGAATTAGGTTGTTTATAGTTCAGATTTTCCATTCGGTCTTAATACTTTGGGAGGAGGTGTGAGGGCAGGAAAAATGAAAGGTAAGACCGTTATTGGAGCAAAATTGTTTGAATTGAGTATTATTGAATTCCTTACCATTGTCATATTTAAAACATTTAATGCTCTTTTCAAATTGTGTTTTTACGAGAGCATTAAATGAGGAAAAAATCGAGTAGACTTGGGATTTATTTCCAATTGGAAAAGTCCATAGAAAGTTCTAATAATCATCCAAAAACAACACATAATATCGATGGTCAGTGTACTTAAAATAGGGGACTTCCACAAATCACTATGTATGATATCGAAAGGTAGTAAAATACAATTTGTGGATGCAGAAAATGGTAATTTAACATATTTTCCAAAAATGCAGGATTCACATATAGGAGTCCTAGAAATATAGTTGTAATTAATAAAATTATTTTTTCTAAGGGAGCGTAAAACATAATCTCTTGGATGTCCTAATCTAAAGTGTCATAAGAAAAATGAAAGAGCAGTAAAGGTTGATGGAACTGAGGTTGGATTGTTGACGACGTTTGAAATAGGGTAGAGCTCTCATGTGCTGTCACATCTCATTATTCGTCTCACTGTCATAAAATCCTTCACAGAAAAACTAAAAGGATCAAAGTCAAGGGAAACATTATTATCAGTTGTGAAACGTTGCACAATGATTAGATTTTAATGAGTTTAGGGTCATGGAGGACATTTTTTAAGATTAGTGGTGGATGTGGTGGGGATAATGATGAATGACCGAAACTGCGAATGGGAATGCCTTGTCAACTACAACTAATAATATTCCGATTTAAATTACTCAAATTGGAATAAGACGAGAGAGTACCTTGTGATGCCGTCATGTGAGATGTGGCGCCTGTGTCCATATACCAATTTTCGTCTGGAGCGTTGAGTGATATTGTGTTCATAGTTGCCTCAATGTCAGTCGGTGCATAAGCTAAGGGCGGGGGGCCCTGTGTTTTGTAGGCCTATTAGGGACGTGGGCCGAGTATGCCACGGTGATTTGTCAGCTTTGAGGTGGAGTCCACAAGGATGTCGGATACGGGCTACGAGGAGAGGCCCATGACGGTGGCTGCTGCCACTGCCGCAGTCGCTGCTGTCTGTTTTCTGCAGGCGGGAACTGCCCCTTCTCGCCGCCATTGTTTTCAGAATTCTATCCGCCACGACCCTTGCCGGACTGCCTGCTTCGGCGGTTGTTGCGGGTGGATGCGGGCTGCTACGGGTCCTCGGGCCAACGGTTCTGGTTGCCCGAGTTGGAGGCCCTGCCGTCGGCGGAGGGCCCAACGGTGGTGGTGAGGGCGGTGTCGGCAATGCTGGCCTGAGTGGTGCTGCACTTGATTTTCCGGGTTTTCTCAAGAATAAGCTTCTAACGGGCCACATAAAACGGAGGTAACAACGTGCATTGCTGAAGGATGGTGGCAACGCCGTCATAGGATTCGTTCAAGCCTATAATAAGTTGCATGACCAATCGCTAATTAGTGACTGGTGCGCCGACATTGGAGAGTTGGTCGGCAAACATCTTGAGTTCTTGACAATATGCAGACACGTTTGGGAAATCATCCTGATGAACGTTCTTGAACTAATTTTAAAGGTATAACGCTCGTTGAGTTTTGTTGTTGTGGAAAATACTTTCCAAACGTTCTCACGTTTGGCGGGCAGTGGCATCGATCTCAATGATGGTGTACAACAGATCATTAGAGGTTGTGCCGTATATCTACTGGAGGACGGTTGTGTCCAAACTAGACTAGAGTGCATCATTAGAAGTCGAGCCCCAAGGGTAGGTCTGTGGACTTCGGTGTAGGAGAGATGATGTAGTCGATAACTTCGTAAACACGACAATGAATCTTAAAAAGCTCCGCCCACGAGGAGTATTGACCCTTTTCCATCTCAAGGGTGATAGTGATGAAGTTTTTGATGTTGTTTACTGCAAGTGCAGGATGTAATTTGGTTTTGTCAACCATGGAAGATGAAATGTAGGAGGAGAAGGGAGAGAGAATGGCTGAAAAAAACACTAGGGTTCCGTGGGGGTGGCGGCTGAGAGCTATGGTCAGCGGCGGTGGATGTATTTTTAGGCTACTGATACCATAAATGAATATGTTCCCTTTGATTGTATTTATCAATAATGTACAATATATATAATAGTATAAAAATATTTAAACTAGGTAACTAATCAACCCATTTATAATATGAAATATAATTCTACCTAAAATAAGAGACCTAATTATAATAGGAATACAATTTTAATTAAAATAAGAGATATATAATTAATGAAAGAATATTGAAAAAATATTCTATTAGAGAATGATTCTCTCTTTCTTTCTTTCTATATTTCTTGAGATCTAATCATTTTTCTTAACCGACGACCTACTTATATATTTCTCCCTATCATCTTTATCAACCAAAAAGGAAAAAGGAAGAAAATCTGTCTTTCTCCCATCCCCCAAGCCCGATTGGTGAAAAAAAAAGCAAAGTTAATGAAAATCAATGTGAATGTGTAAAGCCTTTTGGCCAAGCGGTTTTGAAGCAAAGAAACACTTTTTTGGGAAATTTTTTTTTTTTTTTAGAAATTTAAAGTGTTTGGCCAAATGAGTAAAGTGTTTTTAAGTAGAAATAGAAGTAGAAATAGAAGTAGTTTTTCTGCCATTGGGGAGAAGCTAAGAAAATTGCTTCTTGAGAAAGCATAAGCGGAAAATTATTTTTTAAGACAAAAGCATCCCTATCATAAATGTACATATTTACTAAGTATATCCCTCATTAATTCATTAATTTTATAGTAACTCAATTTGATTCTTAATGATATTTCAATAATACATTAAATATTCCAAATAAAATTGCAGTTTCTTCATATTCTTGTTATAATTATCAAGTTGCATTTATATATTTACTAAGTATATTCCTCATTAATTCATTAATTTTATAGTAACTTAATTTGATTCTTAATGAGATTTCAATAATACATTTAAATATTCCAAATAAAATTGCAGTTTCTTCATATTCTTGTTATAATTATCAAGTTGCATTTATATTTATTTTAAATTTTATATAGTAAATATAATTCATTTCTTGTCCCAAGAAATTTATTTTTCTTTTGATCTTCAAGCAACCTTATTATTCTTTTTGTACTTGAAAGAATGACAATGCTATTTTGGTTGATGTTTTTAATATATTTAAATCATCATATTGATATTATAGCAATATTTAATATTTTCTTTGATTTATTTATGTACTGTATTGATTGAAAATTTTAATATGTACTTTATAATTTTAATTAAATAAAAATAATAACTTAATTAAAGTCTTAGACATTTTAAATAATTTATCTCTATAAAATAATCTTAATAGTAAACGTTCATTGCTACTTGTCTTTTTTCGTTATTTAATGCTCAAAAACACTTTTTTTTTAAAAGATTAGTCAAACGCAATCTGCTTATCAATAACACTTTTCAAATGAATTAGCCAAACACAAATTGCTACTCCTCACAAATAATTTTTACTTTTTTGAAAATCGCTTTTTAAAAAAGCACTTCTTAAAATAAGCAGTTTTAGCCGCTGGGCCAAAAGTAATTATGATATTCAACTATAATTATATAATAGATGAGAATGTCTCATTGCAAGCAATTTAGATGGGATAATAAATAAATATCATTTTTGATTTGTACCAAATCACACCCTTAACTTTAAGAAATTCCGTTACTTCCCTATCATAGTAGGTTAAGGATGCATCTTGAACAAGGACAATAAGGAAATAGGAAAAATACATTAAATGCACCAAGTTATCCGGATAAGTCAAATACACACTACAACTAATCCCTCGATTAGTTGGAGTGTTATTCGACTTATATGAATAATTTTAAGATACATTTAATATCTTTTCCCAAGAAAATATTACGACTCCTACGAAGTATAGCTGTGTAATTGGCAATTGAATACAAGTTGAAGGTGATATTACAACTTAGATATATAGGCTCCATTTCTAAGAGAATTTAGTAATATATAGATGAAGATCTATCAGTAGAAATAGGATAGTTGAAACGAAAAAATGGTACCAATTTATTATGCAGTAGGATACACTAGCAATATAAAAAGTACTTTATAGAACTATTCCAATGCCAACAATGTCAGAAAGAATGAATATTTGACCTATAAGGAATAAATGTACGATACGATTATCGAAAAAAATAATCTTTTGATTATAATGAAAAAATATATAATTTATAATTTTTATAATATGGAAAATTCTATTCGTATTCTACTCCCAAAATCTAATTTTATTTGTACAAGAATCCTATAATTATGATAAGTTTACAATACTAATTATATACAAAATATACAACTAAATATGTTACCATAACAGTGATATACACGGCTGTGTATACCATGTATATCACGGTTTCCCATTTGTTATGGTTTTCCGTGATATACACGGTATACACAAGGTATGTGTATATCCTTGTATATTTTCACACTCATGCAGTCATAGCGGACGGTCTTTGTACATTGAGATTGTCCCTAAAATCTTCAAAAAGGAACGAGGGAAGACCCTTGGTAAAGATGTCTGCAATTTGATACCTGGAAGAGACATGACAGACACGTACTTGTCCACGAGCTACCTTTTCGAGAACAAAGTGAATATCCATCTCGATGTGTTTAGTGCGTTGGTGTTGAACCAGATTATCAGAAAGGTAGACGTCACTAATATTATCACAATAAACCAAGGTAGCTTTCTGAATAGGACAATGAAGCTCTAAAAGAAGATTATGTAGCCAACAGAATTCAGAGACCACATTGGCTACCCCTCGATACTCGGTCTCTGCACTAGAGCGTGATAATGTAGACTATTGCTTCGCAGACCATGAGACCAAGTTATTACCTAGAAACATACAATAGCCAGACATGAAGCGTCTGGTATCTGGACAGCCACCCCAATCAGCATCTGTATACGAGACAAGTGTAGACGTCGATGAAGGATATAAATGTAAACCATAGTCAATTGTCCCCTGGATGTATCGAATAATGCATTTGAGCGCATTCATGTGCTCAACCCTGGGATCATGCATAAACAAACACACATGTTGTACGACATACGTAATATCTGGTCTCGTGAAAGTAAGATATTGAAGTGCATATGCAAGACTGCAATAGTGGGTCGGATCCTCGTACAGTGAGCCAGTCGCAACACCCAGCTTGGGTTTAGAATCAACTGGAGTGGAAGTAGACTTGCATGAGGACATACCAGCTCGCTCAATGATCTTTGCGGAATACGTCCGTTGTGATAAGAATAACTTATCTGCATAACGAGTGACAACAATCCCCAAAAAGTAACTCAAGGGCCCCAAGTCTTTCATAACAAACTCAGAACTGAGCATTGCCATGATAGACTTGCGCAAAGCATCAGAAGAGGCAGTCAAGATAATATCATCCACATATAATAGTATATAAGTCAGGGAAGTACCACGACGGTATATGAACAATGAATTATCAGACATGCTGTGCGAAAACCCAATAGAGGAAACATAGTCTGCAAATCTCTTATACCAAGCCCGTGGGGCCTGCTTAAGCCCATACAAGGACTTCTTCAGTAAACATACATGATAAGGATATTTGGGGTCTCAAAAACCCAAGGGCTGATGCATATAAACGGTCTCCTTAAGATCACCATGTAAGAATAACATTCTTCACATCTAACTGATGAATGGGCCAAGCTTTCGAAAGAGCCAAACTGAAAACAGTGTGAATGGTAGCCGGTTTGACCACCAGACTAAACGTCTCACCACAATCCACTCCAACCTACTAAGTCTTACCATCACTTACAAGACGAGCCTTATGCCTCGCAAAAGAACCATCAGAATTATCCTTATGAGTAAAAATATACATAGACCGAATAGTATTAACACCAGAAGGACGGGGTACCAACTCCCACGTCTTATTCTCAATAAGAGCATCATATTCCTCGTTCATAACCAATTTTCAATTCGGGTCATTTAATACGGACACTGGGTTACGGGGTAGGGGGATTTAAGAACATTAGAATTTAAATTAAAATATTTTTTTTGATTTAAAAATACCCCGTTGACTACGAGTGACCGGTCTGTGACTCGGGGGAGAATTGGGTGAATTTTGAGACAAAATCGGAGGGGTTACAGACTAACCAGTAGGCAGTGGGCCTGTTAACCCAACACTGGAATCGGGATCTGAAATAGCGGTAGGGGCAGAACTAGGCTGTTTAAGCGGCTCAGTTGCTGGACCTGTAAAGTATAATAGAAATGAAAATATTAAGAGGTATGTATGTTTATACATGATTAGATAATATTATAAATGATTATATCGGCTAGTAGGTGTAGGCAACACACATATAACACATGGGATAAACCATAGAAGGTCGTTTGAGGTAACTCAGTCATGTCAAGCATCAACCTCATGGCACACTGATTCATTGTGTGTGATAATTGAAAGTGTTAAAAAGATAGATCGATCTAAAATTATATGGAATAAAATTATTTGGAAAAATAAAATGTCCTTTAATTTTACGTATTATGCATTTAATAACCAATTTGCAAAGATCTTGTAATGTTGTTGGATATTTGTAGAACTAGTGTTAGAGAACCTAAACACCAAATATAAGATTGATATAGGTCTACATGAAGTGACGGATTCATATAAATGGCATCTACTAATTTAAGAGTGAGCCGTAATTATTATTATTGTTGTTTGGTGTATTCTTTCACAAAGTTTTGTATATTACTTATAATTTAATATCATGATAATTGAAGTAATTTAAAATATCCTATTTCCTCATATATCGTAACAAAATTTAACTCTCATAGTATTTTTCTATTCCTTAATATAACATCAAATAACTTGATTAATTATACTAGTCTAACGTCTTTAACACATTCTATTATTACTATTATATGGATAACGAAACCTATTTAAGTGCCTAGGTTTTGTGTTTTATTATTCTTTAGAATAACATCAAATAACTTGGTTCATAATATCTAACATCTTTAACGCACTTTCAAACTTGTATTATTACCATTATATTATATGGAAAGAAACTCTAATTAAAACTTACCTGTTTTGTAAAAAAATAATGGGTTTTGGTTTTCCTTTTTCATTTCTAAGTAAATGTAATTAAAGAGATTTTCCACGTTTTAAAGTTAGGGTTCTGAAGAAAAATATATATATATATATATATATATATATATATTTATTTATTTATTTGCAAAAACTTTTTATTTTTCCAAGAATTACTGAGTGGTTAGTAGTTGTAGTAGTAAAAGTAAAAGAAGGAGAATGTCGTTTGCAGAAACCAATGGAGCTTTTCCGAACAACATGGGATCATCCGCCACTTCAGATGGTGGTACGGCACCGTACTACCCTATCATGCCGCCAATTTCCTCTTCACCTCCACCTCCACCTCCTTCAACGGAGACAACTTATCAAGTACCTGTTTCCGTGGACCCTACGGCCAAAGGAAAGCGTGGAAGGCCCAGGAAGTATGCTGCTCCTGATGGGATAATATCTCCTCCGTCGCAGGGGGCCGAGGGTGTAGATGGAGCTTCTTTTGTACGGAAAAAGGGAAGGGGAAGACCACCTGGTTCTGGCCGAAAACAGCAATTACCTGATTTAGGTAATACGGATATATGTCTCTGCATATTGTATAAGTACTATTATTTAATTTTGTATTTTATTTTTTTAATCAAATAGTTGCTACTCCTTCCGTCCCAATTTACCTGTCAAAATTGAAATTTCGAGAGTCAACCAAGTCTTTCTTTGACTCCATATGTCTTTTAAATATTTTAAGTTGTTAATTATTATGATTTATAGTTTTATACTACTTTTTATGTCCAAATATAAGTTTACAAGTTTGAATGTCGAAATTCCAACTATACTAGTACATAAATTGGGACAGTTTTAAAAAACTTCAAGCTTCTATATTTGAATTCAAGTTTAGAAGTTTACAACAACAACATACCCAGTAAAATCCCACAACGTGGGGTCTGGGGAGGGTAGAGTGTACACAGACCTTACCTCTACCTATCAAGATAGAACGATTGTTTTCGGGAGACCCTCGGCTCAAGACAAAGCATAATCACAGTCAAAGCAAGCAAGGCAAGAGAAACGTTCAGATTCAGACGAGAAATTAAAACATTCTGAACATACAAATAATAAAATCGAATACACCATGGTAGTGCATTCTAAAACAGGGAGCATTAGTTAACATAGCTAAATAAGATAAACAAGCTACACTAAAGAACACACAGTAAGCATGAATCAAACTACATGACAATACAAAGAACTAATGCGCCTATAAGTTTGATAGGCTAATCGAGCCTACAATAATAACACTACACTATCATTTTGTAAGCGTAAGTAGGACTACGCTCGACTACCTACTATCCTTCTACACTAATCTGTGTCCTCCACAACCCCCTATTTAAGGTCATGTCCTCAGTAAGTTGCACCTGCGCCATATCCCGTCTAATCACCTCTCCCCAATACTTCTTCGGCCTACCTCTACCCCTCATGAACTCGTCCCTAGCCAACCTCTCACACCTCCGCACTGGGGCATTCGTGTCTCTCCTCTGCACATGTCCAAACCATCTCAACCTCGCTTCCCGCATCTTATCCTCCACCGAGGCCACTCCCACTTTATCCAGGATATCATCATTTCTAATCCTATGTCTCCTTGTATGCCCACACATCCATCTCAGCATCCTCATCCTCGCAACTCTCATTTTTTGTATGTGCGAAGTCTTGACTGACCAACACTCCGCTCCATACAACAAGTTTAGAAGTTTGAATCTCAAAATTCCAACTCACAATTTAATCAAACTAAGCCAGAGCCCAACCTAGTATTGTTTCAAGTTTTTCCTTGGGTTCTATAGTTTATATATGAAAAGCTGATATCTCTGACATGTAAATTATTTAATTAGTACTTTTGGTCTAATTATATAACCAGTTGTACTTCTTAACAAGATAGGTTTTTTCTTTTATCACTAGTACTAGTATTCCTTTAGCCTATTTTTTCTTTGCTTTCAGTTGGTTATGTTATAGTACTAAGAGACTTTTAACATGTCAATTGGTAATCTTTTTTTTTGCCTATCATTTGATAATAAAAAAGGAAGAAGAAACTCTTACCAACATGAATGAGACTAATGATTTGTTTAATACAAGCATTGGTAAAAGGGTAGAGTTACTTCTTTGGTAACTTGCAAGTTATGTGTTTGAGGTGTGGAGACACCCTCTTTGAAAAATGCAAGAGGACCATTGCATACATACATACCTAGGAGAATGCAGTGTTACCTCTACGGGTTCAACTGAACCCAACATTTTTTATACCGAAGTTTTAAACTCAGACCCTACCTGTGGGATTACACTGGGTATGTTGTTGTTGTAAGTAAGTTTTAAACTCGTAACTGCAAACATGCAATGGTTTCAGTAGTAAAGATATAAATATTGAACCCATTATATTTGAATTCTGAATCGGCTTCTGGTACATAGTACATATACGTCTGCTCTTCCCCTACGTCGCACTTGTTGGGGAGCACTTTGTGTGCAGGATGAACCTTCTTTTTCGGTTCAAATTCTTGTTATACTGGATATTCTTACCATATGCTAACTTACCAAGATAAAGGAGGAGCCTTTTCCCACTTAATTCTTCTTCTTCAGAAATGATCTATATCCGCTTCATAAATTTTGCAGTACAAAAATGATTACTTTCTTTCTTTTTCTGCTTAGGGTGTGTTTGGTATGAAGGAAAATGTTTTCTTGGAAAACAAGTGTGTTTCTTACTTATTTTCTAGTGTTTGGTAAGGAAGAAAAAAAGCTAAGAAAATTTGATAACGATTTGCTAAGGCTGTGTAATTTGGATTTAATTTTTCTGTTTTCGTCTATACCAATTTTCCGGAGTTACTCATGGGGAAAAAGCTCTTAAATTCTTGGCTTTTCCCTCTGCTTTTCTTTTGATTTGGACTTCAAGCAGACAAACTCTCTTTTTAATCTTATGCTTGTGGTATTTTATGATGTGTTTGAATGTGGACAATTTGTGCTTTGTAATTCAACTGCTTTGCTATTTGCCATTTACTAAAATCTTGAGTAACTAATAAGATACTATTTGCAGGATCAGCAGGTGCAGGGACTGGATTTAGACCACATGTTATCACAGTGAAAGCGGGGGAGGTATGTCCTTAATTTGCTGTTTATATCTCTGTATTTCGATGTTATATTTCTCTTCTTTTTGCTTTTGTTAATAGATTGGAGAGGGTTGTGTTGTTTGTCTTTGCTTGATTCTCACACCCATTAATCCTAGACCAATTTTACAAAAGAGAGCAGAGGAAACTGATTTTCTGAGTTTATTTCGCGGATGTAATTCCATTTGACTGAAGAAGTTACGAATTAGGGGAGCTTCTTTTTGTCTGACTGTTTAGGCACTCAGATTTTCTAATTCACGCAGCTTTCGACCTAAGAAAGTAGCTGAATGATCTCTCTCCCTCTTTCCTTTTTGTGATTAATCAGAGGTGACACTACCACCTAGTTTATTCCCTTACAGATGCATTTATGGCTCCCTTATCCACTATTTAGTTTTTTTTTGTTGAAGTACGTTGGATGCTGTTCATTACAATCATTACTTTATGTTTATGTCTTGTTGGCTTCCCTTTCAACCTAAATATATGCCTACTTCAATTTATTAGGATTTCCGGTTCCACAAAAACTTCGTAATATATTTTTCAGCACATAGTAGTTTACAAGGTAATGTAATTGTTTCCTGGTGAACGTGTTGAAGGTGTCCTCTGTTCTATTTTTTTTTTTTTGCGTTAAATTGATAACTTTTCATGCTAATAAAGTTTCGATGCTAAATGCTTAACTGATACTTTATGGTTATGTTAAAAAATATAACATCATACTCCTAAATTCCAATTTCTTCAACAAATTTTCTGTTTTGAACATCTAACAATGTTTGACAATATTTTGAACAACTCTTTCAAGTTTAAAAAGGTGAAATTCATTAGTTTGATAGCACTTTCTTCGTGCTATATCAATAATACCCTTACCATCTCTAAAAATAAAAAGAGTGAAAATTCATTTTACGTGTTGAATTTTGATCTGTTGGGACTAATCCTTTAGTTCCTGTATGTATTTCGTTAATGGAAAGTTTATAGTCTTTACACTAGTATTCTTTCTTAACCATTACCCTTTTGGTGTCTTTTCCTTTTTCTTTTCCTCAACACTAGTCTGCTGTTCTGCGTCACTGTTTGCTAAATTTGTCACTGGAGAACCACCATCAGCGAGCTCTCTTGTTTTGTTTAAGATCCACCACTAGGCGGTCCCGTTCTTTTTGTCTTGTTTCAGTCTCTTTTGCACTTGAACTGTTGAACATCCCCACTAATCCAGATGAGATGGTCTGTCAAATTTTCATATCTACAATCAGGAGCTAAAGCCCAGTGATATAATTCTTTGTGAAATTCCTGTTCAAAAAATAAAAATTTAAAGAGAAGAAGGAGAAAAAACTTATGACTGATCATCCAACAAATTTGGATATTATCTTCCACTTGTTTGGGGTGGTCCTCCTTTATATTATTAAATTGTTTGAGACTATTATATTTGGTGATCCTTTTACAACATCCTTATATAACAACATCCTTATATAACAACACTTCACTATAAAAGCCAAAAAAATTTCGGAACTAATTTTTATGTGATATTTTACCTCTATATAATTGGTAAAGTTGCTGTCATGTGACCAGGAGGTCATGGGTTCAAGCCGTGGAAACAGTCTCTCGCAGAAATGTGAGGTAAGGCTGCGTACAACAGACCCTTGTGGTCCGGCCCTTCCCCGGACCCCGCGCATAGCGGGAGATTAGTGCACCGGGCTGCCCTTTTTTATTTTACCTCTCTATAACAACTTTGTGCCTATAACAACAATAACCATCTTTATAATAATGGCCTCTTTGTAAAATTATCCCTCTATAACAACTATCTTTTTTTGGTAATACAGTCAGACCTCTCTATAACAACCTCGTTTTTTTCCGATAATTTTTTGACTTTTATAGCGATTGACTGTTTTACCCCTATAACAACATTTGACGTTTAAATATTATTTGGTTGTTATAGGCAACAATTATCCAAGAATCATTTTTTCATTTCTTAATGTTATAAAAAGATACAAAACTTATTTAAAATTTCAAAGGTATGCATAATTCACTAATTTAAAATTAAAGAAAGTTAATACAATGCTACCCACCGCGCATAGCGGGAGTTTAGTGCACCGGCTGCCCTTTTTTTTTAATACAATGCTACCCACCCTTGTTTCTAAAGAAATAGGTTGACGTTTAGACCCCATATGACGTGAACAATATTAATCAAGAAATCTATATGCGTCACATAAGTATTTTAGCACGCTACAATCTACATAAAATTTTCCAATGGAAAACATAACTTTAAACAAAATGGAAACCTTTGTACGTAGAAAATTTTAAATACCGATGATAGTTGTGAGGCGTATTAAAAGTTTTCTACGTATAAAGGTTTCCGTTTTGCTTAAAGTTAAGTTTTTCATTAGAAATATTTCTGTAGCGTGTTAAAGTATTTCTTGGAGGCGTATTGATTTCTTGATTAGTATTGTTCACCTCATATGAGGTATAAACTTCAAGCTATTTCTTTAGATACAAAGGTAGTATTGTATTAACTTTCTTTAATTTTTTATTAGTGAAATATGCATATCTTTGAGATTTTAAATAATTTTTGTATCTTTTTATAACATTAAGAAATGAAAAAAAATGTTTTTTGGATAATTGTTGCCTATAATAGCCAAATAATATTTAAACATCAAATATTGTTATAGATGTATAACAACCCATCGCTATAGAAGCCTATCAGAACAAACGAGACTGTTATAGAGAGGTCTGACGGTACACGTAAGCAAAGAACCAAGTCACAAAATATGACATTTTTTTCTAGCATCTAAACCAAATCTTGTTGGCCTTTATGGTGATTTGATTTTCTGTAGTACAACGATGCATGATTGTCCGGCGCTGCTTAGAGCAATTTGATAGAAACAAAGTATCTATTTTGGTTTGACCTTGCTATGTCTTACTTGAGTGCCATCTGAGGGCTAAATAGGGTAACATCATCACTTCGTATTGGTTTTTCTAAAAGTTAAAAACTATTCAATCCCTTGGAGATGTGTAAATATCTCTCTCTCAAAGGGATATGCCATTATACTCTGCAAGCTTTATAATTACATGGTCAACCTTCTACATTCATAAAGTGATACCGGTTGTTATGACTTGTGAGCTTAAATTGGAGTTACTATAACCAAATGAATGCATCTGTGTCAATTCAACAAATCCACTTAGATAGTTTACCATTTAGAGGGTAGGGAGGGGAGATAAAGAAACACACGACTCCCTCCATCCCTTTTTATATGATGGTAATTGACAGGATATGGACTTTCATATATTAAATTGCTTATAATACATCAATTTTAGTGATGTTAAAAGAAAATATTAACGTAATTACCTATGGGTGTGCCGTAAAACTAATAAAGTTGGAATGAAGGCCGTGAGAGACTAGTTGGTTCAGACACCATTATTAACAAAAAAGAAAAAGAAAGTAATGTTGAAGTTGGATTTACTGGGAAAACATTGCATCAAATTTTTTAAATTTTAATAATTTAATGAAATGTCTTGAAAGTTGTATAGAAATTTAATCGTCTCAAACATTTTGGAAACATTTTGGAATGTCCCAAACGAAAAAGGTGTCATATAATTGGGATGAGAAGAGAGTATATGTGATTCTCTTTGTACTGGAAGTAGAATTAGTTGCTTTTATATGTTTGAAGATTCATTCAGTGTCTTCTTGCTTCTCAGGATGTATCGGCAAAACTAATGTCGTTCTCTCAAAGTATCTCTCAAGCCGTCTGCATTTTATCAGCAAATGGCTCCATCTCTAATGTGACACTTCAGCAAGCAGCAATATCTGCGCGAACTGTAACATATGAGGTTCGTATTACCGTGTGCAGCACACACTAATTATCTGCTTATATGGTTAGAAGGAGTTAACAGTATCTTCTTCATAAAAATGAGTTAACAGTATCTTCTTATTAATACACGTCAAGCTATGGACATCACTTTGATATATTAAGCCCGAAATGAACATGCCACACAAATTTCACAAGTCTATCTACCGTTGAGCTGTGTTGTGCCCTTTTAGTGCGATGTGAATCATTTAGTGAAGTATTAGACACTTTGCTGCAGACCTCCACAGGAAACAATTCATTTTGCTATACCCTTCCCGTGGCTCTTAAGATGTGATGTATCTTTCCCCTTCTTAAGGCATTTTTACTTGCTACTTCCTCAGGGACAGTTTGAGATCCTGTCTGTGTCTGGTTGCTTTCTCCTCTCGGAATCTGGTGATGAGCGCAGCAGGACAGGTGGTTTGAGGGTGTTACTCGCTGGACCAGATGGCCATGTTATTGGTGGTAGTGTGGCAGGAGTTCTTACTGCAGCGTCTGCTTTACAGGTGTTACATGACTTTAAATTCCAAATATTCTCTTATTTTCAGTTCTGAAAATTATGTTGTAAATCTCTGGTAATAATTCCTAGTTTTTCTCTCACGTTCTGTTTGTGATAGTCTCTTTTTTCCATTGGTATTCAGAATTGTCAAAAGAAAAATGGCATCTTATAATCATCTTCTAGTGTTGCAGGTTGTTGTTGGTAGTTTTGATATGCAAGCTCAAAAGCAGTTAAAATTGGATAATTTTGATGCCTTTGGTGTGCCATCTGCCCTGGTCTTTGGAGCATCAGCGGCTAAAAGTCCATCGTCACTCGGAACTGTAAGCGAGTCCAGTGGTGAGCCCTCATAATCAGCCTGCTGAAGCTTCAAACAATAGTCCTCCTGTAGTTGCTATTAACTTGCCCTGGAGGTAACTTCATAATAGGAGTGACTTACCTCATTTCAATGATCATGTTGAGAACTTCTGTTGATAATCCCGTGATTCTTAGGAAGCCAACCATTGTATTATTTTAGATTTTCTTTCTATTAGATAAGCATCGTTGTCTAAACATTTTCGGATATTAAACGCATCTCATGATATTGCTATCATTTTATATGCATATGGTTATGGGTACAATATTATGTGAAAAGAAAGGTTAGACTCCAAGTTGTTCGAGAATGGTACTCGATGTCTCCCTCTTCCTTCCTCACAGGGAAATAGAATTGTATTTCGTAACTTTTGGATTTTATGAATATTTGGTACTGTTTTCTTTCCAAATCTATATAAAGGAGAAATGTTACAGTAACTGAACGGGTAGAGTATATGATTTGTCAAGTTCTATATCTTGATGGGGCAGGGAAATCAATGATTTTGTGTCTCAATCCTTGCATCTCCGACAACTGGTGGAGCGACAACTAATTTTGGATGAGTTTTTTTAAAGCTCCTTACTAGCCCCAGAATTAAAGATCCGTGCTCACGGGGAGAATATAGAAGTGTTTTTCCCTTGGAATTACTAGGAATTCTTAATATATAACCTTTTAAAGTTTTACAAAATTATGGTACAGTACGTTGAGAATCGTACGATTTATATTTTTAGTAACTACTACTAATTTTCCCATCTTTAAATTCATTAATTACTAGGAAGTGGTCACTTTCTTCGAGTCGAATTGGATATATTATACTTTTAAGCAGTCTCAAAGGGAATTTAAGATTTTAACATGTAACCCCTAAAAATTCCTCAAATTAGCATTCAGTATGAGTTCTTACTTTTGGATGCGGACAGCAAGAAGATCAAGCAAGATCTTTATGAGTTACCAAAAAATGATTAGTTCCTTTTGTTTTAATCTTATGTTTGGTTCATTATATAATGATATGATCTTAAATGAGCAAAGCATGATCATCGAGAACTTATATAGTCGATCTTAACTTATTTGAAAGTAAGACATATATTGTTGTCGTTTAGTCGATCTTATAATCGGACAATACTACACTCTTCACAATATTTGTTTTAGAATTCTTTACTTTGTTGGATCTATATGAATTCCTTTCAACCAAGAGGGAGTGAATTTGGATATATTATCGAAATGGCTAGCTCCATCTATAAACTTTTTGCATCAAAAGTCGAATAATTCCATGGATTGGAATGAATTTTGAAATGATCGAGACAACTCCTTAAAAGAGTATAAGTAGGTAAAATGTTATACTTAGCCGTATGTTCCTTAGCTATTCTATGTGTAACCGAGCACAAACTAGAGAACTTTTCAAATCAAAATATCAAAACACAACATGATATCCCATCGATTAAAATTAAAGCATTAAAAACAACTACTATAAGAATTTTACGGTACTGCATATCAAAGAAACTTCAAGGAATCATATCAAATGTCGTTTACTACCACTACTTATATATCTGTATATCTCAAAAGATTTGCTAAAACTATTTATCAGTATTAGAATAGAATGTTTTGCATACGCGTCGTACTTAGAAAAGGATGGTTCTAAAGTAGGTGTCAAGCTGAGAAAAGGCGGAGAATTTTGGAATGAAAGAAAAGAAAGGCATTGTCCACGCTCTACCTTCCGTCCTCCGTAAACTAGGCTTTCTTGCATAGTAGCCTACCTTTGGTCTCAGGTTCGCTACTTGCTAGCCTAGAGCTGACCCTGGCTGTGATCAAGAAGTCTGCAGCAAATTCGAGGAATCCGAGCTACGAGGTTCCCGTTCTCAATTCTTACTTTCATGGTACCTCATTTTTTTCTACTAGTTAGAAGCTTACGGAATATGGATTTTTATCCGCTCCAAAAGCACACTATAAAAAGAAATAAAATTCAATTTTTTGACTGTTCGATCATCCTTTTTCCTTCATGGGTATCTCAAAGTGACAAATAGGGCAATAATGTCTTGTCTCGAACCACTTGGTGATACACTCTCCATAAACATATGAGAACAAGGCATGCTAAGTATCTCATGATCACATCCCTTCTTGTTATTTTTCTCATCAATGTCCATCTTCTTTAATAACTCCATAGATGACTTATTAGCTGGCACCATACCATGCTCTTGGCGAAACAAAATCCTTTCATAAAAAACAGTGCGGCATACCAATTTTACATCCACAGATAACTCCAACACTCCGCGATGATCCTTGTTAGATTCAACTATCTTACGCACCTGCAGAATTATATGTTCCACTATATAACCCTTGTTAGATTCAATGACATTACGCACCTACCTCATTATACGTTCCACTATATTGTCACGTTGATCTTGAAACACAATCCAATTACCAAACAGTTTTGAAATTTCAAGATTGAATCTGTCATGGGACATGAGAACAGAAGAGGTGAGATGAGTATGATTCGATATTGTTTCCACTCGCTATGGTAGAGTTGTGGTACTTGTGTTAAATTATTTGAAGATGGTATATACGGTATACCAAATATCATGTTGATTGCCTACGGAAGAGCTAATGTTTAAAAGGGGTAAAGACGAAGAAGGAGATGGTTGATGAGAACTCTCTGGTGATTTTTTTTGTGAAAGTTGGGTAACGATGCATGATGAACTGATCACTAAGCGACTGCGGGATGCGAAGTTTCTCATATTGGAAAACTTATTATGAGAAGTATAGGTTTACTTTGGAAATAAATGTGCTTCATTCTTAATTAATTTATAGGAGTACTTAGCCAGTTTGAGATGAAATTCTTGACCAAGTATGATACGGATTACAAATTTAAAAACCTAATTTGATTGAATTAATTAATGGGGTTTCGGTTCCAATTAAAATTGAGTATTGTAGTTCCACCATTTTGGTAACTTTTAGGAAATATATAGGTAATTGTATAGTGCATATAGGAATAGAAAAACATATTAAATGTTGGTATCTTTTGGCTTACGTTATTAACGTTACTTTAACAGCTTCTTTTGATTGTTAGTACCCATTGTATTGTTATCTTAAATATAATATTTATTTTAATTGATATATAAATTTTATTTTTTTGCATTGCTAAATCCATTATAACTTAATAACGAAAAACTCATTTTAAATAACAACCGATTTAATGTAGTGGGATCGATACCTTATTTATCTTTTCCCGTTATTGCAGCACTCCTGAAAAATCTGATTAATTTTAATACTTTAAAGCATGCTAACAAATATAGAAAATATTATTTTGCGTGCTAAACAATGCTACAGACTAGAATGAGTAGTACGGACGTGTTATGAAGTATATAACAATGTCTGGAATCAAGTAGCTCGAGCAAAAAATCACAAAAAAAGTTATAGTTGTCAGGTTTGTCACGCAAAACTGCGTGCGAGATAGGCCATGGCTCAGGCGGCAAGGCAGAAGGCTGAGTAGGGGGAGGTGGGCAACAATTGCTAACAGAAGCGTTTGTCCTAGCGCGCGACATGCGAGACTAGGCGCGCAGCCTGGCCTATATAAGTAGCCACTTTGCAGATCCTTTTCAGTACCTAATGCAGCCTCAAAATGGCCAATTTGCTGCTCCACTTTGGCTGCATTTTCAGCACCTAATTATCATATTCTTTGAAATTATCACATTGAATATTTTTGATGTCCCGTTCGAATTGGGTACGGATGAATGCTCTAAATTTTAAGAATGTGAAAAAACTTGTGATTTTTTTCGCTAACGGAAAGGTCCATAAAAATTAGAATAATCATCCAAAAATAGAACATAATAATGATGGCCCACCACAGAATTGAGAACGGGAGAAGTCCATAAATTGCTATGAATAATATCAAAAGGCATCAAAGTGCGAGACATAGAGGCTACAAATGGTAATCTAACATATTTTCCTAAATGACAGGAATGATAACTGGGAGTACTACGCGTACCCTTACAAGAAATAAAATTATTTTTATGCAAAGAAGAAACAATAGACGACCTAGGGTGACCCAAACGTGCATGTCACAATGAAGGAGCTAGAGTTGCAAATGTCGATGGCATGACTTGACTCGAGAAACTTGAGGTGGGCGTGATAGGATAAAGATCTCTCCTACTATTGCATCTAATGAGAGGTATCCCCATTTTGAAATCCTTTACAGAAAACCGAAAATGATCAAAATTAACAGAAACCTAATTATCAGTGGTGAATTTTTGAATAAACACTAAATTTTTAATTAAGTTCGAGGCATGAAGGGTATTTTTCAAGACAAGAGGTGGATGTGGGGGAGACAAAGTTGTATTACCGTAACACGAATTGGAATTGTATTGTCATTACCAACAATAATGCCACAATTTTTGCTCAAATTGAAATAAGACGAGAGAGTACCTTGGTCGGATGTCATGTGAGAAGTGGCGCCGGTGTCCATGTACCAATTTACGTCTGGAGGATTTAATTCAAGTGTATGCATGGCGGCCTCAATATCGGTGGGTGTCTGCATCGGATTTGGGCCCGCAGCATTGAAGGACTGTTGGGGCGCCCAAGTACACCGGACTGCTGACCAGAGAAACTGGGCCTATTATTGGGCTGGACCGGGGCCCAAGGTGGCTGGAAATAATTGGGAGGAGGGCAGTAGGCGGGACTAGGCCACTGCCCACTAGTCTAGGCCCATTGCTAAGGGGGCCAATGCTGGGACTAGGCCGGCTGGGGCTCAGAACCCCAAGGCCCACCCCTGGTGTTGGTACTTTTCCCACCAGTGTTGCCACTGTGCCGGCTGCCGCTGTTGTGGCCGCCGCGATTTTTTCCATTATTTTTACGGTTTTGACCCTTTTTGCCGCCTCCGTTGTTGCGATTTTGGCCCGAATTGTCAACAAACTTGTGAGAAGTATTGGAGGAAGTCATCATCGCCACGGAACTGGGGCCGGTAGCCGTCTTTTTTGCCAAGCCGGCTAACGGGCTTGATAAAAAGGGGAAGTGGATTACTTTGACAAATGAGAGTCCCAACGCCATTATAGGCCTCAGATATGCCTGCAACCATATGTAGAATAAGACGATTATTAGTAACAGACGCTCTAACGTTACGGAGTTGGTCCGCCAATTCCTTGAGCCATTTACAATAGGCCGAAACATTTGGAAAATCTTCCATGCTGACTTGTGAAAATTCTTGCTTAAGGGTGACAACTCGGGAATGTTGGTTGTCATGGAATATATCACGCAATCTATTCCAGGTAGCCATAGTCGTAGTGTCTAGTTCAATGATCGTCTGTAAAAGGTTGGTAGAAATAGTGGAGTAAATCCACTGAAGGACGGTAGCATCAAGAGTGATCCATAACTGAGGATCCCCCACGGGTGGAGGGACAGCGAGAGGAATTATGTGATGGAGGACTTGATGTGAAATTGCGTTAATTTTGAACAACTCTGCCCACGTCACATATTGGACGTTCTCCATCTCAAGAACAATGTTGGAAATAGTAAGGGCAGGATGAAACATGTTCTTTTACGTAGACATAAAGAAAGAACAATAGGTGAATAAGGATTTGGAAGAAAATTTGGGAAGAGATGAGCTAAACGTTGCACGGTTGCCGAGAATTTGACATGAAAACCGAGGCAGCAGAAGAGAGGAAAATCGGTAGAAGCACCTAGACTTCTGATACCATGAAAGAAATAATCCCTTGATTATTTTCATTAATGAAAGAGTATATATACAATTTACCATTTTCATAATATGGAAAATTCTATTCCTATTCTACTCCCAAAATCCTATTCTATTTGTACAAGAATTCTATAATTATGGTAAATGTATAATGCTAATTATATACAAAAACCTATTAACAAAAGTAGCTCCCAACCGTGATATACTTGGCATGTATATCACGGTCCATAATGCTTTGTGTTTTCGTGATATAAACGGTATACACAAGACATTGTATATGCCATGTATACCGTGTATATCACGGTATATTTCAGTTTTAAACATTAATGCTAGTACGCTAAGAACCGTGTGATTTTATTTTTTAATACTCCATAACTACTAATTTTCTCGTCCTTAAATTCATTAGTTACTAGGGTGGATCTTTTACCGAAAGAATACATGGAATTGGTCACTTTCTTGGAGTCCAATGGGATTATCTAATTATCCTTTTAAGCAGTCTCAAAGGGAATTTATGATTTAACATCTACCCTAAGTATTCCTCAAATTAGCATTTTGTATGCGTTTTTACTTTAGGAATGTTGACAGCAAGAAGATCAAGCAAGATCTTTATGAGTTACCAAAAAATGATTCGTTTCTTTTATCTTAATCTTATGTTTTGGTTAATCATATAATGCTATGATCTTAAATCAGCAAGTATGCTCAGCGAGAATTCATAAAGTTGATCTTAATTTATTTGGGAGTGAAGCATATATACTATCGTATTGTCGATCTTAACATATGTCGGAGTGAGGCATAGATATTGTCATTGTTTGGTTGGTTTTATAATGCTAGTGAAAGAAATAATTTCCTTGATTATTTTCATTAATGAAAGAGTATATATACAATTTACAATTTCCATAATAGAAAAATATTATTCCTATTCTACTTCCAAAACACGATTCTACTTGTACAAGAATCCTACAATTGTGGTAAGTATACAATGCTAATTATATACAATTACTACAAAATATTTTGTTACTAAAAATAAGATATACACGGTGTGTATACCGTGTATATAACAGATTCCTACTTGTGATGGGTTTCCGTGATATACACGGTATACACAAGGTATGTGTATACCGTGTATACTTATGTATGTTTTCACACCCCCGTAGTCATAGCGGGCAGTCTTCGAACGCTGAGAATGTCCCTAAAATCTTCAAACAAGACCGAGGGAAGACCTTTGGTAAAGATGTCTGCAATTTGATACCTGGAAGGGACATGACAGACGCGTACTTGTCCTCGAGCTACCTTTTCGCGAACAAAGTGGATATCCATCTCTATATGTTTAGTGCGTTGGTGTTGAACCAGATTACCGAAAAGGTAGATGGCACTAATATTATCACAATAAACCAAGGTAGATTTCTGAATAGGATAATGAAGTTCTAAAAGAAGATTACGTAACCAACAGGATTCAGAGACCACATTGTCTACCCCTCGATATTCGGTCTCTACCCTAAAGTGTGATAATGTAGACTGACGCTTCGCAGACCATGAAACCAAGTTATTACCAAGAAATATACAATAGCCAGACGTAGAACGTCTGGTGTCGGGACAACCACCCCAATCAGCATCTGTATACGAGACAAGTGTAGACGTCGATGAAGGATATAAATGTAAGTCATAGTCAAGTGTCCCCTAGATGTACCGAATAATGCGTTTGAGCGCATGCATGTGCTCAACCCTGGGATCATGCATAAATAAATACACCTGCTGTACGACATATGTAATGTCTGGTCTCGTGAAAGTAAGATACTGAAGAGCTCTTGTAAGACTGCGATAGCGGGTCGGATCCTCGTAAGGTGAGCCAGCAGCAGCCCCTAGCTTGGGCTTACTATCAACGGGAGTGGAAGTGGACTTGTATAAGGACATACCAACTCGCTCAATGATTTCAGCTGCATACTTTCGTTGTGATAAGAATATCCCACCTGCATGACGAGTGACGGCAATCCCCAAAAAGTAACTTAAGGGCCCCAAGTCTCTCATAGCAAACTCAAAACTGAGCATTGTCATGACAGACTGGCGCAGAGCATCAGTAGAGGCAGTCACGATAATATCATCCACATATAATAGTATATAAGCCAGGGAAGCACCACAACGATATATGAACAACGAATTATCAGACCTACTGTGAGAGAACCCAATAGTCGAAACATAGTCTGCAAATCTCTTATACCAAGCCCATGGGGCCTGCTTAAGCCCATACAAGAACTTCTTCAATAAACATACATGATGAGGATATTTGGGATCTCTAAAACCCAAGGACTGATGCATGTAAACTGTCTCCTTAAGATCATCATATAAGAAATCATTCTTCACTTCTAACTAATGAATGGGCCATGCTTTCGAGAGAGCCAACCTGAGCACAGTGCGAATGGTAGCCGGCTTGACCACCAGACTAAATGTCTCACCATAATCCACACCAACCTGCTGAGTCTTACCATCACCTACAAGACGAGCCTTATGCCTCACAAAAGAACAGTCAGAATTTTCTTTATGAGTAAAAATCTACATAGACCGAATAATATTAATACCACACGGACAGGGTACCAACTCCCACATCTTTTTATCAATAAGAGCATTATATTCGTCGGTCATAACAATTTTCCAATTCGGGTCATTCAAAGCTAAAACTGGGTTACGGGGTAGGGGTGATTTAAGAACATTAGAATGGAGATTAAAATGTCTTTTTGGTTTAAAAATAGCCCGCTGACTACGAGTAACAAGTCTATGACTCGGGGGAGAATTGGGTGGATTTTAGGAAATAGCGGGACTGGTGACGGGCTGGCCAGCAGGCAGTGGGCCTGCTGGCCCAACACTGGACTCGAGAGCTGAAATAGTGGTAGGACTGCCTACTGGCCTATGACTGGAAACAAAATTGAGGGATGGACCGAGAATTGAGATCGGAGCAGGACTGGGTTGTAGCATCGACCCAGTAGCTGGACCCGTGTGGCAACGTGAGCCAACGTCAGTAGAAAGGAAGAGAAGACGGAAGGTTGTATTCAAAATCTTCCGCTTTGTTTTTTAAGGTGATAAAAAAGATTCGACAAAAAATGGGCATACATTCGAGAGAGAGAAGGATTGACCTATTCGAGGTCAAGGTCGATATTTTCAGGGTCATGTCTGGCCTTGATCTAGATCAAGTGAACACTACGAACCCAATTGAGAGGGTATACTCTAGTTCAGACTAACAACATGAATTCAAAAATGACCTTTCTCTCTTAGCTTTCCCCGCCTCCAGTTACCTGTCTTAAGTCTTGGATTCTACTGTAGATTCCTTGGATCTGGTCTTGTCGAACAGGTCCTTCGAACACAAAAGCCCACTAGCCGAGCTGAACTGGTTAGTGATTGAAACACTTCTTTATTGTAGGTCCAGCGGGCAGTGGGTCCGCTGATGGAATGTGGGTGTGGGACACATCTGATAAATGGTGGATAATATACGGGGATATATTGTCATCCAAAAAATTATTAGAACTAGGCCCTGGACTATTTACCTTGGCAAACGGATAGTGGGTTTCATCGAAAATCACATGTCGACTAATGATGATTTTATTTGATGATAAATCAAAACACTTGTAACCATGATGATCAGACGAATAACCCAAAAACACACAAAGAGTAGAATGTGATTGAAGTTTGTTAATTGTAGTTGACGGAAATAGTGGATAACACAAGCACCCAAAGACCCTAAAATGGGAATACGAAGGAATCTTATTATATAGGAATTGAAGAGGGGATGAATATGCCAAACCTTTGGTAGGAAGTATGTTAAGAAGATAAGTAACCATTTGTAGAGTGTGATGCCAAAAGGAAGGGGTACGGAAGCATGGACCATTAAAGTTCGGACAATATTATTAATAATACGAATTTTGCGTTCAACTTTCCCATTTTGTGAGGACGTATGAGCACAAGAAAAATAAAAATTTATTCCATTAGTACCACAAAAATCCCAAAACACTCTATTATCATATTCTTTGTCATTATCAAATTGAATATTTTTTATTTCGCGTTCGAACTGGATACGGATGGATGCTCTAAATTTTAAGAAAGTGAAAAACACTAGAGATTTTTCGCTAACGGAAAAGTCCATAAACAATTAGAATAGTCATCCAAAAATATAATATAATAACGATGGCCTAAAGAACTGAGAACAGGAGATGTCCATAAATCACTATGAATAATATCAAATGACATTAAAGGACGAGGATTAGAGTCTACAAACGGTAACCTAACAAATTTTCCTAGAGGACAAGATTGACAAAATGGTGTACTACGCGTACCCTTACAAGAAATAAAATTGTTTTTATCTAAGGAAGAAAAACTTGATGACCCTGGATGACCTAGACGTGCATGCCACAAGGAAGGAGCAAGATTTGCAAAAGTAGATGGCAAGACTTGAATCGAGAGACCGGATGTGGGCGTCGATACGCTTCTTCATCAGAGCAGTCCTCTTCCGCAGTTTTATTAGGCCCGTTCCATCCTCACACTCTAAGAAGTCATCTTGGCTAAGAAAGTGGCCACTAGGCCCCCCTCCCCTCTGCCGTCATGGTGGCCGAGTTCAATGTTTCTCTATCCGTCTCCAACAAACTATCACATCTCATGAGAGGAATCCCCGTCTTGAAATCCTTCACAGAAAATCCAAAAGGATAAAAAACAACAGACACCCAATTATTAGTGGTGAATTTACGAACAGACACCAAATTTTTAATTAAGTTAGGGGCATGAAGAGTATTTTTCAAGACAAGATGTGGATGTGGGGGAGACAATGTTTTATGACCGTAACCACGAATTAAAATTGAATTGTCATTACCGACAATTATGCCGCGAGAGTTGTTCAAATTAGAATAAGATGAGAGAGTACCTTGGTCGGACGTCATGTGGGTAGTGGATCCGGTGTCCATGTACCAATTAAGGTCCGAGGAATTTAATCCAAGCGTGTGCATCACGGCTTCAATGTCGGTAGATATGAGGCCCACTGCATGATGGGCTTGCGGAGGCCGAGGCCCAAGCACACTAGCCTGCTGCCCCGGCCCAGAACCTGCTCTCGGTACCCACTAATTCTGGGCAGAATTGGGCCTGGAAGCTGAACCCGAAAACTAGGCCCAATTAGGAAGTTGGGCATACAACGGTACATAGGGGTTGTGTGGCCCAGGCCCACTGGCCTAGTTCTACGCCATGGGCCCTAGGGCTGTGGCCAGTTAACTTGTGTCCCACTTCCCTGAGGCCCATTACCACCCATGTTATTGCCACATCAATTGTCACCACAGTTTTTACCATTATTTTTGCGATTCTGACCCTTTTTTCTGCCACCGTTATTGTGGTTTTGGCTGAAATTGTTGGAGATGGATGGAGAAAAATTGGACTCAGCCACTATGACGATAGAGGGGGCCCCAGTGGCCGCTTTCTTAGCCAAGCCGACTTCTTTGAGTGTGTGCATGGAACGGGCCTGATAAAACTACGGAAGAGGATTGCTCTGACGAAGAAACGTACTGACGCTACTATAGGCCTCATAGAGGCCTGCAACCATATAAAGAACAAGAGGATTGTTAGTAACGATGCACCAACGTTGCGGAGTTGGTCCGTCAATTCTTTCATCCTTTTGAAGTATGCTGAAACGTTAGGGAAATCTTCCATATTGACGTGGGAGAATTCCTGCTCGCTCAAGAGTAACAACACAAGAATTTTGATTATCTTGGAATATGTCACGCACTCCATTTCAAGCATCCATCACCGTAACGTCTGGTTCAATAATCATCTGCAACAGGTCGGTAGATATAGTGGAGTAAATTCATTGAAGAACGGTAGCATCAAGTGTCGTCCATAACTTAGGATCATCCTCGGGTTTTGGAACCTCCGTATCCGCAGGAGCCACATCGATTATGTGATGGAGGACTTGATGCGAGCATGCATGAACTTTGAACAATTCGGCCTATGTCGCGTATCAGACCTTTTCTATTTCAAGAATAATAGGGATGTGATTCTTGATGTTAGAAACTGTAAGGGCAAGGTGAAACGTGTTCTTAGCCATAATAGCATCGCAAGACGTGATGTAGGGATTTTGGAAGAGAATTTAGGAAGAGGGAAGACTCTGCCGGGCATGGAAATCGAGAGAAGGGGGCTCGGAAACCGATGCACAATTTGGACGAAAATTGGGAAGAAAAATATTAACCTAGACTTCTGATACCATGAAAGAAATAATTCCCTTGATTATTTTCATTCATGAAAGAGTATATATACAATTTACAATTTTCATAATAGGAAAATTCTATTCCTATTCTACTCCCAAAACCCTATTCTACTTATACAAAAATCCTACAATTATGGAAGTATACAATGCTAATTATACACAATTACTACAAAATATTTTGTTTTCATATAATCTTTATCACTGCTGCTTGTCATTATTAAAAGTAGGTATGATTGAAAATTTGAGCCTTGTTCTTTAAAAGTGAGCACAGATTGAAACTGAAACTCATGCGTTAAAAGTGAACGTGAGTTGAAATTGACCCAAACGTTTAAAGTAAGCAAGGGTTAAAAAATTGAGCACATACATTAAAAGTGAGCATGAGTTGAAAATTGAAGCTCATGCATTAAAGTAAGCATGAGTTAAAATTATTTTTGAATTAAAATATATGTAACAACAAGATTGTTGAAAATTTGATTGAAAATCATCTCCACATGTAGTACTCCAGATATCTCTTTTTTGTGATAAAAAACTTTATTGTCGTTGAGTTGGTTGCAACTTGAACTGATCCACCTTGAACATGTCTTCAACCTCATTTAACCATTGGCTTTGACACTATTTGTTGGGATCGAAATAATCAGGGCGTCATGCGAAAGATAATAATTGCAAACCTTGAATAATGATAAATCAGACAACAAAAACTATACTAAAAAGGCATAATATTCTATATGGTTTGATCAATTGATCTACATATCAAAAATTAATTAAAATAATAAAAACTATTGAGGAAAAAATCTTTTCCTATATTACGGTTCAATTTTACGCGAAGGCATAAAAGCTACTAAGAGGTTGTTGGTACTCTAAGTCGGATAATTCTTTTTAGAGTCACACCGGAGAAGGTGTTAGACACACCGGTATTAAGGATCCGTCGAATATGGTTGACCTTCGGATTCTATAGCATGCTTAAATGATGTGAATTGCTTAAAATATTTAAAGTCCAGCAAAATTCTTGTCTCATTCATTTATTTCAAACTCAAAGGTTTTTTTAAAACAAAAGAGTTAACTTCCGCCAAAAATGATGTGCACAAGGGTAATTTAGTCAACTTATTTACGGACTAAGAACACTCATAGATTAATTTGAGTAAAACTCCACTATTAGTCTAATAAATTGTCCAATATCAATTGCACCTTTTGAAAATCTTTTAAAGTTGAAAAGAGGATAATCGATTTGAAATGACAAGTTTTGTGTTTGAAAGAATAGAAAACAAGTTTTCCTTTTGATGCTATATCCCCAAAAGTCAACCCTTACTCCACACTTTACTCAAAGCCCATATCCAACTCAAGTTCAAAAAAGTGTTTTAGGTCCTTAAAATTATTTGAGTTGGGCTTGGCCCACAAAAATCAGCTTTGATAATGTCTTTTTAGTTCCAAACTTAGTCCAAACGGTTTCAGTAAATCATTTCATATCAAAACCTTATTAAAACATAATCCATTTTTTAATTAGGGTTTCTTAGAATACAAGGCACATTTCAAACAATTCAGCCAATTAAGTTGAAGTCCAAAACATTTAGTTGAAGTTCAAAACATTTTCAATTAATTTCAAGTTTTAAAAATAGCCCAATTAATGTTGAGGCCCAAAAATAGTATACTCTAAGTTCGAAAGCTTATTTTTTGTTCCGATTCCTTTAAGGTATAAAAATAGTCTGTTTTCTTTAAAATTCAATTTAACCAAGTTTTGAAACTCATTTATGGCGATGGTAGGTGTGGTGTGGTGTGGTGTGGGGTGGGGTGGGGTGGGGGTGGAGCTGATGGTTATGGACAGAGTGGTGGTAAAAATTTTTCATATAAAAAATACTTAATGATATTAAAACATTGTTCAAGATCTTAATAATCAAAATAAAAACAAGCTCTAGACAAAATCTAAAAATTTCACTCTACACTCTCTCCCTCTTTTTCTGCTACCACGACGTGCTTTGGGTTTACTCTCACACGTACACCATTGATCTATTGACGTGTTCGATTTCCCGCCGGCGAACAACCGCCGTTGCCTCTGGTTGTGCCTCTCAATCTCGCGAATAACTACCCCACCTCCATCGCATTTGTTTTTTTACGCTAAATGTTATTATTGTTACACAAGTTTTTCTTCTCTGTAAAAGAACATGGGAGAAAAAAAATTCACTGTAAATGTATTGAAATTGTAAAGCATTCATCTCAAATGTTGAGGTTGAAGATTGATTTGTTCATGTTTTTTGCTGGAAAATGTGGTTTTTATGCCGAATGTTGCTGACAAAGAGTTTAATTGAGAAAAGTGGCAAAATTTTATCCTTTTCTATCCTTTTTAATGGGAAAATTATGCTCTATTTCCATGAAAACTATTTTCATAAAAAGTGCAATCTAGTTCTTATTGACGACGTCCTTTTGCCTGAGTTCATATAGACACTGTAAAATTATCAGATCTATGGTTATTTGATACAGATCTAGTCGAAAAATCTTTTCTGGCAATCTTAATTTTTCTCCGATAATTTCTGTTTGTGTGTAAATAGTGTATAATATGTGTATCATTAGTGTGTATAAATTATACACTAATTATATGTTGATTATATATTTATTATACATAAATTATACAACAATGATATATTTTCTACACATATATTGTAGAGATGCATATTCTATATAAAAATAATAATACAATTTTATACGTATGATACATTTTCTATACATCTACAATAGTGATACATATTCTACACAACAATGATATAAATTCTATACAATATTGTTTCTATACAATTTCAAGCCTCAAGAGGTGTCTAAATGCTATTAGTGACTAGATGCACCAAGACATTCAACTAGAGGAGCTTTCATTTCACAAGGTTCATGCAATTCAATGTGCCCTCACAACAAGAAAAGTCTCATACTCACTCCAAAATTTCTTTTCAAAACAAGGGACAAACAAGATCACTCACACTCACAAGAAATGTCAAGTGCCACAAGTATAATGTCATAGGCTTGCCTTTATTTTAAGTCACTACTACTCAAAGAGTGCTTGGTTTCGGATCTCTAAGGACTTTCTCAAGCTTGTAATGTAGGCTTAGGGGCGGGTAGGATATTCATTTAGGTACAAGTGACTTTTCCCTCCTTTTGCACTACATGTTTTTCATTCAATATCTGAACTTCTTCTTTTGTTTTTCAACTTCCTTTTCCACCTCTTTTATTCAAGTATCCCCTATTTTATTCCTTTCTTTTTTGTGGTTCATTTTCTCTTTTATTTTCTATTATTTTTGCATTTTATTTTCTTCTTTTTCTCAAATTTCTTTTCTTTTTTTTAGAACCACTCACATCACAATTTTCTTCTCTTCTTTTCTCTTGCATCTCACCTCCCAACTTAGGTTTTTGGCCTCAATTATCATTTTTTATGCATTCAATGAGGGATTTAGTTCAAAAGATGGTTTATTTCAAAAAGGGATTTGGTTTATAATGTGGTAGCCAAAGAAAAAGTCAAAAAAGCTCAAAAGGGGACAACTAGTTCTCTCAAATCATGGGTAAGTCAAAGAAGTCTTTAATCAAGAAGGTTCACTCTCATGTGCAGGCCTAAGATCATTTCCTCAACCAAGCAACTCTAGTTTTGCGGTAACAAATCAACGAGGTAACTTCTAGATGACACAAGCAAACACAAAATAGCAATCAAATTCTCACCACTCTATGCACATGAACTACAAGAACCGCTACATTTTATACTCTCTATCGAACACAAGGCTATCATCTCATTAGATTCAAACACAAGTAGACATAGAGTCACAAAATGAGGCATGCTTTTATAGAACAATCAATTATAGGGCAATGCTACTCTTATTTTCAAAATTCAATTTTTCGAGGGGTGTTACCAAAACCAAAAAGCGCTACACATACTAGAAACTACAAACAAGCACCAACCAAGTAAAATTATTCTATCACTAGGCCATGGTTACTAAACATACACCCTTGGAAAAGAATCAGACAAAAAAAAAACCAAAGGGAACAAAATATAAAAATACGAACTAAACACATTTTAAACATGTAAACTAACACATATGTACAAGCTAATTGTCATTTCATTCCAAAAAACATACAAGGTACCCCAGCCCCAACTTTAAAAACAGGTATTGTCCTCAATGCATAAAATAATGTGAAGTACATGACAAAAAATTTAAGGGTCTCCCTGAGGCGCACTAAGCTCCCTCCTGAGTCTGTCACACAGAAGTGGCCTTTGGTAGGGCATAAGTGCCTTGTGACTGTGGAGTGGGGATGGGTGCTCTGTATCGCCCATCACAGGCTCACTTTGTGGTGGTGGTGGTGGACTGGTCTTTGGGGACTATGGAGTGGTGCCCACAACTGGTGGAGGAGTAGGACCCCCAGTATCAACATCTGTATATGGCTCCTGGCCACTCCACTCGTACCAATCATAGAGGTATCCTCAATTCTGTGCCACCACCGCCTCAAGAACCATCTGCTCTGTCAATAACAGGTCTTCCTCAACTATCTTTGCTACAGAACGGGGCTTCTCAAGCCCCTCCTCATCAGTCTAATCATCATCCTCATCAACATATGCCTGCCTATGGGAGTCATCTGGAGTCTCTCTAGTACCCTCTCTCTGACCCTTAAACCCGAGCACATTCATCTGCTATGGCTCTACACTTTGTGGATAGAGCGGGATACCTAGAAGGTCATCAATCTCAACAGTCTTCAAGTTCTCTACTTTCTTCTTCATGCTATCTATGTCTGCCCGAATTGAAGAAACATCACCGCCGCTATCGGCCTCCAATCTATGTACCCGAAATTTCAAGAGGACAAGTGCATCACTACGCTCTTCCTGTCTCTGTTGCACCATACCCAAGGCATCTCTGATCAGGGATAAGGCACTACTAATCATCTTCGAAATGCTCGCCTCAAGATGAGAGGATTGAGTATCGACAATAGCAGCAATCTGGTCGATCTTCACTATATCGGCCCTCGATAGAGCGAGCTCGATTCTCATAAAAGTTGAAGGTGCATGAGGAGTAGGGGCTGTTAGATCTAGAGTACCTGTCGATGTAGAAGTGCCGACTACGAAGGGAATAGATTAAGTAGGGTAGGCCGATGTGGTGGCATGTGTCTCTGTCTTCTCATATGTGGATCCCTCCAAATCAACATGTGGGAGGTGTCTACTGAGGCATTGGTGGTTCTCTTATTCTTTCTCCCTTGCCTTTCCTCAGCTTGAATCCTCAAAATATCATATGTAAACAAGGCATCAACGGAATTATCCACTCAAGGCAAATCAGGTGTTGGGTCGATGACACAACTCTATAACAAAGCAAGGGAAAGGGAATGAGGTCCTTTCTTGCTAAGCTCTCTTGTCAAGCTCTTTCTTAATCATATCTCCGACATCAATATGGACTCGGCTCATGATGCAAGCAATCAAAATAATTTTCTCCAACCGAATGTCTATCTCATTGTATTATGGTTGCAGACAGCTACTCACAAAGCTTAGCCAAAACTTGGCCTCAGTGCTCAAGGTGTTCTTATAAATCTTCTTGCCCTCGGCAATCCACTCCGGTGTCGCATTGGTCATAATTGTAGCTGCCTATGGATTCTCATCATCTAACCGGCCTGTGATTTTGATAGCAAACTCATTGTAATCACGCTCAAGGCTAGGATGAATGGCGTTGTTGATTTTAGTGAAACCACAAAGAACGGTGACCCCACGAACCTCTACCTCCTTGAGCAATGCCTTAGGTTGCCCCTTTGTTCTCTTTGGTATAAAGGCGGCATAGGAGGCATAGAACTCACAGACCAATTCCTCGTTGTATTGAGGCAATGTTTCAAGGAATCACTACCACTCATGGAAGGTTATCAAGTCCCATACTCTCGAGAATCGGTCCCTCAAGCCGTTCATAGAAATTCGCTTCTCCTCAAAGAAGGTCCGTCTACTCCTTACTTTTCTGATAATGTTCTTTGGACCCCTTGACATTGAACCTTTTGACCTCCTGGCCCTCTTGTGCCTTAACTCATCCACTCAGGAAACCTTCTTCGTAACATCCCCCTCATCAGATTGGGAGGATGAATGTATTGTAGCATAGGAGATTTGTGACCCCTCATCACTGAAACAATGTTGTTGGAGTGCTTTCTTTTGTTGCCCAACTCGGTGGTTGCCTTTTGAGTTCGCAATGTTAGCTTGCCTTAACTTTGGGATATCAATCTAGCTGCAGTAGGCCTCAAGGAACTAGTCAGTTGTGATAGCTCATTGATGGTGATACCCTTTTGTGTTTGTGTTTGTGTTTTCTTTGGAGCCATATCTGCAAACAAAAGACGTGATGATTCTTGGATTATGGTACAAAAATCAAAATAAAATATTTTTGTGTTTTTCCTAAAGTAATTGCAAGAATAAATCACAAAAAACAAACAAGAAAATTATACTACAAATTGAAAAACAAAGAACAAATGTAGAATTATAGAAACAACTTTAGTGATTGTAGACCTGGTCTGCGGGCCGCAGTCCAGACTTGCGACATCGCAAACCCAGACTGCGGTCCACAGACCACGATTGCACTTTTATCCAAATATTTTTAAAGTCACTTGGCAATTTTCTAGCCTATTTTATAGTCCGCAGAACCATTCTGTGGCCCGTAAAAGGCATAGCAGAATTTCCTTTCAAATTTCTTGATTCACTGATTATTTTGCAGACTGGGTGCCCTTTTGAGCTCCGTAGAACCAGTATGCGGTTCGCAAACGAGTGCACATTCGGTGCATTTTGGGTTATTGTCAAGGATTTCATCTCAATTTATCAGAACTCGGTGTTGCTACACCCATATAAGCACAATATACATACATACAAATGACTTAATACATGCTTTCAATTAGAGCTCGTAGGTACTCATACTTCACTACGACTTCAATTAAAAAATAATTTCAACATTTATAGGCATGCTTAGGCAATTTTTACAATTACGATCGATTCACACACTTCCCACTCAAATCAATGACCCAAATTTTAGAATAGTGCAATTAAACCCAAGCCCAACCCCTATATGCAATCAATTTCACAAAATTCCAACAATTCCAAATTCACATTCTTTATGATTTCTAATCAATAGGGATAAATAGGGCAATGAAGGACAATCACACAACCTAAGAGTTACATAGGTCACACATGAACAACAGAAAATCATCAGCGGACCTTACAAGTTAATTTTTATGAGCAACACTCCTCTTTTACCTATTTGTGCAAGAAAAAATAAAAAGGAAAACATACATGTTGCGCGACTGAGAGACGAGGAATATATGATGTGAGGTGAGGTGGACCTTGTGCGAAAGAGTTGCATATGTAAGGGAGTGTAACGGGTTAAGAAGAAAATGGAGTACATGATTTTGAATTGCAAGGGAGAAAGAGAGAATGAGAAAAAAATTAGGGCTGAAAGCCTTTTTATACCTTACGCCCGAATTGCGGTGGAGTCGAGTTGCAGTTCCAGTCCTAAATCCTCTGACCTAGCTGACGTGGCACTCACTTTTTGATCACAGAACTGGATTGCGGTCCGAAAAAGGTCTGTTTCTCCATAATTTTACCCAAAATCTTCCAGGTACACTGTGTAATTCTGCGGAATGAAATGTGGTCCGCAGTTTTGGTCGTAGTTGTCGCGCCCGATTTTGACCCGCGGGCTTCGCGACGCGATGGGTCGATTTCCTCTGGATTGGATAAAAATGTTTGCTTTGAGGAGTCGCCACCTAATTATTCTAAGGTGAATTAGGGCACCTAAATACTAACTAAAAGCTGCAAAATAACTCCAATTTTGTGGTCTGCGAAACTAATGAGATTCCAGGTAATGGTTCTTTATTATCCTAAAGGGAAGGGGTTAGGCATCCTTTAAGATCCGCTAACTTGCGGTTATCCGATCAAACTCAGGTTAATTATTATACTAAGAAAAATGCATGTTTTTACAAGTATAAAAATAATGTTGCAAGTAGATAATAAAATGATGCATTTTGTACATGTAAAGTTGAGAGAAAAAATAAATAAATATGCATCTGTATGAAAATTGATAAAAATATATGCAAGGTGATTTTTTATGGGCAACGGGCCTAAAAATAGATAAACTAGCGATTAACGATTTTAAAACTAACCGAGCCTAAAAATAAATAAACTAGCGATGAGTTTCAAGTTTTAGACTACCCTATTAATTAATTCTAAGTCTACCTATTCTAAACATTTCAATAATTTCACGAGTACAATAATATTACAATACAGAATGAAATAAAGCTGAATTAAAGAAAGTAAAAAAAAAACAACAATAAAATAAATAATCTCTTAGGGATATTTATCTTCTTTGACTTTATCCCTTGCAAGTTGTCAAGAATAAACGGTTAGAAACAATAGAATATACATAACTTCGGATCCGTATCCAAAACAGTAAATGTTTTGATTACGGAGGGCTCAGACTTAAATTTTGAAAAGATCATTCCAATCACGTCGTGGCTGCGAACATATGACTCGTTGGTCATTTTAGTTGCCTTGCCTATCGAACATGTTGGTCTTTCGGGTGAAAAAGATTTAAGTTTCATCCTTGCTCAGAAGTTTTATTTTCCGTCTTTACAACTGTGGAGGCCTAAAAAATCGACGGATATTTTTTCATCGGCCAATGTAGTATAATATTCAAATCAGCAAAATGGTACCGGAAACAGTAAAAAAAAATAGAAACCGAGAAATGATGTCCGAAGGGACACGACCTCAAATTTAATTTCATTGGTCAGGGTGCAGTATTTATTCAAAGCGGTAAAGCAGTAAAGCAGCGGTAAAGCAGTAGTAAAGCGGTAAAATAGTAAAGCAGTAAAGATATCCGTGTATGGATATTTAAATGCCAAAATAAACCAACAGTTTGCAATTAAAACGTCCGACCCGAATTCTGAAATTTTCGGACCGAAGCAGGATTCGAATCTGCTTCTGAAATCCCACCCGAGACAGAACAGTGATCCGGCTCGGATTTCGGGTCGACCCGATCGGGAATCAAACATTTTTTTTGATTTATTTTCAGATAACCAACAACAAAAATACAAAAATACAAAAAATGAAATTTACTTGACCCGGGCTGACCCGACCCGAATCACATGTCCCGACCCGAATCAATTTTTCTCAGATTTTCAAATTTCCAACAACAGAATATTAAACACAAAAATCTGGAATTTACTCGAATCGGGTCGATCCGAATCTGATGTTTCACCCCGAATCGATTTCTTTCCAAATTTCAGATAACCAACAATAGAATATTAAACACAAAAATCTGGAAATTTACTCGAATCGGGTCGACCCGACCCGAATCGGACATTTCAACCCGAATTGATTTCTTTCCAACTTTCAGATAACTAACAACAAAATATAAAATACAAATCTGGAAATTTACTCGAATCAGATCGACCCGACCCGGATCAGTGGATATTTCAACCCGAATTGATTTCTTTCCAAATTTCAGATAACCAAGAACAGAATATTAAACACAAAAATATGGAAATTTACTCGAATCGGGTCGACCCGACCCGGATCAGTGACCCGACCCGAATCAATTTTTTTTCTCCAAATTTCAGATAACCAACAACAAAATATAAAACACAAAAATCTGGAAATTTACTCGAATCGGGTCGACCCGACCCGAATCGGACATTTCAAGCCGAATCGATTTCTTTCCAAATTTCAGATAACCAACAACAGAATATTAAACACAAAAATTTGGAAATTTACTCGAATCGGGTCGACCCGACCCAGATCAGTGACCCGACCCGAATCAGATGTTTCAACCCGAATCAATTTTTTTCCAAATTTCAGAAAACCAACAACAAAATATATAACACAAAAATCTGGAAATTTACACAAATCGGGTAGACCCGACCCGAATCGGATGTTTCAACCCGAATCGATTTTTTTCCAAATTTCAAATAACCAACAACAAAATATAAAACACAAAAATCTGGAAATATAACTAAACCGGGTCGACCCGACCCTACTCAAATCGGAAAATCCAAAACAGTGAACAACAACAACAAAACAAAAAAGATTTTCGGATTGGGATTCGCGAAGCTAGTAGAAGTATTTTAACCCCAAAATTTAAGAACAAAACTCATCCTTTTCTTTCGGATTTTGAACTCATTTTTCGATCTTATTTTCGATTTCTTTTCTCGAATTTCTTGACCTTTTTGAGAATCCGAAAATCAAAAAAATTCCTCTTTAAACCCGGAAATCCGACCTCCGAAAAATCCCCCGAAATGAATAAACAAAAGGGGGGGTTTTATAGATGGCTTACCCCCCAAGAACGAGTTTGAAATTCGAATAAAAGGGTTAAAAATCTGATTTTGGAAGCGGATTTTGGGGGTATGAGTTGCGGATTTTAGGGGATAGGGGTATAGGTGAAGGTGACCGGCGTGTTTTGGGGGTGGGTTGGTCGGCAACGTGATGGGTGTGGGGCATGGGGTGTGCGGCGACTTGGGGGGGTTGAGAGAGAAAAGGGTCTTGTTTTTTTGTTTTTTTGGTTTTTAGGTTTAAGGGTTTGTTTTGGGGATTAAATGGAAGGGAATTGGGTTTGCGGGTGGGCCAACCGAATTGGGCGGCGGGTAGGGGAAAAAAAGGGGATTGGGCTTAGGGTTGTGGCATAAAGAGAGGGAGAAATTGGGCTGGGTCGGTTGGGCTTGGGGTGTGGGGCGAATGGGGTGGTTTCGGTTGGGCTTGGCCGAAAATGGGGGTGGCCAAATGGGCTGCCCCTTTTAAAATGGGTATTTGTTTTTGGGGTTGGGAAATAAATGGGTTATGAGTTTAAAATATAAAAAGGGGTTTAATTATATAAAAATAAAGCTTTGCAAAATTTATAAATTGTAAAGATGATAATATGATAAAATATAATATTTGTAAAATGCTTGATGCTTAAATAAAAAATAAAAATGCGATGTCGTTTTGTCAAAAATAAAATAACATATAATATTAGGATAAAAGTATGATTATGATATATAAAAAATGCAAATGACAAATAAAATACAAATAATAGTAATAATAATGATATATATACATATATGTGCCTATATTTTAAAATTATCTTAAGGTGTCAAAAATATAAAAAATTGCAAATAAAAGCAGAAAAGATGGGACAAAATTGGGTGTCAATAGTCGTTCCTCCTTTTTCTGAGTCCCATTTTTCAAACTTCCTATAGAGTTTTGCGGTCCGCAGATCGTGATCGTCGTCCACATAAGAGGCCGCATAATAGTATCTCTTCTTCCTTTGATATTTTGCACTTCTTTCCATCTTTTCTCCTCATTTTTTTCCTGTGTTTCCAGATCCTACACACTTAACAAACTATAAAAACACACAAGTGAACAAGAAAACAAAAAAAATACACTAAAACATTGGGTTGCCTCCCATTAGTGCTTGATTTAACGTTGTGGCACGATTATTGTTACCACATTTTCTTCAAGGTTCATGGAGGGTGATGATTATGTTCACCCTATGATCGTCCATACTTCCCAAATAATGCTTGACTATTTGGTCATTCACCTTGAAAGGGTGACCGACTTTGCTTTTCAATTAAATGGCATCATAAGGGAATACCTTCATCACTTTGAAAGGGCCGGACCATCTTGACTTCGACTTTTCGAGGAACAACTTGAGTCTAGAATTGTAGAGCAAGACCAAGTCCAAGGATGAAAATTTCAGCTTCAAAATTTTTTTGTCATGGAGGAACTTTATCTTGTCTTTGTAAAGAACATAACTTTCATAAGCTTGGAGATGGTTGTCATCCATCTCGTTGAGTTGATCCACCCTTAACTGTGATGCATTCTCCTAATCAATGTTGAGTTTCTTCAATGCCCAAAGTGTCTTGTATTGTACCTTTACCGGAAGATGACATGACTTGCCAAATACCAACTTATACGGTGACATACCAATAGGAGACTTGTATGTTATTCTATACGCCCACAAAGTGTCATCTAGCTTTCTTGACCAATCCGTCCTCAAGAGATTCACGTCCTTGTCAAAATACTCTTAATCTCTCGGTTGTACACTTCCACTTGACCACTTGTTTGGGGGTGGTAAGGAGTTGTCACCTTATGCTTTACCCCATATTTCTCAAGAAGAGAGGCAAACACTCTATTGCAAAAGTGAGAGCCTCTATCACTTAAGATAGCTCTAGGGATCCCAAATCAAGTGAAAATATTTTTTTTGAGGAATGCAGTGACACTCTTCCCTTCATTATTCACAATGTCTACGGCTTCAACCCACTTGGACACGTAGTCAACTGCCACAAGAATATATTTATTGCCAAACGAACTCACAAATGGCCCCATGAAGTCGATTCCCCACATATTAAACAACTTCACCTTAAAGATAAGAGACATAGGCAACTCATGCCTTCCAGAGACATTACATTCCCTTTGACATTAGTCCTAATTCTTCACAAACTCATGGGAATCCTTGTAGATCATTGGCCAATAAAAGCCACTTTGAATAATTTTGGAAGCCATGCGTTGACTAGCATGATGGCCCCTAACCGGTGAAGTATGACATGCTTCCATGGTAGGTAAAGTTTCAACTTCGGGCACACATCTTCCAATCATATTTTAAGCATAAATCCAGAAGAGATAATGTTAATCCGAATAGCAATGTTGGGAGTCTCTCAAGAATTTCTTCTTTTGATGAGAATTTAGATGATCCGACATGATTCCACTCACCAAATTCTTTGTGAAATTGGCATACCAGGGGATGAGATCTTAAGATGATGAAAAGACTTGCTCATCCGGAAAAACATCATTGATTTTCAATTCATTCGTTGGCCTACTGACCTCTTCAATCCTTGACAAATGGTTCAGCTACTTGGTTCTCACAACCCATTTGATCTTTTATCTCAAAATCAAACTCTTGTAGAAGGAGTATCCACGTAATCAAGTGTAGCTTCGCATCCTTCTTTGCTATTAAGTATCGGAGAGCTGCATGATCAGAATAGACCACCACTTTAGAACCACATAAATAAGACCGGAACTTGTCAAATGCAAAGACAATGGCTAGCAACTCTTGCTCCGTCACCGAACATTTCTTTTGAGCTTCATTGAGTGATCTACTTGCATAGTAATCGGGTGAAAGATTTTACCATGTGTTTGACCCAACATAGCTCCAATAGCTGTTCCACTTGCATCACACATCAATTTGAACGAAAGATCCCAGTTTGGAGTCATAATAATTGGAGCTAAAACCAACTTTTCTTTCATATCCTCAAATGCTTTGAGGCATGCTTCATTGAATTCAAACTTAACATATTTTTCTAGGAGCTTGCACATTAGGCTAGTGATCTTTGAGAAATCTTTGACGAATCTTTGATAATGTCATAACCCTTTTTCAGGAAACGTGGTGGCACCTATGTAATCCCACCACATAGGCGAACCACTCCCAACTCATTTAACATGATAAGACATAAATAAAAGTGAAAGAAACATAATACTACAAAAGTTGTCTGATAATATAAAGTGGAAGAAAATGATAAGCCTGATACATCCAAAATAACCCCACGAGATCTAGTATGTGAGTAAATGAGCTCTAAAACAACAATATAGTCTGAAAATCAATGGCATCAAGTACCAAACTGGATACATAATACTGAAGTTTGAAGACATGTCTCTAGGTCAAAATGTAAGACAATAAAGAAGATAAGCAATTCATGGCATGCTGAAGAAGGCATCCTTACCCTAATAGCTGGGGATCAACCACTCAAACTAAGCCACACGGTCTCGAGCAAGTCGTCGGATCTGTATCTGCATAAAAAAGATGCAGCAAATGAGCATGAGTACCAATGTACCCTTGTAGACGTCATTTACCGATAACGATAGAAGGTACATAATCAGAGATAAATACCAAGTTGACACCACGTAATCCTATACTACACAATTCAATAACCCAAGTAAAGTCACATAGTCCACATAAAGATTCATAGAGTTCACATGTTTCCTTATTTCAATAAGAGTTCATATTTAGTTACGTAACGAGATCCAAGAATTCTACAATAGTTCAAGTATCTAGAAGCAAGAATAAACCTTTCATGTTTAGAGTTTAGCCAAGTGATCAAGAATCACTTCCAATACAAGTCCATTCACAAGTAATCAATGGTATGCCATGTATATGTATGAAATGAATGCATATGCCAGATACTTTTCCATCAACTGGTATACACACTTTACAGGGTTTTCCATATAATAGTGACCCATAAGGGACCCGTGAAGTCCATATACTCATCCGCTCTGGAGAACTCATCAGATCACGGAGCCCAGCTCTGGCCTGTCATAATATCATATTGCAGGCGTGTAACTTTGATCCCTGCGTATCAATATCATCTTTGTACTGCCATAATCTCGACAATGTACATACATTTCCCGGTCCCTTGGACCCACAACATAATCATACCACTCCAATATCAATATCATTAGAACCATGAGTGTATGAATGCAAGTGACATATATAAAGAAGATATCATGATACAATGAGATGCAACCAAATAAGAGATGAAATATCACATGCTTTCAAGAATTCATTACGCATGCACTGTCCCAGTACAATCCAAGATATCATATTGAAAGCATATGTGATGAGAAAACATATCAAGCAACTATAGCGATAAGCCCACATATGGCGACAAGACCAAATAATCAGCAGTTGGAATCAACATGAGGCTGATTTCCCAAACCTCATCATCACAATTTAACACTGGTACCCACTCAAACGTTCATCACAACTGCCTAAGTTGTACCCCCAAAATGCCCAATACCCTCAATATTTACAACTAATTACGCACTTCTATGACGATCAAGCTTCAGTGACAGCCTTTCCCTTCCTCTGCACCTCGTGATGGTCGAAGTCTATTCATGCATATAGTAATCATTAATTTATAAGAGTTACACAAAATAAAGACATAACCTTTAACAAAGCAAGACCACAATATCGAACCCAGACCCACTTCACCAAGACTCAAACTTTAATACACAGTAACCAAGATTAAATACTGGGTAGTCACCTCTTTAAGTTAATTGAAAATCTAAATACATTCGAACCCCCAATTAAACAATAAACAAAATCCCCAATTCAAAACCCTATAATTTTCCCCAATTGGAAATAGGTTCCTACAACAAAATTTAGCCATTAAACATGATAATATATCATAACCCAACACTAATTCATGATAATACAAGTAAACTAATTCATAAACCTCCATTAAATCAATAACTTAATGCTCTTAAACTCTTAAACATGCATAACTCACCTTCCCCAAATCATATTACTACTATATCACAATTAACAAAGAACTTAAAAGCATAAACTTAATCCACAAAGGAAGAATCATTTACCCCAAAGATGAATTTACTCCTAGGGTTTTGAAAATACTCTAAGGCAGCATTGGTTTCAAGGGTTTCTATTTTGGGAAAGAGAATTTAGACATAGGGAAATTTATAGGACACATGAACAGTATTCCTGCCCTAGCAGAATCGACTTCACTGGAGCAGACCCATTGTGGTGGACCAAAGCCTCACTAGGGAGGTGTCACTTGACACCTCGCCTCATCGCTACGAAAAACGCGACTCGACAACGGCGGACTCACCCCTGTGGACAAATCCTCTGCCACAGTGGAAACCCACCATCTCCTCAACTTTCGCTTCGATAAGCCAACCCCTAACTGAGGCGGACATAGTGTCGTGAGCCGGACACCAGACATCAGCAAAGGAAAAAATATCCAATCTCATATCAAACACCCAAAATACTCCCGAGACCCCGCGAACACAAACAATACATGCTCGTCTATGGTAAACAACACTACAACTCGCTCATACCCTCAAATTTCACAAATAACCGAGCTAATATATAATTTCTAAAAAATCATCCGGAAAAGCAATTATCTAAACCTTTCAAATAAAGTCACAAAACACATATGATTACCTCGGAAAGCAAACCAATGACTCAACTATGACATAAATGACCCTCCAGGAATACTGGAAGTGACGAAACCTAAAAATTAACTCATCAAGCCAAAAGGAAACTTTGAGTCAAACTAACGAACTCTAAGTTTCCAAACTTTGGATTTTTTCATCCGAAATGAATATAAATGGACCTCAGGATCTGTGCCACCCATCCACACACATCACAAACCCCACACAGAGTCTATGGGAAAGGTCAAATAAGCAAGTAAGAGTCCTTAGCTACAACTGACCGGATGGGTCGTTACATCAGATACCAATTAAGCAACCACTCATCCTCGAACGGAGAGAAACGAACAAAGGGAATATACAGGAAGAAGTGAAAAAGCCAAGATATCTACTCTGCATATTGGATTCGGTCTCCTAAGCTGCCTTTTCCATATGATGATGCCTCCATTGAACCTTCACATAAGTTATCTCCTTCGATCTCAAATTCCTCACCTGCCTGTCTAGGATAGGTACAAGCTCCCTCTCAAACTCCGAATTCTGATCAAGCAATACGGAGTCCTATTGGATAATATAAGAACCATCAATATGATACTTCTTCAGCATAGACACATGGAAAACTGGATGAACGCCTGAAAGACCTGGTGGCAGGGCTAACTTATATGCCACATCCCCCACTCTATAAAGATACTTAAATGGTCTGATATACCTCGAACTCAACTTCCCCCTCGTGTCGAACCTCATCACACCCTTCATGGGTGAAACGTTCAGAAGAACCTTGGCACCAACTATGAACACTAAGTTTCGGACCTTCCGGTCCACATACTCCTTTTGCCTACTCTGCGCTGCCAGGAGCTTGTCCTAGATCACCTTTAATCTCTCTAAAAAATCCCTCAACAAATCAATACCCCAAGGTCGAACCTCGAAAATATCAAATCAACCAATGGCAGATCGACATTTCCTACCATACAAGGCCTCGAACGGTGCCATATGGATACATGAGTAATAGTTATTGTTATACGCAAACACTGCCAGAGGTAAGTGTTGATCCCAATGACCACCAAAATTAATCACGCAGGCTCATAACATGTCCTCCAATACCTGAATAGTCAGTTTAGACTACCCGTCGGTCTAAGGGTGAAATGCTATACTAATATTCAAGCAAGTACCCAACTCTCTCTGCAAAGTCCACCAGAAATGTGAAGTAAACTGAGTACCCTGATCTGAGATGATAAAAATAGAAACCCCATGAAGACAAATCTGAGATGTAAATCTTAGCCAACTTCTCTGCATTATAAATCGTCTGAACTGGAATAAAATACACGGACTTGGTCAGTCTATCAACAATAACCCAAATAGCATCAAACTTGCCCAAAGTCTTGGGCAATCACATAACAAATCCATAGCGATCCTCTCCCATTTATACTCGGGAATAGGCATCCTCTGAGATACAATACGGGGATGCTGGTGCTTATACTCAACTTGCTGGCAATTCTGACATCGAGACATAAAATCAGCAATGTCTCTCTTCATCCTCCCCCACCAGTAGTGTTGCCTCATATCACGATACATCTTAGTAGTACCTGAATGAGTCAAATACCTAGAGCTATGGGTCTCTTCCATAATCAATCGAGTCAAATCTCCCACACGAGGCACACACACTCTACCCTTAATCCTCAGAACAACCTCACTATCAATCATGGCATCTTTGGCCTTACCACTCATCACCTTATCTCAAATCTTGCACAACCCCACGTCATCATACTAGTGTGCCTGAATATGATCCAAAAAATATGACCTCGCTTTCACACAAGACAGAATCCTACCCGAATTCGAAATATCGAGTCTCACAAAATGGTTGGCTAGAGACTGGACCTCCAATGTCAAAAGACGCTCAGAAACAGCTAAGTAAGCTAAACTTCCCATAATGTCTGCCTTTCGGCTCAAGGCATCCGCCATCGCATTGGCCTTACCCGGATGATACAAAATGGTCATGTCATAATCCTTTAACAACTCCATCAATCGATGTTTCCTAGAATTCAAATCCCTCTGATTAAAAATGTGTTGAAGACTGCGGTAGTTGGTATATACCTCACTATGAACACCATAAAGATAATGCCTCCAAATCTTCAGAGCAAACACAACAGCAGGCAACTTCAAATCATGCACAGCGTAATTCTTCTCTTGCGCCGTCAAATGCCTCGATGCATAAGAAATCACCTTACCCTCCTGCATCAACACATATCCCAACCCAATCCTACAAGAATCACAATACACCGTAAAGTCCTTCCCTTATACTAGAATGGATAAAATCAGGGTTGTGGTCAATAGAGTCTTGAGCTTTTGGAAACTCTGCGCACACTCATTGGACCACTATAATTGAACTTCATTTTAAGTCAAATACGCAAGATGTGAAGAAATAAAAGAGAATCCCTGGACGAATCGACAATAATAGATATCAAGACCCACAAAACTCTGAATCTCTATCACATAAATCGGTATAGGCCAGTCCCTGACTGCCTTTATCTTCTTAGGGTCAACTATAATCCTATACTTGGACACCACATGTCCTAGAAATGCCACAGAACTCAACCAAAACTCACACTTCGAGAACTTAGCATACAACTCCTTCTCCTTCAAAATCTTAAGAATCACTGTTAGATGACGCTCGTGGTCCTCCTGACTCTTTGATTATATCAAGATGTTATCAATGAACACAATCACAAAACAATCCAAGTACGGCTTAAACATCTCATTCATCAAGTCCATGAACAATGTGGGGGAATTGGTAAGACCAAATAACATCACCAAAAACTCATAATGCCCATAACGAGTTCAGAAAATCATCTTGGGAACATCCTCGGCTCGGATCTTTAGCTGATGATACCCGGACCTAAAATCAATCTTCGGAAACACAGAAGCACCCTGAAGTTGATCGAACAGGTCATCAATATGCGGAATTGGATACTTATTTCTGATAGTGACCTTGTTCAATTGTCTATAATCAATGAACATACGCATAGTGCGCTCCTTCTTTTTCACAAACAAGACATGAGCTCCCCATAGAGATACACTTGGTCGAATAAAGCCCTTACTCAACAAATCCTGAAGTTATTCCTTCAACTTTCTCTACTCTGTTAGAACCATACGGTACGAAGGAATATAAATAGGTCGAGTACCCGACTCGACATTATTATAGAAGTCAATGTCTCTGTCTGGCGGCATACCCGGTAAATCTGAAGGAAAGACCTCCTTAAACTCACTAACTACCTATATAGAATCAATGGAAGAACTCTCCACACTCGTATCCTGAATATGAGCAAGATAAGCCAAATAACCCTACTCCACTAACTTCCTAGTCTGAATATAAAAAATCACATTCCTAAGAGCAGGGCTGGGATCGCCTCTCCATTATAACCTCAAAAGACCAGGCATAGCTAGCGTGACCGTCTTAGAATAGCAATCCAAAATTGCATGATATGGTAATAACTAATCCATACCCAAAATAACATCAAAATCCACCATATCTAAGATAACCAAGTCTACTCAAGTGTCGTACCCCATGAAAGTAACTACACACATGTGATATACTCTATGTACAATTATAGAATCACCGACTATTGTACACACACAAATAGGAACATCAAACATATCACACCACATCTCTAATTTAGCAAAAAAATAGGCAGACACATAAGAGAATGTAGACCCTGGATTAAATAATACAGTAGCAGACCGATGATTGATTGAGATGATATCTGTGATGACTGCATCGGATGCCTCAGCCTCGACCCTACCAAGGAATGCATAGCAATAGGTATGTCCTACCTCAGACTGAGTACCCTACTATCTACCTCGGCCTGAATGAGATCCCTATCTCCCTGACTGGGGTCTACTATAACTAGTCTGATGGCTATCATATCCCGAATAATATCCTCTTTAACTACTATGACTACCACCTCTAGCCAGTTGTGTTGGGGCCTTGGGTGCACATGATGCATTTAATTTAAGGCTGGGGCAATCTCTCTTGAAATGCCCAACTTATCCACTCTTAAATTAGGTCCTGGTCGCTGAGGGCTGACGAATAGAGATAAAAGAACTTGAACCACCATGGTCTGAATATCTAGACTGAGAACCCCTGGATGACTGTCCCCCACTGTAACCATCAGTAATCTGTAAAGCTGCCTGAATCGGTTGATTGGGCTGCGACTATTGATATCTCTTTTAATACCCATAACTATGGGGAGTAGAACCAATGAACTGACCAAATTGCCTCACCCTCTTATCGGGCTTATAACTAGATAATCTGCCTGTCATAGACTTCACTATCCTTACATACTCTGCCACAGTCTCAAAAGAAGCTCCCGAAGTCACCAACTAAAGCAGAATACACAAACCTCTAACATAACATCTCACTCGCTCAGCCTCAGTAGGGAGCAATGGTGCTGCATAACGCGATAAGGTATGGAAGCGAGTCTCATACTGCGCAACTGAAGAATTGCCCTGACCAATCTTCTGTGCAGACAATGATCAAAGGCACATACTTTTCCATGAAGACCATATAGAATCAAAACCAAGTCAATGGAGGAGTCCCCGAAGGCAAACAATCAACATACGCCCTCCACCACTACTTCGCATCCCCCAAAAGCTGGAGGGCCATGAAACTAACTCTATGAGTTTCAACAATACCAAGAGTATGCAACCTCTCATGGTTGCTCACGATGAACGCATATACATCCTCCTCAAGCTGACCATAAAACATTGGAGGCTTCATGTTTGAAAAGTGCTATCAAATATTCCACTCATTATGGGTCATAGTTGTCCCTCTACTAGGCCGGGGACCAAACTCTAGAGTATGAACCTCATCTATATAAGGAATTGACATCGCCATAGGCTGAATACTAGGTGTACGAAACTCGAGGGTCTGAGTCTGCCCTCCTCCCACACAGGTCTGAGAACCACCTAGAGTAGTAGGATGTGCACATGTCTAAGCAAAACCATCGAGAACACTCAATAACCTAACGAGTGTATCATGTAGGACCGGAATAACAATAAATCTAGGTTGATACTGGGTTGGTCCCATCTGCTCATCTAGCATATCATCTTGAGGATCAATATGTGGCTCTGGAGACTCTGATTTTGTACGATATTGATTGGGTCTCTATGCTCTGCCCCTAGCTGGTGATGCTACTCTGGCTCTACCCTAGCCCCGAGCACAAACTCTACCGCGATCATGCACTATCGGTTCCAGTGCCTGCGCCTCCTCTCTCACCGTATAGGCATGAGTCATCACCATCTATGAGAGAATAGAAATAAAGGTCAGATATGAATTTGATTCAACTTAGCACGAAAGGAATGAAGAAAGTGAAATATTCTATATATCTCATAGCCTTTTGAAGATACGTACAAACGTCTCCGTACCAATCCGTGAGACTCTACTATACATTGCTCTTGTACTTAAGATCGTTTAGCTTAGGGCTCTGATACCGACTTTGTCACGACCCCTTTTCAGGAATCGTAGTGGCACTTACATAATCCCACCACATAGGCAGACCACTACCAACTCATTTAACATGATATGACATAAATAAAAATGGAAGAAATATAAGACTATAAAAGTTGTTTGATAATATAAAGTGGAAGAAAATGATAAGTCTGATACATCCAAAATAACCCCACGAGATCTAGTATGTGAGTACTAGAGTTCTAAAATAACAATATAGTCTGAAAGTCAATGGCATCAAGTACCAAACTGGATACATAATACTGAAGTTTGAAGACATGTCTCTAGGTCAAAATGTAAAGACAATAAAGGAGATAAGCAATCCATGGCATGCTGAAGAAGGCATCCTTACCCTGGTAGTTGGGGATCAACCACTCAAACTAAACCACGTGGTCTCGAGCAAGTAGTCGAATCTGTATCTGCATCAGAAAAGATGTAGCAAGTGAGCATGAGTACCAATGTACTCTCATAGATGTCATAGGCCGACAACGATAGAAGGTAAATAATCAGAGATAAATACCAAGTTGACACCACGTGATTCTATACTACACAGTTCAATAACCCAAGTAAAGTCACATAGTCAACATAAAGATTCATAGAGTTCACATGTTTCCTTATTTCAATAAGAGTTCATATTTACTTATGTAACCAGATCCAAGAATTCTACAATAGTTCAAGTATCGAGAAGCATGAATAAACCTTTCATGTTCAGAGTTTAGCCAAGTCATCAACAATCACTTCCAATTCAACTCGATTCACAAGTAATCAATGGTATGTCATGTATATGTATGATATGAATGCAATACATATGTCAAGTACATTTCCATCAATTGGTATACACACTATACATGGGTTTGCCATATAAAAGTGATCCATGGGGAACCCGCAAAGTCCATATACCCCTCTGCTCTAGAATAACTCATTGGATTACGGAGTCCAACTCTTGGCTATCATAATATCTTTTTATAAGCGTGCAACTCCGATCTCCGCGTATCAATATCATCTTTGTGTTGCCATAACCTCGACAATGTTCTCACCATTCCATTTCCTTTGGACCCATAGCATAATCATACCACTCCAATATCAATATCATTAGAACCATGAGTGTATGAATGCAAGAGACATATATAAGGTAAGATATCAATATACAATGATATGCAACCAAATAAGAGATGAAATATCACATGCTTTCAAGAACTTAATACGCATACACAGTCCAAGTACAATTTAAGATATCATATCGAAAGCATGTGTGATGAGAAAACATATCAAGCAACTATAGCGACAAGTCCAAATAATCAGTAGTTGGAATCAACACGAGGCGGATTCTCCAAACCCCATCATCACAGTTCAACACTGGTACCTACTCAGATATTTATCAAAATCGCATGAGTTGGACCCCCAAACATGCTCAATACCCTTTCATATTTATAACTAATTACGCACCTCTATTACAGTCTCGAAAATTTAAATCGTAGCCTACCTCAAAGCTGAGCAGGTGCGCTACACGATCAAGCCTCAGTGACAGCCTTGTCTTTCCTCTGCGCCTCGTAATGGCCGAAGTCTATCCACGCATATACTATTCATTAATATATAAGACTTAAGTAAAATAGGGACATAACCTTTAACAAAGCAGGACCACAATATCGACCCTGGGCCCACTTCACTAAGACTCGAACTCTAATACACAGTAACCAAGATTAAATACTAGGTAGTCACCCCCTTAAGTTAATTGAAAATCTAAACACATTCAAACCCCCAATTGAACAATAAACAAAATCCCCAATTTGAAACCATATAATTTCCCCTAATTGGAAATAGGTTCCTACAACAAAATTAAGCCTTTAAACATGATAATCTAGCATAACACAACACTCATTCATGATAATACAAGTAAACTAATTCATAAACCTCTATTAAATCAATAACTTAACTCTCTTAAACTTTTAAACATGCATAACTCACCTTCCCCAAATCATATTACTACTATATCACCATTAACAAAAAACTTAAAAGCATAAACTTAATCCACAAAGGAAGAATCATTTACCCCAATGATGAATTTACTCCTAGAGTTCTGAAAATACTCTAAGGCGGTGTTGGTTTCGAGGGTTTCTATTTTGGGAAAGAGAATTCTGACATAAGGAAATTTATATGACATCTAAATAGTATTTATGCCCTAGTGGAATCGACTCTGCTAGAGTGGACCCACTCGGCGGACCAAACCCTCACTGGGGCAGTGTCACTTGAAACCTTGCCCCAACGCTATGGCGAATGCGACTCCACAATGGTGGACTCTCCCCTATGGACAAATCCTTCACCATGGCAGAAACCCATTATCTCTCCAACTTCTACTTCGGCGAGCTAACCCCTCGCCAAGGAAGGGACACATCGAAGCATACACTAGTGTCACTAAGGAAGGGATACACCAGAGCGGACACTTGTGTTGCCGAGGCAGACACCAGATATCAACAATGGGAAAAATAGCCAAACCTCCTATCCAACACCTGAAACACTGCCGAGACCCCCCCGAACACAAACCAGACATGCTCGTCTATGGTAAATAATGCTACAAACTCGCTCATACCCTCATATTTCAAAAATAACTAAGCTAAGACATATTTTCTAAAGAATCTTCTGAGAGAACCAATTATCCAAACTTTACAAATAAAGCCACAAAACACATCCAATTACCTCGGCAAGTAAACCAATGACTCAACTAAGTCATAAATGAACCTTCGGGACTATTGGAAGTGATGTAACCCAGAAACAAACTCATATAGAGAAAAGTCAATTTTGAGTCAAACTAACCAACTCTAAGTTTCCAAACTTTAGGTGTTTTCATCCAAAATGTATATAAATGGACCTCGGGATCCATGCCACCCCCGGCATGCCCCAATAAACTTTGAATACCCTTGATGGTTGTTGGAAGAGGTAAATTGGCTATCACTTCAATTTTGGCCTTGTCTACTTGAATACCTTCCTTTGAAATTTTGTGACCAAGGACTATATCTTCCGGGATCATGAAATGACACTTATCCTAATTTAAGATCAAATTGGTCTCTTCACATCTTTTCAATACTAGGGAGAGGTTGTCCAAGCAACTTTCAAACAACTCCCCAACCACGGAGAAATCATCCATGAATAGCTCCATAACATCTTCCACTAAATCATTGAAAATAGCCATCATGCAACGTTGGAAGGTGGCGGGAGTATTACAAAGACCAAAAGTCATCTTTCGAAAAGTAAATGTACCATATGGACAAGTGAAGGTCATTTTTCTTGGTCTTCCAGGGCTATTTGAATTTTATTGTAGCCCTAGTACTTATCCAAGAAGCAATAATAAGCTTTTCCCGCCAACCTATCAAGCATTTGATCAATAAAAGGTAGGGGAAATAATTCTTCCTTATAGAACTATTTAGCTTCCGGTAGTCAATGCAAACCCTCCATCCGGTTACCATCCTTATAGGTATCAACTCATTTTTATCATTGGGGACCATCATGATCCCTCCTTTTTTGGGATGCATTGCACGGGACTCACCCATACACTATCGAAAATTGGGTACACAACCCCGACGTCTAACCACTTAATGATCTCTTTCTTGCCAACTTCTTGCATTGAAGGATTTAACCTTTACTATTCTCTTTAAGATGAATTCGACGAGTACACACATCCGGACTTATCCTTTGGATGACCACAATAGTCCACTCGATTGCCCTTTCGTAAGTTCTCAATATAGATAATAGAGTTTCCACTTGGCTTTCATTTATCTTTATGAGATGATAACCGGTAAAGAGTCATTTGGCCCAAAAACTTGTACTCCAAATGACTTGGAAGTGGCTTGATCTCAAGGGTTGGCGGTTCCTCAATAGAAGGCTTGAAAGGAGGGACTCCACAATTTTTAAGTCCAAGGCCAAACGCCTAGGAGCATAAGAATAGGACCTGTAGCCCTCAAGTGCAAGCACGGGCTCTGCAATCCCCTCAACTACCTCATCATCATGGTTAAACAATACAACCATCAAGGACCCTTTAATAACATCAATATCAGCATTCAACTCTACCTCATCATCAATCACCGAAATTACCTCCATATCCATAAATTACTTCATAGATTTGCACACATGGACGGTAACTTATTCATCATTCATTTGGAACTTCAATTTTTCACTCTCTGCATCATGAATTATTCTCCCCGTCACTAAGAATGGCCATCCCAAGATTATGAAAACATCATTGTCAATCGCACAATCCAATATCACAAAATTGGCAGGGAAAATAAACTTATTCAACTTTCATAAATACATAATTTATGATCCCCATTGGTCTCTTCACTGTCCTATCTGCCATGAGTAACCTCATACTTGTAGGTCGGGGATTACTCAAACCTAACTTCTTAAAAATAGTGAACAACATCAAATTGATGCTTGCTCCAAGGTCACAAAGGGCCTTTGCAAATTGGTACACTCTAATGGTGCACGAAATGGTGAAAGCACCCAAATCTTCTTGATTCTTCACAATGGATCTATAAATGATGGCGCTATATTGGTGTGTAACATACACCATCTCAAAAATCACCCTTCTCTTCTTTGTTATCAAGTCCTTCATAAATTTGGCATACCCCGACATTTGTTCCAAGGCTTCAACAAGTGGAATATTGATCGATAGTTACTTTAACATCTCCAAGAACTTGTTGAACTTTCCATCTTCAATTCATCTTAGAAAATCTTTGTGGAAAGGGGGGATGGGGTCTTGGAATAGGATTTAAGACTTTTTGAGCCTTCTCTTCTTTGTCATTCCCTTCTTCATCTTCAATTACTTTTTATTTCTCAGTAATCCTTTTTTCAATCAAGACAAAATCATCTACCATCTTGTCATCACTCTTCTTCATCTTTTCAATCGCAATCAATATCTCATCTACCACATTCGTTGGCATTTTGGGCTCTTCTAACACTTTCTCACTTCTAGTAGAGATAGCTAAACAATGAGACATACCTTCCCCTTCATTTCTTGGATACACCACTGTATCACTAGGGATGGTTTCTATGGTAACCAAGTTTATTTGTATGTTTATTTTAACTAATCGATTAACCAAGTTAATTATCAATTAATGTATCAAGTAAGTTGGAATACTATGTTGTGACTTAATGCATGGAAGTGGTGTTGGGTCATGCTAAGTGAGATGTAATAAGTGTGGTATGAGCAATGAGGACTAATATCTAGGTGGAGATTTCTTAATTGACCCACCTAATTTCACTTTAGACTTTCTCAAGTTCTATAGTGACATATATGAACACCATTTTTACCCTTAGTTGATTCCATTCTAATTAAAATTGAGAATCATAAAATAGAATTTAAAGCCCCAAGTCCTAATTGACTTACCCCTTTCCTAGACTCTAGTCTCCTTTCTCAAGTTTGACTAGAGACAATAGGCATTAAAGGGGTGTTTGCAATCAACCCTTAAACATTAAGAGTGAGAGGTAGTTAAATGTCACATTATCACACTCATTTCATATTTATAAACTACCTCAACTATCACATTTCATTATTTTTTCACAATCTCAACCTAGGTTTTAGCCACTCATATTAAGCAATAAATACAACATAAAGCAATAAATGAAATAATATATAATGAACATAAAATAAGGCTTACAATGATTGTTGTATAACTAATGGAAATTGTCTTCTATAAATATGGACTAAAAACAAAAGATTCTTGAAGTAAATAAAACTAGAGTTGAATAGTAGTTCTTGTCTCCTCAAGACAAGACATAAAGCAATTAAAAAGTGGCTAGGTAGGTAGATGTCTAGATGTCCCATCACAAAACCCTAGGTAACTATATATAAGGACCCAATTTTCAAACTTCACATATTTACAAAAATGTCACCCCCTACCACTATGCGATTGCAGAAAGAGACCACAGATAAGGTTTGTAGTCCGCAAAATAGGATTAGGGTTCGTAGAGTGGGTCTTGATTTGGATCGTCTGAAAGTGCGGCAGAAAGTGCGATCCGCATAACTGAACTGTGGTCCGCAAAAATGCCCTGATACTTTGCAATCAGAGTTGGACTTGAACTGGAGCAGTGGTTCGTAGACCGAATTGCGGTCTGTAGAACAGAAGTGCAGACCGCAGATTAGGTCATACTTCGAGGCTTCGGAGTCTTCTTTTCACACTCTATTTATGCGAGTTGGCTTACCATTCTACAGTCTGCAGTCTAGTTCTACGGTCCGCAGAAGTTGTCTTCTCAGCACTTCTTCCTTTTTATAGCACTTTTGTCCATGTTTCAGCATATTTCTTCACTTTTGGTGTCCCAGTACAAAAATCCTACAAAACTGAAATAACATAAGGAACATATACTATAAATACATAAAGGAATTCATGAAATTGGTCTTAAATATACCATAATTTCTCTACACATCAGGTATATAGCATGATGGTATCATGAAGGACTGTTGAAGTCCTTAAATAAAAGTACACAGTCCTCCATGATACCGTCATAATATAAAAATATATTGATATGGTATCATGCAGGACTGTTACAGTCCTTCAATGAAACACTCTTCAACAATCCTCCATGATACTATCATGATATAAAAATATATTGAGATAGTATCATGCAGGATTGTTGCAGTCCTTTAATGAAACACTTTTCAACAGTCCTTTATGATACCATCATGGTATAAAAATATACTGAGATGGTATCATGAAAGACTGTTGAATTCCTTGAATAAAAGTCTCCAGTCCTCCATGATATCGTCATGGTATAAAAATATACTGAGATGGTATCATGCAGGACTGCTGAAGTCTTTCAATGAAACACTCTTCCATGGTCCTCCATGATACCATCATGGTATAAAAATATACTGAGATGGTATCATGCAGGACTGTTGAAGCCTTGAATAAAAATTTCTAGTCCTCTATGATACCATCATGGTATAATAATATACTGTGATGGTATCATGGAGGATTGATCAGTGTTTGATATTTTAATAATTATATCATTTTTAGAGAGTTATATTTTGTAAAAATGATTAATTTTTATATTATTTTATCAACTTTTTCTGAGATGGTATCACGAAGGACTTCTTGAGTCTTTCACCCGTGTCAGCACTCTTGCATGATACCATCATGATAAGTACCATATTTTGCAGACTGAGTATGTTTTATACATCATGTAAACATGATTAGAAAAGAATAGAACCATATTTTATGTATAAGTTTTTTTTTATTTACAAAGTAGAAAAATTCGTAAAATATGTTTTCTAATTTAAATTTTAATAAATAAGCTAGTGACTTTAGTATTTTTATTAATTACTTCTTGTTGTCCGGTTATTTAATTTTCTTATATTTTTATTAGTCTAAAAATAATTAGCTAATATTTTTTATCTTTATCTCTAGAAAAATAATAAAAAGAGAAAAACAAAAATAATATAACAATTTACACGCAAAGACCAAGTGTCAAGGGAGTGGGTCATTCTCTTTCTGATATATTTATTAATCTAATAATAGTTAGGTGGTATTTTTATTTTTAAAGAAAAAGACAAGAAAGGAGAAAAACAAAATTAAAAGAAGATTAAAATTGAAGAAAGAAAAAAAAACATAAAGCAAAATAATTGACTAATTGAAAGCATTAATTATTGGGAAACTAATTACAATAGAGGGGGCATATCCGAGTAAATATTTTGCTCTTCAAGGGTAGTTTATGTTGTTTTCCCAAGTAAAAATAGCACCGGTTGGCTATTTATAGACTGATAATTAAAAAATTGTAGGATTTTGTTGGGTTCAAAACACATAAGTAAGGCACAACGGAATTTAAAATTTTTGTTTCTTACTTACCCCAACAACATTTCTGGTATGGTTATACAACAATTAAACTTGTAACATAAATCATAAACTTACAGGTTTGAATATCTGGAGTCTTTTCTATTTTAAGGTACACACGCGGTTGCCCTTCCGATTGAAAGCTCCAAGCTTCAATGTATTTTTATTTCGGAAAGCTAGAAAATCCTGCAGAGGTTCGAGAAAATATTTGATTCTAAGTTTCTAAGGCTTAGAATGATTTTAAGAAAATTGGAGTGTTAATAATGAAAAGGAATGCCACTATTTATAGTTGAAAAATAGGTCAAAACTGGATTAGGGATTGACCTTGGGCCTGGCCCAAAATTCGAGACAGAGGCGCCGCATCCCAAGGGTATGGGCGTCGCGGCGCTCGACGTGCTCCTGCACTGCCTCGATTTATTTTCCGTGCATTCTTAATTAAATCCAAACCCAATTTTGACTTAATTAAAATAATCATTATTCATTTAAATATCTCTATTCCAAATCGAACATTTAATTACTCTCTCAATACATCCTTAGATCGAAAAGACAATCGCCATAGTGTGACCCTGCATGCCTTCTCATATCGACACTAATCAAATTAAGGTCTACGCGGAACTCCTACACGGAGCCGAAAGACGAACTCAATATGTGAAGTACGTTTACGTGAATTCAGTAAACTTAACCTTTATGTGGTAAGATAAAATCATTTCATTCACGACACACCCGATCAAGCTTAGGATTTGTCAAGTGTCTATCCAAATGGCTTAATCATTGTATCTCATCTATATTAGTTGACAACTAGATCATATTCTAAATACGTCTATTGCGTTGGCCAACGACTTAGTCAACCTAATATCACTGAGAATCCGAGTGTTCTCTCGAATATACATTCGATGAATGAATCCTAATATTGGCTCAACTGCCACCTTTAATTCACATCGTAATGTACCAAATGCAAGTCGTATCTCAACCTATGAGGCGTTTGAGCTTAGGACTGGATCAAAGTACATTACTTTGTAGATAAGGCGCGTATTGACCTCAAGTCTAAGGACTTCTATCTCCCACACGCTGATCATACTTTAGACAAGTATAACAAACAGTATATCAGCAGGGTATACCAATACTTCCAAAGTATCCATGTGTCCATCACGAGTAGCCATTATTCGTAGCAGGTGAGACATACTACATCCTCCAAGGATGTGATGCAGACCACATGTCGACTTATCACATATATTGATATACCAATCTCGATGATCATTAGTCGAGGCTATTTTAAGAGTTATGTTATAATATTAATATCTCACACTATTAAGAACAGTGTAACCTCCTGGGATGCATATTATAGAATATTACAAATAATCAATTAATAATTCAATAATTGCAAATGCCAAAATATTAATCTCCATTAATAATAATATGAATGTGTATAAAGTACATTTGTCCTAATACAGATTGTCTCTAGGACGTAAATATACTTTCAATCTCCCACTTGGCCTAGAGTCAATCTCCAATATATCTAATGCCCATATTCTCAAAATGACCATTATGCTTGACTAAGCTTAATGGTTTAGTGAATGGGTCAGCTAGATTATTGTATGTGGGAACATAGTCTAATCTAATCTCTTCAGTCTCCACCATCTCCCTGAGTATGTGGTATTTCCTTGGTACATGCTTGTTTCTGTTGGTTGATCTTGGTTCCTTAGCTTGCGTAATCGCACCAGTGTTGTCATAATAAACCGTTATTGGACTAGTGGCGCTTGGAACAACCCCTAGTTCCTTCAGGAACTCAGATATCACAACAACTTCTTTATCAGCTTCCGATCCAGCAATGTACTCAGCTTCTGTTGTCGAATCAGCAATTGTAGCTTGCTTGGAACTTTTCCAGCTTACTGCTCCACCATTGAAAATGAATATGTATCCTGATTGAGATTTTTTGTCATCAACATCCTTCTGGAAGCTAGCATTAGTGTACCCAGTAGCAGCTAGCTTTTCTTCTCCACCATAGACTAAGAAGTAATCTTTAGTTCATCTAAGATATTTAAGAATACTCTTGACTGCCTTCCAGTGTTCTTCCCCAAGATTCTGCTGGAATTTGCAAGTTATACTAAGTGCAAAGGCTACATCTGGCCTATTACAAGTCATGGCATACATGATCGATCTTATAGCCGAAGCACATGGGATCTTTTTCATGCGTTCAAGTTCCATAGTATTAGAAGGACTATCCTTCTTAGATAACTTAATGCCTTGTCCCATAGGTAGACCGCCTTTCTTGGAATTTTCCATAGAAAAATGTCTAAGCACTTTGTCTATGTAGACTGACTGTGACAGCCCCAACAATCTGCTAGGTCTATCTCTATAGATCCTAATCCCCAGAATGTAGCAGGCTTCACCTAAATTCTTCATCATGAAGGTACTGGACAACCACTCTTTGACTGACTGCATGAGAGTCTTATTGTCTCCCATTATTAATATGTCATCTACATATATGATAATGAAGGCAATACTCTCATCCTTGCGTTTACTATAAACACATGGATCCTCTTTGCTTCTGACGAAATCAAATGACTTGATAGCCTTGTCAAAGCAAATGTTTCAAATTCTCGAGGCTTGCTTAAGCCCATAAATGGACTTTTGTAGCTTGCACACATCATTTGGTTATCACTCAATTGAAAAACCCTCAGGTTGTTTCATATACACTTCCTCAGCTAGATTACCATTGAGGAAAGCAGTTTTGACGTCCATCTGCCAAATGTCATAGTCATAATATGCAGCTATTGCATGCAAAATCTGAATGGACTTAATCTTAGCAACAGGTGAAAAGGTTTCATCATAAGACCCCAGGCCGTTGATTATAACCTTTAGCCACCAGTCTTGCTTTATAAGTCTGTACCTTGCCATATGCATCAATCTTCTTCTTGAAGACCCATTTGCATCCTATGGGTCTAACCCCTGTTGGCAAATCAACCAAGTTCCAAACTTGATTTATGTACATCGAGTCCATCTCAGATTTCATGGCTTTTTTCCATCTCTACGAATGAATGTCCAACACAGCTTTGATGTAGGTTGTAGGTTCATCGTCATCAGGAATATCTATCTCATTGTATGTTTCAACAAGGAGATTAAGTCTTTCAGGCGGACAATGAGTCTTAGTGGTCCTACGGAGTTGAATATTATGTGTTTCAGTGTTTATTACATTCTGATTGTGAGAAGGTCTTTGTGTGTTGGACGATCCATCACCTTGAGAGATTTCAGGAATGCCATTTTCATGTATTTCCTGAATGGAATGATGTACAACCATTGTATCATCTTCCATTGGTTGTGTATGAGAGCCTTGTATTTCTGCACTATCTCTCACAAAGACTAATCGGTGAAGTGGCGTACTCTAAGTACCCAATCTTCACCAGATACTCCCATTGAATCCTTGTTTAGGTCATTCGACAAGGGTTCAATTTCTGTGTTATCTTGTGGTTCTTGAATTTCTTCAAGTTCTATCTCTGTGCAACTATGTTCCATGTGGACATATTCTTCTTCAATGAAAGTTGTGTTCCTGGAAACAATGACCTTATGTTCTCCAGGAAGATAGAAGTAGTATCCCTTAGTTTTCTTTGGATACCCCACGAAGTAACATTTCTCACTTTTAGATTCCAACTTGTCAGTGAGCATCTTTTTAACTTATGCAGGGCACCCCAAGGGTCTCATATGTTTAAGAGCTGGCTTCTTACCACACCATATCTGATAGGGTGTTTTTTCTACTGACTTGGAAGGAATCCTGTTCAGAATATATATAGAGATTTGTACAGCATGTCCCCAAAGGTATGACGGTAGAGCTGAGGAGCTCATAGTGGATCGAACCATATCTAATAAGGTTCGGTTTCTCCTTTCGGCAACACCATTCATCTGTGGCATTCCTGGAGGTGTCCATTCTGATTGGACTCCATGTAGCTTTAAGTAATATAGAAAATCCTTGCTCAATTAATCACCTCCTCGATCCGATCAAAGGGTCTTGATACTTGTTGTAAGTTGCTTCTCTACTTCTGACTTGTACTCTTTGAACTTCTCAAAAGCCTCGGATTTGTGTCTCATAAGATACACATATACATACCTTGTGAAGTCGTCAGTAAAGGTGATGAAGTATGGAAAGCCTCATTTAGCTTGAGTCGAGAATGGCCCACATACATCAGTATGGACCAACTCAAGCACCTCCTTGGCTCGCACACCTTTCCCAGAAAATGGTTTATTGGTCATCTTTCCTCTCAAACAAGATTCGCAGTTACCATAAGATTCCAAGTCAAATGGTTCGAGGTAGTCTAACTTCGTCAATCTTGCTATCCTTGATTCGTTGATATGACCAAGACTGCAGTGCCATAGGTAGGTAGAGTTTCTATTACTTATCTTGGCTCATTTATTTTGTACATTGAATATCTCTCGACTACAATGCAGTGTATATAATCCATCCACAAGAGTAGTAGTTCTATATATAACATTATCAAAAGACAGTACGTGACTGCCATTATAAATATACGAGGAAAAGCCCTTCATGACCAACACTGGGATAGAAATAATATTCCTCGTTAACGAGGGTACATAAAAGTAATCATTCAACACTAAACAATAGCCGGAAGGTAAATTTAATCTATAAGTCCCTACGCGCTCAACATCCACTCGTGCTCCATTTCCAACGCGTAGGTCTACCTCTCTCGGTCCAACTTTCCTGCTATTAGTTAGCCCCTGCACATTTGTACAAATGTGTGAGCCACAAGAGGTATCCAATACCCAGGAATGAGAGTTATTTATAAACATATTTATTTCTATGACGTACATACCTCATCCACCAAAGGCAGGAACACCTGGTGCTTTTCCTCCTCCTGGTGTCGTGCAGTCCTTTTTCCAATGCCCCTTCCTATGGCAGTTGATGCATTCATTCTTAGACGCGTTTACCTTCTTCTTCATACCTCCCTTGGGCTTCATAGCTGAGGGCGCAACGACTGTTTTGCCCTTCTTCTTCTGTCATTCCTTGCCTTTCGGCTTGGGTCGGCTAGAAGAGCTCACCATAAGCACAGCTTTGCCTTTGGAAGTGAAAGACTCAAAGGTCTTGAGCATATTGTGCAGCTCTGACAAAGTCGCCTTCGTTCCATTCATATTGAAATTCACTATGAAGTTCTCAAAAGAACGAGGGAGAGAGTTCAGGATGAGGGTGGTAGCGACATTATTTTCAAGCTTCGTTCCAATTGAAGTAAGCCTCTCTATCAGCCCTATCATCTTCAACACATGTTGCGAGACCTGGCCCCCTTCATTGAGCTTACACTTAAAGAGTTCAATTAGAAACTCATATTCCATAGTATGGGATTGAGAGTCATAGAGACTCTTCAAGTGTTCAAGCATCTCATTGGGCCCCATGTTCTCATGTTGTCTCTGAAGTTCCATAGACATGAAAGACAGCATTACGCATTGAACTGAAGTGGCATCATCTAGATGTTTCTGGTAAGCATCCTTATTAAAAATGGCATATTCGTCTGAGTCTGTCGCAGGGACTGTTGGGAACACCGTGTCCAACATGTATTCTATTTTCTCTTGTCTCGGTACTATTCGCAAATTCCTTATCCAGTCAAGGTAGTTCGATCCAGTAAGTTTGTTCATCTCAATCAACATTTTCAATGATAAGCTCGACATCTTTTATAATCTGAAGAATTAGATAGACTGGAAATCAAACTCAAAATCTATTTCCTATTATACACATTCATTTAGGCTAATCAACAAGGCATTTTATTTAATTAGCTCCCACTATTTTAACATACTTCTACGACCCCATGGTAGAATACATACCTATATTAATTGAGGTCATAATGGGCCAAGATCCAAGCCTATGATATATTCGTGTTTGCTTTGACTGATAACTTCAATAACATATCTTGGTAGGTTCTAAACCAATTGAAAAACTTATTTGCAATTCTTGGTTGATCAAATATTACATTTAATCTTGCGTCCTTAGATTAGTCTGACACTTTGGCGCCAAGATTTGTCTAAGCAAGGCAACCCCATTACACGATTGTGTTTATGTATCTAAGCAAATTTGGCCTTTGTGAGCCAACACTTTGGTGTAAATACCCACAAAAGTTTATCATTTACCTTTACATTAAAACACATCTATAAAAGAGTCTGGGTCCTCGTAGACTTAGAGCAAATGCTTTGGCATAAATACTCGTATCGCCGAAAAGGATTTTGCACTCTAACAATTTTAATGGACGACGCGTTTTAATATAGACTTGTAATTAAAATTTTAGGGAACATTTTAATTCAGGGTTCTAACCAAGATCAACTCTTTTATGCCATATCCAATATGACATCTTATCATGCAAAGCTAATGACACATATAGTTTTTGGACCGTCAACCCAATATGCATGATATAAGATGGTTTAATCAAACATTGGGCGGCGCATGCCCAGACAGTTATAGCGGACACTATTCTAGAAATGTAAATGACAAACATTTTGACATTTAGCACATAAACAGTATACTTATCAAATAATATACCGTATAATAATAATCTTGGGTTAAACATTCTGAACTCTGAATTTTTTTTTGTTTCTGCGCAGGTGGGGACGCGGCGCTAATCATTAGAGCCGCGGTGCCACTGAGGCAAAAGCCTTTCAGTTTTTGAAAAAATACAATAGCGTCGCGGCGCTACAAAGGCAGAGACATTTCTACTTCTGCAATTGCATTAGCGCCGCGGCGCTACAGAGACAAAAACATTTCTACTTCTGTAAATGCATTAGCGCCGCGGCGCTCCACCATGAAGTCGCGGCGCCTATTGTCCAGTGAGTCAAGTTTTTTTAAAACGAAGCATTAGCGCCGCGGTGCCACTTTGAAACCCTAGCAAGCGTCGCTGCGCCCTACCATAGGGTCGCGAGGCTCATGTCCTGATAAACGTTTCTGTGTTGATTCTTAAAATCGTTCAAGCCCTAAATCCAATTTAGGGATCAAATCATATGTCCTTTATCATCACCCACCATTATCAATAACACCCATATCGACCATCATTAGTTCTTACTCGTTCTTAGCCGTGCACCGTGCAATGAGCCGGACAACGCACCTTTGGCTTAGTTCGAGTTAGAGAGGAATGACTTCCTCGAGTTAGCGTAGAAGATAATTTAGGGTGATATCAAAAGGTCAACATTCGTTCAAGACATGAAGGATTTCAAGAAACCTCGTTTTAATTCAATTTTATAATTAACCCATATTATTATTCTATTCAATTGCCATTGAACCAACCTGGCTCTGATACCATTGTAGAATTTTATTGGGTTCAAAACACATAAGTAAGGCACATCGGAAGTTAAAATTTTGTTTCTTACTTACCCCAACAACATTTCTGGTATGGTTATACAACAATTAAACTTGTAACATAAAGTATAAACTTACAAGTTTGAATATCTGGAGTCTTTTTCTACTATAAGGTGCACACGCGGTTGCCCTTCCGATTGCAAGCTCCAAGCTTCAATGTATTTCTCTTTCGGAAAGCTAGGAAATTCGGCAGAGGTTCGAGAGAGTATTTTATTCTAAGTCTCTAAGGCTTAGAATGATTTTCAGAAAATTGGTGTGTTAATAATGAAAAGGAATGCCACTATTTATAGTTGAAAAATAAGTCAAAACCGGATTAGGGTTTGACTTTGGGCCAGGCCCAAAATTTGAAGCAGAGGCGACGCGGCGCTCGACGTGCTCCTGCAATGCGCTGCGGCCTTAGGGAATGGGCGTCGCGGCGCTTGATGTGCTCCTGCACTGCCTCGATTTATTTTCTGTGCATTCTTAATTAAATCCAAAACCCAGTTTTGACTTAATTAAACTAATCATTATTCATTTAAATATTTCGATTCCAAATTGAATATTTAATTGCTCTCTCAATACATCCTTAGATCGAAAAGACAATCGACATAGCGTGACCCTACATGTCTTCTCATATCGACACTAATCAAATTAAGGTCTACACGGAAGTCCTAGACGGCGCCGGAAGACGAACTCAATATGTGAAGTACGTTTACGTGAATCCAGTAAACTTAACCTTTATGTGGTAAGATAAAATTCTTTCATTCACGACACACTCGATCAAACTTAGGATTTGTCAAGTGTCTATCCAAATGGCTTAATCATTGTATCTCATCTATATTAGTTGACAACTAGACCATATTCTAAATACGTCTATTGCGTTGGACAACGACTTAGTCAACCTAATATCACTAAGAATCCGAGTGTTCTCTCAAATATACATTCGAGGAATGAATCCTAATATTGGCTCAACTGCCACCTTTAATTCACATCGTAATGTACCAAATGCAAGTCGTATCTCAACCTATGAGGCGTTTGAGCTTAGGACTGGATCAAAGTACATTACTTTGTAGATAAGGCGCGTATTGACCTCAAGTCTAAGGACTTCTATCTCCCACACGCTGATCATACTTTAGACAAGTATAACAAACAGTATATCAGCAGAGTATACCAATACTTCCAAAGTATCCATGTGTCCATCACGAGTAGCCATTACTCGTAGCAGGTGAGACATACTACATCCTCCAAGGATGTGATGCAGACCACATGTCGACTTATCACATATCATCGATATCCCAATCTCGATGATCATTAGTCGATGCTATTTTAAGAGTTACGTTATAATATTAATATCTCACACTATTAATGACATCGTAACCTCAGGGATGCATATTATAGAATATTACAAACAATCAATTAATAAGTCAATAATTGCAAATGCCAAAATATTAATTTCCATTAATAATAATACGAATGTGTATAAAGTATATTTGTTCTAATACAGATTGTCTCTAGGACATAAATATATTTTCAAAAATAACATGTGTTTGTAAAGTAGTTAAAAGATAACTACTTTTTAACACGAAAATAAAATTTAGATAAAAATATATTGTATCTAAAACACAAAAAAAAAAGTAAAATATACTGGATTTTGAAACTCCTGCCCGTAAGACTTTCTATATGTGAATTCAAACATATTATGTTGGAGTTTGAATTTTTAGCATTTAAATTATAGCATATCTTGTTGGAATTCCAAGAAAAAATATGAGAATTCAAACAAAACACAATTCCATTTTTAAATTTCAACTTTAGCCGGAATTGAAGAAAGCGAAAAAAGATAAAGAAGTGGTCGCTCACTCTTTTAAGTTGGGGTATTCTTGTAGATATATTACTTCCTCAGAAAAGAGTGGCTAAATTTCGATTAATAAAAGTCAACTTATTAGCACCTAATATTTACAGCAAACAAGGATCACAGTGTATATTTAATTGAAATGCCTTTTAATTTACTGTGTATTATCACTTAATTTTGTAATTTATACATTATTTTTAGGGTGAACTCATTTACACTCCCTAATTTTATTTTAAAAATCAAACTTCCTCCTCAACTATGAATAATAGACATTCTTCCCTCTTATCCTATGCAATGTTTATTTACCCTTGATATTTTAATCCTTCATCTATGTAATACATTTTTGTATTATATATATATTATTTATTTTCTTAACCTATGTCTTTGTAGATTTTTATTCAAGTTCATTAACGTTATAAGTAAAATAATATTTTTAATGAATTTGTCACAAAATCTAATGCTTCTTTTATTTTTATTTTAATATTACATGCATTAAGTATGCATTATATGCATATATGATATATGTATGCATGTGTGTCTCTATTTAAGTTTCACTTCTCTCTTCTTTTTCATTTTTATTTTTATTTTTATATAGATAAATGAGTTTTGCCTGTAATTAATGAGGCATTTAAAAAAATTATAATTTAAAATTCATTACAATATAAATATATAATCTTTTAGGACTTTGTTACAAAATGTACCGCTATTTTTATTAATTACTTTTGTATTGCATACATTGAAATATGTTTATAAAGTTATATTGTTTGTTATTATCAATTGTACGAATAGATATTAGAGTTTTAATTATTATTAATGCGATTAATTTTTTTATTCTGCTCATTCATTTCATTATAGAACATCATTAACTTATATACTCAATTAGTATTTCTCATTTTTTTAATCTCAAAAATAGTATCTATTTTCTATAAGAAATTTCTTACATAGATTAAGAAATGAAAAATATTATGACTTTAAAGAAGTAAAAGAAAAAAGACAAAAGCTAGTACTGTAAGAATAAAATAGTCACTTAAAAAGATAATTAAGATAAAGGGAGAATGTTATTGTTCAAAGTTGAGGGGTGAATTTGAAGTTAAGGAGTGCAAATGATTTTCACTCTTTTATTTAATATAAGCATTCTGTACATATAAATATTTTTGGGCAAAAGTGGGAATATCGCAGGATAATTCTAAGGATCCGTTTGGCCATGATATTTTTTTTTTTTTACTTTATTTGAAAATCAACATTTGGCCATGAAAATTTCAAATATCATTTGAAGTTATATTGGAAATTTAGAATACACTTAAAACTTTGTTTTCATCTTATTCAGTACATTCAAACAATCAAATATTTTTTTACAAAAATGATAACCAAACATAACTCCAACTTTAAATTTTCAAATAAAATAAAAAATAGCAAAAATCACAAAAATACAACTTTTAAAAATGGTACTTAAAAAAAATTACAACTACTTTCTAAAAATTACATAAATACGTCTTATTCGAAATTTTAACTTTTAAATACAAAAATACAACTTACATTCCTAAAATATCAATAACACATAATTTTAGGAGTTATTATTATTAATGCATATGCACTTTTACTTTCTCTTTCTTTTAAAATCATTATCCCCCAAACTCTATGAAAAGGCCATGAAGAGAGAATATAATTTTCTAAATAAACAAAATAAAATCAGTTTCAAATCTCATATTTCATCTACCATTTGAATTTTTTTTCCTTTCATTTCCTCCTCTTTATTTTTATTTTTTAGTTTCACTTGACTACTAATGCAATTATTTTTTTGTGAGAAGAAATTACTTGAATATATAATATTAAGAAAAGTATATGAAAAGATATGGTATAAGAAAAGTATATGAAAATACACCTAAAAGTATATAATATATTCAAATTGGCAAATTTAACTGAAAAGATGAAAATAAAATATTTGTGGATATAATAATAGAAATTAGTATATTTATGTTTGTATATTATATATAATATATAATATAATAATACCTTTTATGTATATAATATATTTAATATATGAATAAATTACTCTACGTGCCTAGCCAATTGTACTCTATATAACATATATAGTATACAATATATATACATGTTCAAAAGACTCTCTCTCTCTCTATTTATATATATAATACTTGTTCATGAATTTTTTTTATTTTTTATTAAAGTTCATGAATTAGCTTGCTAGTAGATTATGCTAGAGTTTTTTCAGGTAAACAATTATTGTGTTTTTATTTGTATTCAATTATGTTATCACTAATATAGAAAATCTTCTTATTTTTAGCTTTTTATTCATAGCAATAATTTCCTTATTTTTAGCTTAAGTTGCACAATTTGCAATATCTATATTAATTATAGATTATATAATTAGCTCTTAAATATCTTGTATTTATGAAAATTTTCTCTAAAAAATATTTATATTTATAGTCAACTGCCTACGAAACTCTTAATCCGGGAGGCCCAGATCATAGCATGGGATGTGAAGTCGCCCACATGGAAACAACTCCCATCCGTCTCTTATGGTAAATCCCTGACAAACGGACAACATAGCTAACAGGCCCAATAAGAGATTTTTACATAGAAAAAGAAAACGAAAAGAATAAGAAAAAGAAAAAAGTGAAGCCCGAAAAAACGGTTATGGCGTGAGTGCCAGGCTGGATATGGTTGGACGGGCTATTATCCAACTAAATCTGCTACACGTGTCCATCTGTTAAACATGAACATCTGGGCTTCCTTCATTACTATGGCCCACTTCATTAATTATCTGATGACGTGAGCCGATATTTTTACCCAGATTTAATCCGCAGAAGTTAACCTTATCATGCTAAAATGACGAGAATAACATCATGTTTGTTTAATAGTTTCCTTATTCCAAAATGTGGAATCTCCCACCCCAGGAGCTCCCACACCCCGATCCGACAGGTCTGTGAAGGAGGTAAATCATGGTGACTCAATTGATTTCAAAGATTAGACCAGTACCACGCTGCGCACAAGGGGCCCTCCTTTATTTCAAGAAGAAACCCCCACACTGCCGCTGACGGGATTCGATCCTTGGTCTCTTATTCCAAATATCCCCCTTGAAACCAATTGAGCTGCCCAAGCGGACTTGTTTAATAGTTTCCTAATTTGAGGAGTTACCGTCGAATCCAAAGTATAGTGTGCGGTTTTAGGGTAGCTTTTGTTGAGTTTTGGAGCTTAATTCGTAGATATTATGTAGTATTTACGCAGAGTGTGAAACATTGATCGATCTGAGCGGACATGTCGATGTGGGGCACCATTTTTTTGTCATAGTTTTCGTTTTATATAGACTAGGGCGCCGTTTTTTTTAAGGTCAAGCAAGAGAGAAAGAAAGAATTGTAAATTCAAACTCCCTATTTGATTATAGTAAAATCTGTAGTGGCAAAGTGGGCATAGCTCTCGCATTAAGTGTGAACCACTATAAATCTCTGTGTGTTATTTATTATTCGCTTATTTACTGTTTTCTGATTATGTATGATTTGAGACTCGAATCCTAACAGCTTTTACTCAAATCTTGAACTCTCTCCGTCTCAATTTATATGACATGTTTTTATTTAGTCAATGTCAAAAGAATGATACTTTTCTATATTTAGTAATAATGTAACTTTAAATTTTTTATTTTACCTTCATGAAATGATTTGTAAATACATATTTTTAATGTCTTATTTTAGACCACAGGTTTTAAAAATCTTCATTTCTTTCTTAAATTTCATGCCGATTCAACCACATTCATATAAAACGGAACGGAGAGAGTATATATATTAAAATACCTGTCAAGTTATAAATAATTGATTGTGAATTCAATTATTATATATATATTAGTTTGGAACCGATATACAAAATCACAACTTTCAAATCCTAAATCCGCGTTTGGCGTTACTTACCACTCCTATAACTAGAGTTACACCATCATACATGATAAAATATATTCCTTCAAAAAGAATGACATTATTATCATTAGTGTCAATATTTTTAACCTATTACTAGTTTGTTTTCGAATAAATAATTAAGGATCAGTGTCCTAATTTCTTCCCAAAATATAAAGTAATTAATTTCCTAGCACGGTTAAATGGAGAGAGAAAAACACATTGGTACTAACATAAAATAATTACACACTCTTATGAGATACTACCTACTTTTAGGGAATTAAACAACCTGGGAAATCCTTCTATAATCCTTTCCAAAAGTAAGAACAATTCGATCTAATGAATTTTATCTTTAAAAAACAAAAAGGTGCGGAAAGTAATTTGCTAGATATAGTTAAATTGATGAGAAAAAAAATTGTTATATATGTGGTCACTGTTATGGGTAGAGAATGTGTCATGAAATATATGCAGTTCAAACTTCAAAGTGCCTTTGGTAGTTATGAACCCATGAGTATTGAAAGAGACTTTGAATCTTTTTGTGATTCTTGACTTCTTTATCGTGACGTTGAAGATCCTGTGACTTCGATAAGGATCCTTCTCTATTCTCTATTCAGACTTGGTCAATAATATGTACGTGGAATTTTTATTTATTTAATTATCAAGAACGTACTAATTGAATTGATGTCTGATAATAACAAGTTTCATATACTATTTGTATATTTTGCAGTTTCACGTTTGAAACTCTGAGTAATTGAATGCATATTTTTTCTTGTAATGTAAACCGAACATTTTACGGTAATTGACCGTCCACTAAAAATAATTTTCAGTTTTTTGTTTGATCAAAGGAAATAAAACAAAAACTAATAATCGTAAATTTGCATTTCAAGCAAACCTCGTTAGGCCTTAACAAGTTAGAAATGGTATAAAACTCTTGCATGGATGGGTTCGTCTCTTCTTCGAGCACGAGAAAAATAAAATTGTATGGGTGAAATCCGGCCTTAGTAGGTGGGTCGATTAGAATTCGACGCGTGGAAGTTTTGGTTTGATCAGATCCGAACCAATAAAGGTGTTCTTGGCCGCGGCCCAGAAACATACTTGAACCATCCCTGATAGGTCTTGAGTCAGGGCTATCTTGACTCAACAAGGGCTCTTTCGTGAGTCCAGAACCTAAATGATCCAAAAATAGTCAAAAGTGACTAAAGTACCTCATAATAACGAAAACTATATCGGATTTCGATGGAAAATTTCATTAAAATATATATACAACATAACATATTAATATACATGTAAATAAAGAGAGAAGGGCAGACTAGTCTTTTCATATTCTTAGTTCGTTAAAAGAATTAGTTAGTGGTTAACTATAACTAGGACCACTTTGTATTATGTCGTCTTATGGATTATAACCGCTTATAAAAATGCTCCTATCTTCTTCTTCTTTCTATGATCTTGTATAATTAGGGCTCATATATTAATTAGTTCATGGTATCAGAGCAGGACGATTTCAATCACGAATCGTTGTTCAAAAATCTCTCGCAACTATCGATCGATTGCTAAATTCAATCGCATCAAAGAAATTGATGAATCTCAAAGTTTTTGATCAAAATTGTGAAGCTTCTGATCAAATTCCATGGCAATCACGACAGGAACAGAGTCGGTGAATATGAGCACATCTATAGGTTCAACTCAAACACCGGTAATCGACTATAATCATCTTTTATACCTACAATCGACTGATGTTAGTGGAATCACTATAATTTCATTTCAATTAAAAGGAAATGAGAACTATACTGTGTGGAACAAATCTATGAAACTTGCATTGTTAGGTAGGAACAAGTTAGGGTTTGTGAATGGAAAAATGCAAGAAAGAGAACTATCCTGAAACTTTATGGGATCAATTGGATCGTGTGAATACCATCGTGTTGTCTTGGTTTATGAACTCATTATATATCAATTTAATTGGAGGAATTGTGTATGCAACTGGTTCACAATCACTATGGGATGATCTGAAGGAAAGGTTTGAGAAAGATGATGATTCTAGATCATTCAACATTCATCGAGAAATTGTGAATTTTGAACAAGAAACACAATCAGTTTCTGTGTATTATTCAAAATTAAAAGAATTGTGGAATGAATTTGAGTCTATGGTACCAATTCCAGGGTGAAGTCAAAAGAATTTGTGTTGTATGTTTAGAGACAAAAGTTATACCAATTTCAGATGGAATTGAATGAATCATATTCACAAGCAAGAAGTCACATATTGTTGTTGAGTCCATTACCAAGTGTAAATCAGGCTTACTCAATGGTAATGGGTGATGAGCATTAAAGAGCAAGTACAAGTTCTTCTGGACTGTTTGGATCAACATCTAATATATCACAAGGAAAGAGTGAAGCAGATGCAGTTGCCACGTACTTTAGATGAGGAATCTAAATAAAAAATTTAAGAAACAAATACTACAACCCCAATGCCTTTTGTGATCACTGCAAATTCAAAGGACACTTTAAGGTGGATTGTTACAAACTTGTGGGATATCCACTTGATCATCCAAAGGCAAATCAAAATAAAAATAAGGTCAACCAATGGGAAAATAGGTTCCATCAATCTAATAATCAAAAAAGATTTCATCAGTCTGATAACAGGTTAGAATAAAATTTGATAGATGAGGATGATCAACTAATCATATTGTTCATGCAACAGTATCTGATAATTGGAACCAAAGTAATGTCATACGGGGCCAAGGTGCAAACAGTCAATCTAATCAGCTGATGGTTTCACAATCAGGTCATGGTTCTTAGCACTATCAATCTAATTCAAGTCAAAATATAAGTATGCAACAACAATTAGCTCAGTTTTATATGACTGAAGGACCACAATTTAACCAAGTCAGGATATAAAGATATATAAGATGATGGAACAAAGTCATAATGCAGCTCAAGTGCACTCAAGCACAACAAATGTCAATCATGCTACAAATATGACAGGTAACTATAATGCCCTGCTAGTCTCAAATATTCCACAAGAGTGGATCATTGACTTAGGAGCTACAGATCAAATGACTTCTGATTTGACTTTGCTAGAAAAAAACTACTAGAAAAGAACCTCAAGTTGAGAATAGAGTAGTTCTTCCTAATGGTGAAGTTACATATGTGAAACACACATGCATAAATGTTATCTCAGATAGAAATAGCATTCATAATGTGTTTTACATATGAGAGTTGAAGTTTAACTTACTTTCTGTTTCAAAATTAAGTACACAATAAAATTGCTCGGTTAGGTTTTTTCTTGATTTTTATATTTATCATGATCTCTTCACTAGGAAGGTGAAGGAGATTGGTAAGGAAGATGATAGTCTCTACTATCTCATAAGATCAAAACTCAGACTAATTAAAGAACAAATTCTTGGATATGAATTATCTTCAACTAGTGACACCATATCTGATGTTGAAGTTGGACTTTAGCATAAGAGAATGGGTCACATTCCAGCTAGTGTGTTACAAAAATTATTTCTGTTAAAGTTGTCTATTATTATCATCTAAATAATTGCACAGTATGTCCTTGTGCAAGGTAAACTAGGTTACCATTTCCTAAAAATTACCACTGTGAGTACTAGACCATTTAAACTTATGCATATGGATGTTTGGGGACCTTATAAGAATTCCATTGTTGATGGTTATAAATCTTTCTTAACTGTTGTGGATGATTTTACAAGATTTACTTGTATTTTCTTACTGAGACTAAATTTTGATGTGTTTCTATATATTAAGAATTTCTTTTGCTAATTGCTAATCAGTATGATATAAATGTTACAGTAGTTAGGACTGATAATGAAACAGAGTTTGTCAACTCTCTATGTCATGATCTATTTGCTAGTCTAGGAATATTCACCAAAAATCTTGTCCATATACACCCAAACATAATAGGGTGCCTGAAAGAAAACACAGACATATCTTGAATTAACAAGAGCTATAAGATTTCAAGGACGGTTTCCTATTAAGTTCTGGGGACATTGTGTTCAAGTTGTTGTTTACATCATTAATAGACTACCTTCTAGTATTATTGGTAATTGTTCTCTATATAAAAAATTAAATAACAGAAAATCTTCCTTACTACACTTGAGAGTATTAGGCTGTCTGTGCATTGCAAAATGTGTTCAACAAACAGACAAACTTTAATCAAGAGCAAATAATGTTGTTCACATGGGCTATTCTGAAACTCAAAAAAGGCTACATATTATATGATTTACATGATAAGAGACTTTTTGTACACAGAGATGTGATCTTCAAAGAGGATATATTTCCTTTCTCAAAGTTAACAAGCATCACTACATTATTTGAACCACCTATACTTATATATGATAATGCTAATCATATACTGCATATGTCTACTAACTTTGAAACTAGTACTATACAAAGTAGAAATGATACTACAGGTGACACACATGAAGTGAAAGCTATACAAGACATCATACATGAATCAGTACAAGACCATGCTCTTAAACAACATGCAGGACAAATGCAAGATCCTCAAGAGCAAGGAGTTCAATCAAGTCAGACTGCTACACAAAAAAAACCAACAAAGAAATCCTCAAGAGGAAAACATCCACCCTGTCGGATGAAAGAGTATGTATCTTTAAATCTTTATAATGAAATCCCATATGAAATGTCAAGATATTTAGCTTATAACCATTTGTATGATAATCACAAAGCTCTTACCTCAGCTATGTCAAATACTACTGAACCTTCTACTTATGTAGAGGCGGTAAAGGACCCAAGATGGGCAGAAGCCATGCAAGCAGAAGCTGATGCCCTACAACAAAATAATACTTGGCAAATAGTGATACTTCCTGAAGACAAGGTACCAATTGGATGCAAATGGATCTTCAAGATCAAGTACAAAACCAGTAGGGAAATAGAAGAATTCAAAGCAAGATTGGTGGAAAAGAGATATAGTCAATAAGAAGGTATATACTATCAAGAAACCTTCAGCACTCTGGTGAAAATATTCATAGTTAGGATTGTTTTGACTTTAGCAGCAGGTAAAAAATGGCATATACATCAAATGAATGTATATAATGCCTTCTTTAAAGGTGATATACATGATGAGATCTACATGAACTTGCCACGAGTATTTAAGAGTCATGGGGCAACTAAGAAAGTGTGTATGCTCACTAAATCCTTGTATGGACTGAAACAGGCTCCAAGAATGCAAAACTTCGAAGAAGCTTTACTCAAGTTCAACTTTGTACAAAGTCAATATGACCATTCACTATATACAAAGAAGACAGACAGAGGCATCACAACAATATTGGTATATGTTGATGATTTATTGATAACATGTGACAGTTTAGAGTCCATAATTTAAACAAAAAATGCACTACAAGAAGCTTTCAAGATGAAAGATCTAGGAGAGCTTATGTATTTTTTGGGTATTGAATTTGCAAGATCAAGAGAAGGGATTCTCATGCACCAAAGGAAGTATGCCTTAGAGTTGATCTTAGAAGCTGGTCTAAGTACTGCTAAACCAGCAAACACTAATATTGACACTAATATCAAGCTAACTACTGAAGAATATAATCAGTATGTGAAAGAAAAAAGTAATGACAATAAGACAAGTGTTGTAGAAGATGAGCTAATAGCATATCAATGAGCCTACCAAAGATTGATAGGGAAGTAAGTGTGTATTCCTAGCTGCTAAATATATCTCTTAAAACCATGATTAAAATATCATATTTTTTAAATATCACTTTCAGAAATGGGCTTGGGATAGAATCTTGTCTTTTCAGCCCATACGTAGGGAGCCCCTTTGTGCCCGATGCAGATGATGCGCCCGTATATGATGCGTTGTTGCCCTACACCATGAGGTAGACATGAGGAATTGACCAATATCTAGAGACGTATCATGCCCTCCTTCCATATAAAGATCAACGTGGTCATATTAAAAATTTGCCTTTGGCGGGAGTTACGTCCGACCAACTTTAACGGTTTAAATACTAGTGTTCTGCATGTTGGAGAATCCGGTTCTTCACACATACATAATCTGCTAAGTAAGTAGATGACCGTAGGGCCAAGGATTGTCAAATTTCATTGAGAAATGAAAGAGATATTGGTCAAGGAAGTGAGGTGTTTGAAGCATGAAAAAATGTGGTATTGAGATCAATTCTCCCTCATCGGTGGGGGAAGAAAGAATTATTTTATTTATAAGTCTTAAGTTTGGCTTGGGGTTTGGGACCCCAAGGGGTATCCCATGTGTTTAAAGGAGGGAAGACCTAGATGTACTTCGGTTCGAGGAAAGCCCATACGCAGCCAGTCGCCTTGATCCGGCCGGTCACGGTCGTGGGCTGTGGGTTGTGGGCTGTGCTTCTTCTGATATTATCTTTTTGGACCAGAACTCTTTCATATATACAGTTTGGTCCTTGAAGTTTCAAGAAAGTCAAATTCGGCAGAGAACTTTGCTATATGTACAGTTTGGTCCCTGAAGTTTTAAGAAAGTCAAATTGGGCAGATTTCTGGAACGTCAACCAGCACTCAATTCAGCCATTTATTTTGGTTGAATTAATCTTCCTAAATGTCAATCCGTTGCACATCAAATTCACCATTTATTTTTGTGAATTACTATCTCCATAATTGCCATTATTTGGCTAGTAATGGCACTTATATGGGCAGTTGGTAAGCCTCTCCTTCAACTATATAAAGGTCCATTTGTCACCATTGTTGAGCTACACACAACACAAAAATAGAAACGAAAATCAGTTCTTCCTACTACCTTCCAGCATCATTTCATTACTCAAAATTCTTCACGGTAGCACTTGAGTTTCCTTTGCTCATTTGTTCATTTGTTGTTTTATCTTGGGAGACAATTGTCCAGGACGTAGAAAGGACACATACGGGGCAATATTGTCTTAAAGACAGAGTGCAAACACTCGACTCAGCATACCAAGTTTATCGCAATTCCACTTTCTTGTAATTCCAATTTATTGTTCAAGTTAATTGTAATTTCAGTTGCTTGTAATACTTAGCAGTTATATATTTCTGTTTCCTGCATCATTGTAACCAACAAGTTGTAAGACAATAGTTGCTTATTGTAACTGTTGCAACATGGCTGAAAACATGACTGATTCTGCTGCTACTGCCACTCAAAGCAACAACGCTCTTGTCCAAGGCAGCAACTCTGCTGCCTTCCCCGCTACTGCCCAAGGCACGTCTGCTGCCTTTACTGTTCCTTCCTCCGCATTCCACCATGATCGCCCTGAAAAATTTATGGGCTCAAACTTTAAGAGATGGCATCAGAAGATGATGTTCTACTTAACAGTTATGGGCATGACCCAGTTCATAACGGAAGATCATCCACAAGCTGGAGATGAAATGGACTCTTCGCCTAATGAAATGGGTGAAGGGGGCCTTGGTATCCATGTCATTAATGGCATGAAGATGGTTCTTGATGCATAAAATCATAGTGATTTCATGTGTAAGAATTACATACTGAACTGCTTGGCAGACCCTCTCTACATGGTCTATTGCACTGTTGGCACTGCCAAAGAGCTGTGGGAAAAACTGCAAAAGAAGTACAACGCACAAGATGCGGGTACTAAGAAGTTCATCGTTGGAAAATTTCTAAAATTCCAAATGGTGGATAGTAAGACAGTGATGTCCCAAGTCCAGAAATTCCAAATGATTCTACATCACTTGGATTTGGAAGGAATGGAACCAAATGAGCAGTTTTTGGTTGCATCGCTGATTGAAAAGTTACCTCTTTCGTGGAATGAGTTTATGAGTTACTTGAAACTCAAGACAAAGGAGATGACATTTGAAGAGCTTATTATCAAACTCCAAATCCAGGAAGATAATAAGAAGGCATTGCCTAGGGGTAAACAACCTGCTAAGGCAAAGGCAAATCTGGCTGAGGCCAAAGGGAACTCAAGCAAGAAGTGGAAGTTCCAGAAAGACGGCAAGGCCCACGCAGCAGAGATGTTCAGAGGTAACTGTCACCACTGTGGGAAACCTGGTCATAAGATCAAGAAATGCCACAAGCTCAAGACTGAGCAACAACAGAAAGGCAAGGCGCATGCTAACGTCGTCAAGGACACACTACTGGATGACATGATTGATGAGTTCTCGGCAGTGGTGCTAGAAGAAAACCTGGTTGAGAATCCGATGCAGTGGTGGATGGACACAGGTGCTACCAGACACATCTGTTCCAATAGAGATGCCTTCTCCACGTACACACCGATCACCGACAAGAAGTTGTTCATAGGAAACAACACTTCGTCTGACGTGTTGGGGGTAGGAAATGTGGTCTTGAAGATGACTTTCGGAAAGGAGCTCACTCTGAAGTAAGTGATGCATGTCCCTGATATTAGAAGAAATTTAATTTCAGGACCTTTATTTGTTAATGCTGGTTTTAGGCTAGTGTTTGAATCCAATAAGTTTGTATTCACTAAGATTGACATTTTTGTGGGGAGAGGCTTCGTCTGTGAAGGCCTCTTCCAAGTAAATGACATGTCTATAATGCGTCCAAGTAATAAAGTTGAACCTTCTTCTTATTTGCTTGAGTCTTCTAATTTATGGCATCATAGATTAGGACACGTTAACTACAAGTCTATCCAAAGGCTGGTAAAGATAGAGTTATTGCTATCTATCGACGTAAACCCTCAACATAAGTGTGAGGTGTGCGTAGAGGCAAAACTCACCAAGATTCCTTTTCGATCCGTCGAAAGGAATACTGCTCCTCTAGAACTTATTCACACAGATATATGTGATTTGAAGTTCACACAAACTAGAGGGGGAAACAAGTACTTTGTGACATTCATTGATGATATCACAAGGTATTGTTACCTTTACTTGTTGAAAAGTAAGGATGAAGCCTTTGAAGCGTTCCGACGTTACAAAGCAGAAGTTGAGAACCAACTAAGCCTGCAGATTAAATCCATTCGTAGTGATAGAGGGGGAGAATACGTAGCACCATTTGAGGAATATTATGCCCAAGAAGGCATTGTTCATCAAACGACGGCTCCATACTCACCTCAATCGAACGGTGTGGCAGAACGTAAAAACCGCACATTGAAGGAAATGATGAATGTCTTGCTCATCAATTCCGGTCTTCCCCAAAATATGTGGGGAGAAGCCGTCCTTACTGCTAATACGATTCTTAACAGAGTCCCGCATAAGGGTAAGGACAAAACTCCATATGAATCATGGAAGGGAAATAAATCCATCTACAAATATTTTAAGGTGTGGGGTTGTTTGGCAAAGGTTGAAGTACCCAAGCCAAAGCAGGTCAAGATTGGGCCTAAGACTGTAAATTGCATATTCATCGGATATGCAAATAACAGTAGTGTTTATCGCTTCTTAGTGAAAATGGTCATAGTTAGGACTGTTTTGACTTTAGCAGCAGGTAAAAAATGGCATATACATCAAATGAATGTATATAATGCCTTCTTTAAAGGTGATATACATGATGAGATCTACATGAACTTGCCACGAGTATTTAAGAGTCATGGGGCAACTAAGAAAGTGTGTATGCTCACTAAATCCTTGTATGGACTGAAACAGGCTCCAAGAATGCAAAACTTCGAAGAAGCTTTACTCAAGTTCAACTTTGTACAAAATCAATATGACCATTCACTATATACAAAGAAGACAGACAGAGGCATCACAACAATATTGGTATATGTTGATGATTTATTGATAACATGTGACAGTTTAGAGTCCATAATTTAAACAAAAAATGCACTACAAGAAGCTTTCAAGATGAAAGATCTAGGAGAGCTTATGTATTTTTTGGGTATTGAATTTGCAAGATCAAGAGAAGGGATTCTCATGCACCAAAGGAAGTATGCCTTAGAGTTGATCTTAGAAGCTGGTCTAAGTACTGCTAAACCAGCAAACACTAATATTGACACTAATAACAAGCTAACTACTGAAGAATATAATCAGTATGTGAAAGAAACAAGTAATGACAATAAGACAAGTGTTGTAGAAGATGAGCTAATAGCAGATTAAGGAGCCTACCAAAGATTGATAGGGAAGTAAGTGTGTATTCCTAGCTGCTAAATATATCTCTTAAAATCATGATTAAAATATCATATTTTTTAAATATCACTTTCAGAAATGGGCTTGGGATAGAATCTGGTCTTTTCAGCCCATACGTAGGGAGCCCCTTTGTGCCCGATGCAGATGATGCGCCCGTATATGATGCGTTGTTGCCCTACACCATGAGGTAGACATGAGGGATTGACCAATATCTAGAGACGTATCATGCCCTCCTTCCATATAGAGATCAGCGTGGTCATGTTGAAAATTTGCCTTTGGCGGGAGTTACGTCCGACCAACTTTAACGGCTTAAATATTAGTGTTCCGTATATTGGAGAATCCGGTTCTTCACACATACATGATCTGCTAAGTAAGTAGATGACCGTAGGGCCAAGGATCGTCAAATTTCATTGAGAAATGAAAGAGATATTGGTCCACGAAGTGAGGTGTTTGAAGTATGGAAAAGTGTGGTATTGAGATCAATTATCCCTCATCGGTGGGGGAAGAAAGAATTATTTTGTTTATAAGTCTCAAGTTTGGCTTGGGGTTTGGGACCCCAAGGGCTATCCCATGTGTTTAAAGGAGGGAGGACCTAGATGTGCTTCGGTTCGAGGAAAGCCCATACGTGCGCCGCCGTCGCCCGCCCGTCCGGTCCGGGTCACGGGTCGTGGGCTGTGGGTTGTGGGATGTGCTTCTTCTGATATTATCTTTTTGGACCAGAATTCTTTCATATGTACAGTTTGGTCCTTAAAGTTTCAAGAAAGTCAAATTCGGCAGAGAACTTTGCTATATGTACAGTTTGGTCCCTGAAGTTTTAAGAAAGTCAAATTGGGCAGATTTCTGGAACGTCAACCAACACTCAATTCAGCCATTTATTTTAGCTGAATTAATCTTCCTAAATGCCAATCCATTGCACATCAAATTCACCATTTATTTTTGTGAATTACTACCTCCATAATTGTCATTACTTGGCTAGTAATGACACTTATATGGGCAGTTGGTAATCCTCTCCTTCAACTATATAAAGGACCCTTTGTCACCATTGTTGAGCTACACACAACACAAAAACAGAAACGAAAATCAGTTCTTCCTACTACCTTCCAGCATCATTTCATTACTCAAAATTCTTCACGGTAGCACTTGAGTTTCCTTTGCTCATTTGTTCATTTGTTGTTTTATCTTGGAAGACAATTGTCCAGGACGTAGAAATGATACATACGGGGCAATATTGTCTTAAAGACAGAGTGCAAACACTCGACTCAGCATACCAAGTTTATCGCAATTCCAATTTATTGTTCAAGTTAATTGTAATTTCAGTTGTTTGTAATACTTAGCAGTTATATATTTTCGTTTCCTGCGTCATTGTAACCAACAGGCCATATAAAGGATGGACATGTAAATTTTATTTTTTAAATATTATTTTTTATGGTTTCCTTGTTGATGACTAATTTCTAGTTTTTATTTTTACAAAAGTTTGTATGGACGTCGTATGATGCGATCATGCCAACATTGCCGCCCTTTTGCAGGGATGGTAAATGTGTATGGATGTCGCGGGTTCCGTTGATACATATGGATATTGCATAGGAGCACATGTCCGATTGTATCTTAGATAGTTCGACATGCGTAACATATACCTGCAGCCACTGAATGGCTTATGGACCACCATAAGTGGGATGATCAATCAACACCTGACACCACATTTATTGCCTGGATGGACATCCAACTCAAACACTGGGCTAGCAGGCTACAGAGGAGAGCGATAGTTGACCAGGCATCTACGATTGATGAGTACATGGTGTGGTACCGAGAGATGACATGCTCATTGATCGAAAATCTTATTTGATGTGTTCTAAATGGTCGAGGACTCGCCTCACTTTTAGGGCAGTATGACTCGTCGATAAATTTAGTAAATCTCACTTCGTGTTTAATATTATTAGAACCTAAATTTATTTTGAAAAAACTAATTACTATTCAAACCACGTGCAACTTAGGGGCGTACAATGATTGCATCAATTGGGGATAGAGGCTCTGTTGATTTCCAAGAGGGCGAGAATGAGTTAGTAGATTATTGATGTAACTCTGGATACTATGCTTATGACATAAGAGGTTGCACGTATGCATGATTGTGTATCAACGGGTCAGTACCATCCCGCATAAAGACGAAGACATCGTGAAGGATAAGAAGTATAGGCAGGCAAATGAGGTGGTGGCCTTCAGCTGGTAGATGAACCCGATGATGAGCATGCTGCTCCGGGTCTGGATCTAGTTCCAGTCCATCCGTCGACTTCAACCCATCCATCAACTTCAGCCCAGTCGTCGACTTCAGCCCAGCCGCTGACTTCAACATGCCTATTTGCTGATACACCGCATACTCCGACACGTCTATTTACGAATACACCTCAGACTTCATCTCAACCGAGTTAGGACGGATACACCTCCATGCGTGATAACGTGAATTGATTTGCTTATTATGCAACAGTAAGGGAGGGCCATCCAGCGTGATTTGGAGGGTGGCAGAAAACTACACTATGATGATACTTTTATTGACCTAGATGATTTTCTAGTCGACGTGTCGGGTAGTGTTTAAAATTTAAAGCACTTCTTTTAAATATATGTATCATTTAATACAAAAAAATACTTATTATTTTATATTTTTTCATATCTTAGGATTCGTCGACATTACATCCGTCGAAGCCACCCACTAGGAGCCTTCTTAGGAGCCTGTTGAGCCACAAGTTAGATTTTTAATAAAATTTAATTTATTCAATAAGAGTTGAGTATTACTTTAACTTAAAACTTTTTAATTATTTTAAATTTATTCGGACCTCGGACAGGACACCGCTCCAGCCATTCAGGATCCGGCTCATGAGACTACTTTGGATCCTACACATAATCCCTCTCAGGAGCCTGCTCAGGAGTTCGTTGACACACATATTAGATTTTTAATAAAATATAATTTATTCGGTATAAGTCAAAATTAGTACTAATTTTCATATATTTTTTCAGGTTCATCCTTCGACGCTTGCGATCCCGTCTCCAGATGAGGTCGATGTGGACGATTATATTGATGTCATAAATCCCACCGATCTCACCAAAGTTGCTATGAGCGTACAATCGAACAAAATTCCAAGAAGAAGCATGTTAAGGTCAACAAAGGATAAAAGAGAAGTTCACGTGTGATGGATATCATGGCTCATGTGTGGCGGATGATCATGGAGCGTCCTTTTATTATGAGAAGGAGGGATAAAGACGATGGAAAGGGTGGTGGGGATGTTATTGGCCTTAGGCTGACGGCTAGTCTCAAGCATCTTTCATGTGGGGCCCATTGACGATTGTGTATATGTAATTAAGTTGTTCAGGTTATGTAAATATAAATGTGACATTCTAAATTAATTATAAAAAAAAATCTCGACATACTCGAAACAAAATTATGCATTAGTTAAAAAATAACGCTCTTAAATTTAAATCCTAAAAATAAAACAATTGAACTTAATTATAAAAAGTTGCAAAAAAAAAAAAAGCCTTCGGGCACTTTACAATCTTAAAATTTCAACCGGGATTTTAGGTATCTTTGATGTATATTTGAGCCTACATTATTATTCACACAAAAAATGTCGAGTTTTATAGAAAATATTGAGGTTTTGAACTCTTAAGACATGACTATTATTTGACCAAAGTATGAAAAACAAAAGTGAAAATAAAGTTCTGCCTAAAATATGGGCACCGCTTTAACGCAAGAGATTCTTGTGTTAAAGGATTTAACTGGATCATTACGTGGCCGTCTAGTTAACTCCTTTATAGCAAGAACTTCTCACGTTAAAGGTACTTTAGTAACTTTTTTTATGAAGTACTTTGATCACTTTGAACTTTTCTGGGTTATTTAGGTTCCAGACTTCTCTTCTGCAGCCGGGCAATCAGTGGTATAGTTTCCATAGGATCTTCTCTCCTCGGTCATAGCCTACTTTCCCGCAGGTGCGCACTAGCTCACCACAACTTTCAGACGTCAATAAACCTCGAGCCCACCTAAGACACTGTTTGATAGGGTATTTACATTATTGAGTAGTCTTTTCGCACTGTGTAATTATACTTTTACATTGTTGAAAAGTCTTACAACTTGCTTGGATGGTTGTTACCTATTGTATTGTGTTGTGTTGTTAGTTTAAATACAATGTTTGTTTTGATTGTTACTTTAATTTTAATGTATCGTATCGTTAAATTCATCGTTATGTAACAACGAAAAGTCCCATTTTATGTAACGACTGATTTGTTGTTATCGCGTCGTTACCTTATCTTTTTTCTCATTTTTATTATCTACTAATTTTATTTTATTATTTACCCTATCTTTTTATGATAGCTCTATCTCTACCCTACTTTTCTTGTAGGTTTATCCTTCAAATTATTGATGTATGAGATTATGTGACAACGAAAAACGATACAATCTATACAAACGTTATATAATCAAAATAATACAATACAACACAATACAATACAATATAATACAATACAATATGAAATAATATGTAACAATCATCCAAACAGAGTGTTAGTCTTAGATCCATAAGTATACCTTCTGGAGAACGGAAAAGTATCCTCATTCTCTTGTAAGCAAACTCAACAACAGGAAAAACAATAAACACTTCATTTTATTTTTAGTATTTTTTTATTTACTTAAAGCCATTTACATTCTTGCTCTCACTTATCTTATCAGTTTAGCTACAAGAAAAAGCTCTTTGACCGTCTACGATTTACTTACTTTAAACCCCTTTTATACAAACTAGTTCAGCGTACATACGTTGTACATGAATATTGCGTCAATTAATAAAATAATATATAATAAAGAATAAATTACTAAAAAATAATAATTGACGTTATATATATTTATGGCATGAAATAATAATATGTTATGTAGTTGCATCTCACCTTAAGAAAACATATCGTAGAAATTGATTAGACCAACATTAGAAAAAATTGTGCCATGCGTTTTGCATTTTGAAGTATTCCAGTTTATTAGAATTTGATTAGCGTATTATTCTTCTAAACTAACCTGTAACAAAATATATTTCTATACAAAATATTAATCTGATAACCACAATTGAAACTAATTGTAATATCACAAGGATATTAATACCTATTTTCTGTAGTGTAATAGGTCAAACTATTCTTTTGTTTGCTTCAACCACACCTTCGACCTAATACAATTAAAGACTTTATATATGAAATGGTGCTTCTTCTATAGAAGTGTTCAATTCCTCCTTCCAAATATATTTAGCTTTAAAATACTAATTTCAAAAGGTAAATCAACACAAAAAAAAAATCTATTTACCACTTAAGTCTATATCTTTTTTTTAATTCTAATTAAAATTTTATGTTGGCCTAGGTCTAAATTACATTCAATGGAGATTAGTTTTTATTCTTATCATTTTATTTTATTAAAATAATAAAATTATTAAAAAATTCTATTAGACTCGAATTAAAAGTCTCCAAATCTTATATCACCACGAAAGAAAGTGATGGGTAGATATGATCTCTTCACCCTTAGACAAAAATTTTAGACTCAACTCCTGGTAAACAATTACTGCTATTACCCAGTAATAAACAGAATAATATTTGATAGACAATTCAGGTGATGAATGAAAGTTTTATTACATGTATATACATGATAATTTTTGTGTAATGTTTTCCATGAATTCGAATAACTCTAAAACTTCAATTTAAGATTGATTGATATCGAAAGTGTATAGAATTTATATAATTATTATAAAATTAACATGTATATATGAAAATTTTACATTCAATATTAAATACGGAAGAAAAAAGAACCAACCGTCAATAGATAAAAGTGCAAAATCTATAAACAATTGATAGTGCTAAGAAACTAAACAAGGATACTGAACTGAAACAAATAAAAAGTAAGCACCATAAGACTTAATACTTGAATCACTTACGGCAGATCCAAAAAGAAAAAATAAACTATTAATCATTTACCTTTATATCCATGTTATGCCAAATAAAACAAACATAATTAAAATTGAAGAAAAGGATAATAGTTTATTTAATATAAAATAATTATCAGACAACATCAATTTATAGTGGAAGAAGTTGAGAAATTTTATGGAAAATTTCCCATAGAAAAAAACGAATCCAAGTCTTAATTGAACCTACGTGACTGCCAGTCCTTTTGGAATTTCCATGTTTGGAAAATACAAATACCATTCGTAATGAGACACTTCCGCGGCAGCAAGCAAAGGAAGGTCCTTTATGGACTTTTCATATATAAAACCCATTTCCAAACTCTCCATATTGGAGTTACCAAACTTTCATTAACAATTATTTTATATACCTTATATAATACAAAATATAATTCTAAATTGATCGAAATCCTAAATTTTAGGATTTGTTCAAATAAGGAAAACTTTAATAACTAAAATTTATTAGGACATTAATTTAAATTACAATTTTGTTTGATATATATAGATATAAATAATAATTTTATAAAAATAGTAAATTATAATTTTGTCTATTGTAGAGTTTTTTAATGAATGATAAAGTTAAATTAACATGTTTAAAGCCCTTCGTGCTTTTAATATAATATAGATTTAATTGTTATCCTAATTCACAAATGCGGCGATAAACATAAAAATGTTACTATATCCTTTCTCTCTTTCGATATTTATGGTTTGTTTACCTCCACCAAACTTAAGGTACTACATCTACATGTCCCAATTTAATACTATCATTGTTTTAAGATTGAAATAATTTCAAATATTTCTTGTACTAATTTCTCAATGTATGAAGTATAATCTCCATTACAATGCAATATAAAATCCAAACCAATTACGTAAGCATTTGGACAACGTTTTGAAAAAAGAAAAGTAATTGTGGTTGAAGACTTAAAGTTCAAAAAGATGATTTAGAAATATAAATAAATTGTTTTTAGACATAATTTTGGGTTAATTTAAGTATAGCCGCTAACCTAATTAGGTTGTTCACAACCGAATCGAAAATCCAACTGCAAAATTGGTTTATTGGTAATGAATTATCGGATTAAGGTTGTGAATGGATTAAAATTTTGTAGTTAACGGTTTATCGATACGGGGATGGATTACTCAATTTTCCATGTTTACATTTTTACCCATTGATATATTAAGTATTTATTGTAAACCCTGAAATTAAAGCCCCATTCAGTATTCTGTTCACTTCTTATCTATGAATGTTTTCGTTATTGTCATCGAAACTCTATGTTTTATCTCGACAGAGAAGCGAGATTAATATTAGTCTTAAATTTTAGTATTGTATGAAATGAACATGCAGTGCTATACACGAGGCAAAGACTAATTTTTTTGTGATACAAACTAAAAAGAAATAAATTCAATTTTCTGGAAAATGGCAGTGCTCGCACCTCTGCTAGAACGCAGTGTGTTATAGAGAGAGAAAATGTAATCTCAATCCCGAATATCAAGCTGTGATTTTAATTTTATCAATGAAAGTTGGACTAGATGTTGTAATTTTAATTTTCATTGTGTCTTAGATTTAGCCGATGTATCGATACCAAATCAACTGATATCTTATCAGTTGGTTAGCAGATTAGTATATTTAAAAAGCGATAATCGATAAGCCGAATCATTAAGCGTAATTATCCATCCAATCCGCTCCAGAAGCACCCCTAGCCCTAATCCACGATAACAATAAAATAATCAAAACTACTCGTTCTTTGTCACATTAAAATAACTAAATTTACCTACTATAACAATAAAGTCACAAAAATTTATTCACTATAATGGTAAAGTTACAGCGCTTCAACCATTATAACAATAAAATAACCTTGATTTGGTAGGTAGTGCTGCTATAGTGAGTTAAGTATACTAATTTTATTGTTATAGTGATAAAATTCAGTTGTTTTAATTTTAAAAAAATAGTTTGTGATTTTATTGTTATAATGGGTAAAGTAATTTAATTTAATTTGATTAAATTTAATTACTTTAATTTGATAAAAGATAGTGTCCAGCCTTCCTATTAAAAATGGCGGCCCGATGCACTAAGCTCTCGCTATGCGCAGGATCCGGAAAAGGGCCGGACCACAAGTATCTATTGTACGCAGTCTTATCTTGCATTTCTGCAAGAAGCTGTTTTCACGGCTTGAACCCGGAGGTCACATGGCAACAACTTTACCAGTTACTCCAAGACTCCCTTCTCTAGAAACCTAACCTTCCTATTATAGTAAATAAAATTTTGTGATCACACGTGAAATAATTTCATAAAACTTCAATTGCTAATAAAAAGTTTGTGAAGTGAAAACATTATGAGTAAAAATACTTATTTCACTCAAAACATTGTTAGCATTTTTTTTTTGGTTTTTCATCCGGTGTTTGGTGCTCGTATTGGAGCCAGATTAATCCAGATTCGCGCCGTGTAGGGTCCATCCGAGACAAACACTCTCTACCAAAAAAAAATTCATACGCTGGACTCGAACTCGAAATCTTTAATCAAGAAAGTAGCAACCTATCCACTTCATTACATTCTTTCGGAAGTTTTGTAGGTAGTTACTGCAAATACTATAAAATCTTAGTATTTAAAAATAACAAAATAATATTTGATTTCATATCCAAATACTTACATATAGTTTTTGTTGGTACTCTATTGTACTTTATAAAGCAGTACGGGAAGTAAATAACTATTACAAGTGTTCGAAAGGATAAATAAATGGTCAATCTTCAAAACTGCTGCAAGCTTGTTATGTCTTGAATGTTGATAACCTTGCAAGGCCAATGTTGAGAACTGTCGCAAGCTTGTTGTGTCTTGAATCTTGATATCCTGAAATCAAGAAACAACTAAATCTGGATGGTTACAACATTGTGTGTTGAGTCGAGGGATTGCCCTCTGTCCTTAAGACAAGATTGCCCCGTATATATGATTTTACGTTAGCGGGCAATAGTCTCCCAAGATAAAACAACACTTTAATCTCAACGCTACAAAGCCAATAGGTTGAGCCTGCCGAATAAAACAACTATGAATCGACTTGCTGAAGATATGGAAAAGGAAGGAAGAATTTATATCTTCTCTTCTGTTTTGTCTCTGTGTATATAGTGTGTCTTTGTAGTGTATATCTTGTGTATATGAGGGTCTTAACTCACTTTTTTTCATCATAGTTTTGCTCACTGTTTTGAGCTGTGTTTTGTGCTATTCTCTGGCTGTTTTGCTCACTATTTTGTGTTGAATTTCAGTCACGTATGTATGCTATATTGTTGTCATGAATTGAGCCAAAGGAGGCAACAATATATAACATGGAGGAGGGATGCCTAACAGCCGCAAACAGGGCTGTTAATAGCCATAAGTGAGGGTTGTTAATGGCCATTAGTAGGCAGATTAATGGGTTGTTCATGCCCATTGAAGAAGGGTTGATAATGGAGGAGTTAATCAGCCAAGTAATGGCTGATTAATGCCTCAAAAAATAGTTCCAATGGCAGGCAGATTCTGCCTTCCGTCACTCCAAAATCAACTTTTCAGAAACTCTGGGGACCAAACTGTAAATATTAAGCAATTTGGGGTCCAAAAAGATAATATCAGAAAGTCCCCGAGACCGAGACCGGACGGGCGGGCGGCGGCGCGCGTGTGGGTTTAGCCTTGAACCCAAGCACATCTAGGTCCTCCCTCCTTTAAACACATGGGATACCCCTTGGGGTCCCAAACCCTTTACCATTTTAGAGACTTATATAGAGAACAATTCTTCATATTCCCACCGATGTGGTAGATTTGTCTCACACCATATTTCCATGCCTCAAACACCTTACTTCGTGGACCAATATCTCTTTCATTTCTCAACGAAAATTGACGATTCTTGGCCCGACGGTCATCTACTCACTTCGTAGATCATGCATGTGCGAAGAGACAAAGTCTCCAACATGCAGAACACTAGTGTTTAATTCATCAAAGATGGGTGGACGCACTTCCCCGTCAAAGATAAATTTCCAACCGTTTTTTCCCTTGTTGGCCTTTAGATGCTGTCACAGTCCTGGACCAAAAATATAAAGACAATGCAGCGGCACACAGTAATAACCGATCGGTCATAATCAAGTCCACTATGACTGACTGTTTCTTGTTTTCAATTGAATTACTATTAGTACTATCATCTTATCATAAATTCATTCTTCAAACTCCTAAGTGCTAATAACGCATCAACATACCATTACCAACAGCTGTAGTGTTTTCTTTATTTGTATAAATAAACTGTAATCCCTCCCAGGAACCAACCTTGCCATTTTCTCTCACATAATTTTTCTTCTTAGCTCCATTTTCTCTTCAGATTTCATAGGAACTGTTAAAGAAAAATCCACTGAATAGTGTGAGTTAGTTCTGTTCCTAAGTGGGGTTTGGTTTTCTTGTCCCTAAATTTTGCTTTTTATGCGTGTTTCCAAAACAGTCATTTTTCACTGTATAAAAGACGAAAAAAATAAACTTTTGATGTGATTAACGTTTGTATGCTTGTCAAGATTGATTGGCGCTTCTAGAAAGTTCTTAATAAAGGAAAATTTTAATTATGGCTTTCTCAATATTTTTCGTTTTCTTGATCTTGGATTGATTTGAGAAAGCGAAATTGTCTTTGTTCTTTTGCTTTTTGGAAACTAAAACCCAAAAGGGTACTCGAATCTGTCTTTTTTTCGACCAAATTGAATTGTTGTAATGGGATCCTCTTCAATGTCTGTTGACGAGGTTGTTGAAGAACTAATGAGACTTAACAAATGTATACCAACAAGGCCAGGTATTGATGAAGTTGAAGCATCAAAAGTTTTAATAATGAACGTGGAAAAGGATGTACAAATGAGACTGGAAACAATTACTAGGCAAAACAAACGAAAAGATGTTCCAGAAGAGCTATTCAAAATACTTCAAGAGATGCAGAGGAATATAGTTGATTTTCAGAGTAAAGAACAGAAGAGAGAAGCATTAAAACTGTTGGATCTCGAAAATGTTCATTACCTTTTTGATGAATTGATTCAAAGAGCTTCGAAATGCTTGTCGAATCCTCAAGCTAATAATAATACATCTTCAGCTTCTTCAAGGAATTCGAGTAGTTTGTCTTTGCCAAATTCGTCTTCTTCCTTCTCCAGTAGCAGTTTCAATTCTCCGGCAACTACAACGACCACTACTACGATGTCTTCGTCCAGCTTTTATAGTGAGAAAGAGCATGTTAAAGTGCCTGAGCTTGTTACAAGAGATGATAGTTACTTGAAGAAGTCGAAAACCACGTTTCAAATGGATGGAATTAGCGTTGGGCTTCGATCTGGGAACACTTCTTTAGTGCCCCAGATTGTCGATTCCACTTTGAAGCCTAACACTGGCAAGTTAAAAATCTATTTCCTGCAGCATATTGCTTCGAACTAATGTGGTTTTTATATTTTGTTAGGAATGTGTATTAAATTTTTAGCTTAATTGGAGAACTTTTGTTGTCTAGAATCGAGTTGATTTGTCAAATGGTCACTCAACTAATAGTTTTATCTCAGAAAGTCATTTTCTTTGTCGAAGGAAATTGGAATCAAGAAGATAGGTACTTTCTGAAATAATAACTATTAGTTGAGTGACCACATGAGAAATCAATCCCCTAGAATATGAAAATTTTGTTTTTTCTTTGTTCTGTTGATTCGACATTCTTAGTTTGATGGAGAAGCTCTTTATATGTAGGTCAAGATGGTGAAAAAATGAGCTTGATTAAGCTTGCTAGTTTGATAGAAATATCAGCCAAAAAAGGAACTAAGGAGCTAATTCTTCGAAGGAAATTGTCAGAGCAATTAGAATGGATTCCAGATTCCCTTGGGAAGCTGTCAAATTTGGTGACTTTGGATTTGTCTGCGAATCGAATTGCTGTGCTTCCAACTACTATAGTCGGCCTTTCATCGTTGCAAAAGCTAGATTTGCATGGAAATAGAATTGTTGAACTTCCCTATTCAATAGGAGATCTGCTTAACTTGGTCTATCTGGATCTAAATGGAAATAACTTGAAGACATTGCCTTTGACTATAGTGAGGTTGACTCGCCTTGAGGAAGTTGATTTAAGCTCTAATATGCTATCTGTTCTCCCCGAGACAGTGGGATCCCTTGTCAGTCTTAGAAAACTGATCGTCGAAACTAATGAACTAGAGGAACTTCCTCACACTATTGGTCAATGTAATTCGCTCAAAGAGCTTCGTGCTGACTATAACCGTCTTAAAGCTCTTCCTGAAGCCTTGGGACGAATGGGTTCTTTGGAAATTCTATCCGTTCGGTACAATAACATCAGGCAATTGCCTACGACTATGGCATCCTTAACAAGTTTGAAAGAGCTCAATGTTAGTTTCAATGAACTTGAATCAGTCCCTGAGAGCTTGTGCTTTGCCACCACACTCGTAAAGCTGAACATTAGCAACAATTTTGCGGACCTGCAATCACTCCCTAGGTCTATAGGAAACCTCGAGATGCTTGAGGAGCTGGATATGACTAATAACCAGATACGAATTCTTCCAGATTCATTTAGGATGCTTTCGCATTTGCGTGTACTAAAAACAGAAGGAAATCCTCTTGAAGTGCCACCAGGAAACATTGTTGAGATGGGAGCCCAGGTATCTTATATGTACTATTCTTATTTCAATTAGTTTTGATAGATGGCTCACTAATGTTTGTTTTGCTCATCAGGCTGTTGTGCAGCATATGGCTGATCTTGTTGACAAGAGGGATGTGAAGCCACAGCTAGTTAAACAGAAGAAATCATGGGCTCAGATATGCTTCTTTTCAAGATCTAACACGTAAGCGCAATGGTAGGGACTATGTCCAAGCACGACGATACTTCTGCTTCAATAGACACTTTTGACCCTATTTTTATCTGGTATGTTATTTCTCCTTCTTTACAATTCTCTATGCTACTACCTCTGCTTCCAACTATTAGTCATGTTAGCAACTGCATTTGTCCTAAAATATTTGACATTTATCAGTTCTACCATTATCGTTACAATTAGTTTATAGAGGGGTCCAGGAGATGAAGTTTGTGGATTCTTATAACGACTTCAAGTTAATATACAATAATAACTAGGTTCACAATCAGATATTCGTAAGTATTTTGAGGATTCCTTGATACAAATACAAAGTCTAAACAAAAAACTCATACCTTATAAGCTAGGTCCGCCCCTGGATTACTGTGGTGTTAATTCGGTGGGACGTTTAAGGAGAGATAAAGGGTAACTTAAACAAATACTCTTATAATTAAAGCTATTATATGTCTTTATTAAGGGATGTGCGAAAATTTTGAAAAACACGACTAGTATCAGTAACCAGCTGGTGATTTGGTTTCTGAGATCCAGTATTCATGGCACTGATCCAGCAGACTGCTTGGATAGTTCTTGGCTCTTACATAGATACACAATTTTTTATCTATTGATTATTCTAAATTCTTGTCCTTTGAATTCGTCAGTTAATAAATGTAGATGGTACACGAGACATGTTACGGAATTAATTACACTAATAAAATGTTGGGTTGTAAGGGAACGTCTCACATGCTCTTGTTATCCCTCGTACAGTGAAATTGAGCTGTGATTGTGCTGGAAGAGAGCTGCCATTCTTCTTGAATTCCACCATTGCCAACAAAATCATCAGTTTTTTTTTGTTGTTCCAGATATATGGCTCTGATCCTTAATTGCCACGTACTTCTTTTTCTTTTTTTCCCTTTCCACTTAGTTTTATTTCCTGTAGTTCTTTCATCATCTTTGTTGTATTTGCCTTTAATTTTACGTGTATGTTCTAAAATCAGTTGTAAAAATAGATCTCACACGGCGATGAAGACGGAGAAATATATGTTGTTGTCGAATTTCCTCAATGTTAATGAATTATTATGAGTTAACTTCTGGTGGAATCTGTATCTGTTGTTATAGTCATTGTCATACTATTATTGTTTATCATTCGTTTTAGACTACATATTATTAATTGTCATTATCCACTTGGGTTTTAGTACATATTGTTGGTTTCGAATATGAATGTTGACTAGGGTCCATGTAAGATGGCTTATAAACATAATCCTGAAGGGATTTGTTGGGTTGTTCTACACAGCGGATATTGAAAACTTGTTTCAAACCCAACAAACGTAGAACTGTTTGACTATAGGGTAATCTAAAACCGTAAACATAAGACTTGAATTGTACTTACATGTTTACAATATCTGGAATCTTTATCAACTGTGGGTGCGCACGCGAATTCCCTTTCGATTGCAAACTCCAAACTTCAATATATTCCTCCTCTAGAAAGCTAGGAAATCCGGCAGAGGTTCGAAAGAGTGTTTTGATTCTGAGTATCTAAGATTTAGAATAATGATATGAAAATCAAGTGTCACGAATAATGAAGTGTAGGTCTGTATTTATAGGTAAAAAACTAGGTCAAACCGGATTAGGGTTTGACCTTGAGCCTGGCCCAAAATTCGAGACAGATTAGGTCATGGCGCCGCGGCGCTGACGTGGCCCTACACTGTCTCGTTTTATTTTTTGTACATTCTTAATTAAAAATCCAAAAATCAATTTTGACTTAATTAAAACAATCATTATTCATTTAAATACCTCGATTCTAAATCGAATATTTAATACTCTTTCAATACATCCTTAGATCGAAAAGACAATCGACATAGTGTGACCCTACAGGCCTTCACATATCGACATTAATCAAATTAAGGTCTACGCAGAACTCCTAGACGGCGCTGCAAGATGAACTCAATATGTGAAGTACGTTTACACGAATCCAGTAAACTCAATCTCTATGTGGTAAGATAAAATCCTTTCATTCACGACACACCCGATCAAGCTTAGGATTTGTCAAGTGTCTATCCAAATGGCATAATCATTGTATCTCATCTGTATTAGTTGACAACTAGACCATATTCTAAATATGTCTATTGCGTTGGCCAACGACTTAGTCAACCTAATATCACTGAGAAACTGAGTGTTCTCTCGAATATACATTCGAGGAATGAATCCTAATCTTGGCTCAACTACCACCTTTAATCCATATCGTAATGTACCCAATACAAGCCAGATCTCAACATATAAGGCATTTGAGCTTAGACAGGATCAAAGTATATTACTTTGTAGACAAGGTGCGCATTGACATCAAGTCTAAGGACTTCTACCTCCCACACGCTGATCATACTTTAGACAAGTATAACAAACAGTATATCAGCAGGGTATACCAATACTTCTAAAGTATTCATATGTCCATCACGAGTAGCTATTACTCGTAGCAGGTGAGACATACTACATCCTCTAAGGATGTGATGCAGATCACATGTCGACTTATCACATATCATCGATATCCCATTCTCAATGATCATTAGTCGAGGTTATTTTAAGAGTTACGTTATAATATTAATATCTCACATTATTAGTAACTACGTAACCTCTAGGAATGCATATTATATAATATTATAAATAATTAATTAATAATTTAATAATTGCAAATGCCAAAATATTAATCTCTATTAATAATAATACGAATGTGTATAAAGTACATTTGTCCTAATACAGATTGTCTCTAGGACATACATGTACTTTCAATCTCCCACTTGGCCTAGAGCCAATCTCCAACATATTTAATGCCCATATTCTCAAAATGACTATTATGCTTGACTTAGCTTAATGGTTTAGTGAATGGGTCAGCTAGATTATCGTCTGTGGGAACATAGTCTAATCTAATCTCTTCAGTCTCCAACATCTCCCTGAGTATGTGGTACTTCCTTGGTACATACTTGTTTCTATTTGTTGATCGTGGTTCCTTAGCCTGTGAAATCGCACCAGTGTTGTCACGATAAATAGTTATTGGACAACTAGCACTCGGAACTACCCTTAGTTCCTTCAGGAACTCAGAAATCGCGATGCCTTTCTTTACCTTCCGATCCAAAGAATGTACTCGAAACGTTGTCGAATCAGAAGTTGTAGCTTGTTTGGAACTTTTCCAGCTCACTGCTCCACCATTGAAAATAAACGTGTACCCGGACTGAGATCTGAAGTCATCAAGATCCGTCTGGAAGCTAGCATCAGTGTACCTAGTAGCAGCTAGTTTTTCTTCCCCACCATAGACTAAGAAGTAATCTTTAGTTCGTCTAAGATACTTAAGAATACTTTTGACTGCTTTCCAGTGTTCTTCCCAGGATTCTGCTGGAATTTGCAAGTCATACTAAGTGCAAAGGCCACATCTGGCGTAGTACAGGTCACGGCATACATGATCGATCTTATAGCCGAAGCATATGGGATCCTCTTCATGCGTTCAAGTTCTATATCATTAGAATGATTGTCCTTCTTAGATAACTTGATGCCTTGTCCCATAGGTAGACCGTCTTTCTTGGAATTTTCCATAGAAAAACGTCTAAGCACTTTTTCTATGTAGACTGACTGTGACAGCCATAACAATCTATTAGGTTTATATCTATAGATCCTAATTCCCAGAATGTAGCAGGCTTCACCTAAATCCTTCATCATGAAGGTATTGGACAACCACACTTTGACTGACTGCAGGAGAGTCTTACTGTCTCCCATTATCAATATGTCATCTACATATATAATAATGAAGGCAATACTCACATCCTTGCGTTTACTATAAACATAGGGATCCACTTTACTTCTGAAGAAGTCAAATGACTTGATAGCCTTGTCAAAGCAAATGTTCCAACTCCTCAAGGCTTGCTTAAGCCCATAAATGGACTTTTGTAGCTTGCATACAACATTTGGTTTGGAATAAAGCGAAAAACCCTCAGGTTGTTTCATATACACCTCATCAACTAGATTATCATTGAGGAAAGCGGTTTTGATGTCCATCTGCCAAATGTCATAGTCATAATATGCAGCTATTGCAAGCAAAATTCGAATGGACTTAATCTTAGCAACAGGTGAAAAGGTTTCATCATAATCGTCCCCAGGCCGTTGATTATAACCTTCAGCCACCAACCTTGCTTTATAAGTCTGTACATTTCTAAATGCGTCGATCTTCTTCTTGAAGACCCATTTGCATCCTATGGGTTTAACCCCAGCTGAAAAATCAACCAAGTTCCACACTTGATTGATGTACATAGATTCCATCTCGAATTTCATGGATTCTTCCCATCTCTTTGAATCAATTTCCAACATTGCTTCGCTATAGGTTGTAGGCTCATCGTTATCGGGAATATATATCTCACTGTGTGTTTCCACAATTAGATTTAGTTTTTCAGGAGGACGATGAGTCCTAGTGGACCTACGGAGTTGATTGTTTTACAGTTCAGTGCTTGGTATGTTCTAACTGTGAGAGGGTTCTTGTGTGTTGGATAATCCACTAACTTGAGAGCTTTCAGGAATATCATTTTCATGTATTTCCTGAATGGGAGGAGGTGCAACCATTGCATCTACTCCCAAAGGCTGTGTAGGAGGATCTTGCATTTCTGCATTGTTCCTCGTAACACTCCCATCGGCCAGAAGGGCGTGCCAAAGTACCCAATCTTCGCCAAATACTCCCACTGAATTCTTTCCTTGGTCATTCGGCAAGGATTCAACATCTATGTTATCTTGCGGTTCTTGAATTCTTCAAGTTCTATCTCTGTATAACTATGTTCCTTGTAGACATATTCTTCTTCAAGGAAAGTTGCGTTTCTGGAAACAATGACCTTACGTTCTCCAGGAAGATAGAAGTAGTATCCCTTAGTTTCCTTTGGATACCCCAGGAAGTAACATTTCTCACTTTTGGATTCCAACTTATCAGTGAGCATCTTCTTAACATATGCAGGGCACCCCCAGGGTCTCATATGTTTAAGAGCTGGCTTCATGCCACACCATATCTCATAGGGTGTCTTTTCTACTGACTTAGAAGGAACCATGTTCAGAACATATATTGAGGTTTGTATAGCATGTCCCCAAAGGTATGTCGGTAGAGCTGAGAAGCTCATCATGGATCGAACCATATCCAAAAAGGTTCGATTTCTCCTTTCGGCAACATCATTCATCTGTGGTGTTCCAGGAGGTGTCCACTCTGATTGAATTTCATGTAGCTTTAAGTAATCTAGAAAATCCTTGTTCAAGTATTCACCTCCTCGATCTGATCGAAGGGTCTTGATACTTGTTGCAAGTTGCTTCTCTACTTCCGACTTGTACTCTTTGAACTTCTCAAAAGCCTCGGATTTCTGTCTCATAAGATACACATATCCATACCTTGTGAAGTCGTCAGTAAAAGTGATAAAGTATGGAAAACCTCCTTTAGCTTGAGTAAAAAATGGCCCACATACATCAGTATGGACCAACTCAAGCACCTCCTTGGCTCGCACACATTTTCTAGAAAGTGGCTTATTGGTCATCTTTCCTCTCAAGCAAGATTCGTAGTTACCATAAGACTCCAAGTCAAATGGTTCGAGGTAGTCTAACTTCCTCAACCTTGCTATCATTGATTCGTTGATATGACCAAGTCTGCAATGCCATAGGTAGGTAGAGTTTCTATTACTTATCTTAGCTCATTTATTTTGTACATTGAATATTTCTCGACTACAGTTTAGTGTATATAATTCATCCACAAGAGGAGCAATTCCATATATAACATTATCAAAAGACAGTACTTGACTGCCATTATAAATATATGAGGAAAAACCCTTCATGTCCAAAACAGTGATAGAAATGATATTCCTCGTTAACGATGGTACATAGTAACAATCATTTAACACTAGACAATAGCCAGAAGGCAAATTTAATCTATAAGTTCCTACGCGCTCACATCCACTCGTGCTCTATTTCCAACACGTAGGTCCACCTCTCTTGGTCCAACCTTCTTGCTATCAGTTAGCCCCTGCACATTGGTACAAATGTGTGAGCCACAAGTGGTATCCAATACCCAGGAATGAGAGTTATTTATAGACATATTTATTTCAACGATGTACATACCTTGTCCACCAGAGGTAGAAGCACCTGGTGTTTTTCCTCCTCCTGGTGCAGTGCAGTCCTTCTTCCAATGCCCCTTCTTGTTGTAGTTGAGGCACACATCCTTAGCCGGATTCACCTTTTTCTTCATCACACCTCCCTTAGGATTCATAGCTGAGGGCGCAACGACTGCTTTGCCCTTCTTCTTTTGCCATTCCTTACCTTTCGGCTTAGGTCGGCTAGTAGAGCTCACCATGAGCACAACTTTGCCTTTGGAAGTGGAAAACTCAAAGGTCTTGAGCATGTTGTGCAGCTCCGGCAGACTCGCCTTTGTTATATTCATATTATAATTCACTATGAAGTTTTCAAAGAAACGAGGAAGAGAGTTCAGGATGAGGGTAGTAGCGACATTCTTTTGCAGCTTCGTTCCAATTGAAGCAAGTCTCTCAATCAGTCCTATCATCTTCAACACATGCTGCGAGACCTGGCCCCCTTCATTGAGCTTACACTTAAAAAGTTCTATCAGTAACTCATATTCCATAGTCTGGGATTGTGAGTCATAGAGACTCTTCAAGTGTTCGAGCATATCATTGGGACCCATGTTCTCATATTGTCTCTGAAGTTCCATAGACATGGAAGACAACATCACGCACTGTGCTGAAGTGGCATCATCTAGGTGTTTTTGGTAAGCGTTCTTATCAAAAGAGGCATATTCAGCAGATTCTGTCGCAGGGACTGTTGGAAACACCGTGTCCAACACATATTCTAATTTCTCTTGTCTCAGCACTATTCGCAAATTTCTAGACAGTCAAGGTAGTTAGGTCCAGTAAGTTTGTTCATTTCAATCAACATTTTTTCAATGATAAGCTCGACATCTTTGATAATCTGAAGAATTAGATAGACTAGAAATCAAACTCAAAATTTATTTTCTATTATACACATTCGTTTAGGTTAATCAACATGGTCTTTTGTTTAATTAGCTCCCACTATTTTAACATACTTCTACGACCCCATGGTAGAATACTGACCTATATTAATTGAGGTCATAATGGGCCAAGATCCAAGCCTATGCTATCTGCGCGTTTGCTTTGGCTGATAACTTCAATAACACATCTTGGTAGGTTCTAAACCAATTGCAAAACTTATTTGCAACTCTTGATTGATCAAATATTATATTTAATCTTGCGTCCTTAGATTAGTCTGACACTTTGGCGCCAAGATTTGTCTAAGCAAGTCAACCCCATTACACGACTGCGTTTATGTATCTAAGTAAATTTGGCCTTTGTGAGCAAACACTTTGGTGTAAATACCTACAAAAGTTTATCGTTTACTTTTACATTTAAAACACATCTATGAAAGAGTCTAGGTCCTCGTAGACTTAGAGCAAATGCTTTGGCATAAATATTCGTATCGCCGAAAAGAATTTTGCACTCTAACAATTATAATGGAAGACACTTTTTAATTTAGACTTGTATTTAAAATTTTGGAAAACATTTTAATTCGGGGTTTTAACCAAAATCAACTCTTTCACGCCATATCCAATATGACATCTTAATATCATGCAAAACTAATGACACATATAGTTGGAAACCGTTAACTCAATATGCATGATATAAGATGGTTTAATCAAATACTGGGCGCCGCCTGCCCAGACAGTTATTGCGAACACTATGCTAATTATTAAATGAAAGGATTTAAACACTTAGCATATAGTTCGTATATTATTCAATAATATACAATTAATAATAATCATGGATTAACTTGCCTAAACTCTAAAATTTAATTCTAATCCAAACAGTCCAATAAACATTTTCTGATTTTAAAAACTGATTTTCAGGATATTTCTGTAAGTTTCAGAATTTACAATTTAGTCCCTGAAGAATTTAATATTTCAATTTTGAACCCCTTTAAAATTTGAAAATCCAATTTTAATTTTCAAAAAATATTTTCAGATTTCAGGGACATGTCTGTAATTTCCAGAATTTTAAATTAATTACAGATTTGGCCCAAGGGACCAAATCTATTTTTCTGAAATTTACAGATTTGCTCCAAGCACCAAATATAATGATTTTAAAAACTTTTTCAGGGACCATATTGCAATTTCAGAAACTTCTAATTTTTTTAGATTTGCCCCAAGGGCTAATTGCAATTTTGGAAACAACCACTGCCCGTCGGAACAGTGATTGTCGCCCTTTATTCACGCCGAAGGATGGTATGCATGTATTGGCAGGAGCAGTGATTGTCGCCTTATTCACTTAGGAATAGTGTTGATTCTTGTTCATTGTTCCAAAAAAAATTGGAGCTTGTCAGAACAGTGAATGTCGCCACTGTTCACGCCAGAAAAGTGTTCGGTTATTGTTCACTGTTCCAAAAAAAAAAAAAATTGGAACCCCGGTGCCGCGGCAAACCCTAGGTGGCGCTGCGGCGCTCCATCGTGGAATTGCGGCGCCTCCGTCTCATAAGCACAAAATCTGCATTTTCGAAATCCTAAAACTGATTCACGGTTAGATTTGCAGATTCATCTTCGTTACCCTTCACTATCAAACAACACTTTCATCGACCATCATCCAATCTCTTCTCGTTCTTCGCTTCAGTGCACCATGTTCGCAATGAACCGGTTACACACATTGACTTAGAAGAGTTCGATTAGAATGACTTCCTCGATTACATCATTGTTTAATAGTTTGAGAGACAAGGATGATGTGTTTTTAAGATATTAGGTTTTCAAGCTTTAAACGACATAAATTTCAGATTTAAACAAATTCTACCCCATATTATTATTAACTAATTACCTTATAATCATACGAAACGACCCTGACTCTGATACCACTGAAGGGATTTGTTGGGTTGTTGTACGCAGCGGATATTGAAAACTTGTTTCAAACCCAACAAACGTAGAACTGTTTGACTATAGGGTAATTTAAAACCGTAAATATAAGACTTCAATTGTACTTACATGTTTACAATAACTGGAATCTTTATCAAATGTGGGTGCGCACGCGAATGCCCTTTAGATTGCAAGCTCCAGGCTTCAATGTATTCCTCCTTTGGAAAGCTAGGAAATCCGACAGAGGTTCGAGAGAGTGATTCTGAGTCTCTAAGATTTAGAATAATGATATGAAAATCAAGTTTCACGAATAATGAAGTGTAGGTCTGTATTTATAGGTGAAAAATTAGGTCAAATCGGATTAGGGTTTGACCTTGGGCCTGCCCCAAAATTCGAGACAGATTAGGTCATGGCGCCGCGGTGCTGACGTGGCCCTACACTATCTCGTTTTATTTTTCGCACATTCTTAATTAAAAATCCAAAATCCAATTTTGACTTAATTAAAACAATCATTATTCATTTAAATACCTCGATTCTAAATCGAATATTTAATACTCTCTCAATACATCCTTAGATCGAAAAGACAATCGACATAGTGTGACCCTACAGGCCTTCACATATCGACATTAATCAAATTAAGGTCTACGCGGAACTCTTAGACGGCGCCGCAAGATGAACTCAATATGTGAAGTACGTTTACACGAATCCAATAAACTTAACCTCTATGTGGTAAGATAAAATCCTTTCATTCACGACACACCCGATCAAGCTTAGGATTTGTCAAGTGTCTATCCAAATGACTTAATAATTGTATCTCATCTATATTAGTTGACAACTAGACCATATTCTAAATATGTCTATTGCGTTGGCCAACAACTTAGTCAACCTAATACCACTGAGAAGTTGAGTGTTCTCTCGAATATACATTCGAGGAATGAATCATAATCTTGGCTCAACTACCACCTTTAATCCACATCGTAATGTACACAATACAAGCCGTATCTCAACATATAAGGCATTTGAGCTTAGACAGGATCAAAGTATATTACTTTGTAGACAAGGTGCGCATTGACCTCAAGTCAGAGGACTTTTATCTCCCACACGGATCATACTTTAGACAAGTATATCAACAGGGTATACCAATACTTCCAAAGTATCCATCACGAGTAGCCATTACTCGTAGTAGGTGAGACATACTACATCCTCTAAGGATGTGATGCAGACCACATGCCAACTTATCACATATCATCGATATCCCATTCTCGATGATCATTAGTCGAGGCTATTTTAAAAGTTACGTTATTATATTAATGTCTCACATTATTAGTAACAACGTAACCTCTAGGGATGCATATTATAGAACATTATAAACAATCAACTAATAATTCAATAATTGCAAATGTCAAAATATTAATCTCCATTAATAATAATACGAATGTGTCTAAAATACATTTATCCTAATACAAATTATCTCTAGAACATACATTTACTTTCAAATCCGGTTATTAAAAATTTGAAGGCCATCTTTCTATCCAATTAACTAAAAAAACATCAGTGACTTCATCTTGAAGTAAAAGATCAAAGCAACCAATCACGGTGAATTTTCTAATATTAAAGCCTAAGTTATTTTATTTTTGGCCTCCATATGTGGTGTACCATTGGTGATGGGAAAGATCCTTTGTTAGGCAGATGTCCATTATATTGGTTACAACTTACAATAATGCTTAAAGAAATATATTAAACTAATCCAGTAATTACAGCTTTTTACAATTACTCATTCAGTCCTCCTGTGAGACTTTCAGAGAAGCAAATAAAGCAACGAAACAAACACGAGAGCCATGGGACAAAACCCCTTTACCAAAAAAAGCTGTTGGGATGGGGTGGGGGTTGTTCCTTCGTGGACATCAACACAATATCCTAGTAAATCCACATTTGTAACTTATATAATCTACTATTGGTATTATCGAAAATTTCTCATGCAATAGATGTCGATTCGATTCTCATTAATCCCTTGGTCAATTGACTTGAACATCCTTAAATTGGGATATACTGTGTGATATATTTCAAGATAATTAAAAATCTAGAGTTGTTACTCTTGAGCCGGATTTCTCTCACGTCAATATGGAAGATTTTCCTAACGTTTCGGCTTATTGCAAAAGATTAAAAGAATTGGCGGACCAACTTCGCAACGTTGGCGCGCCAGTTTCGAATGATCGTTTGGTCCTCCAAATGGTGTCAGGTGTCGCACCCGTTTTTGACCTGCGGGCTTCGCGACGCGATGGCGTCGATTGCCTCTGGATTGGATAAAAATGCTTTGTTGACGAGTCGCCACCTAATTATTCTAAGGTGAATTAGGGCACCTGAATGTTAACTAAATGCTGCAAAATAAACTCCAATTTTGTGGTCTACGAAACTAATGAAATTCAGGGTAAGGGTTCTTTATTATCCTAAAGGGAAGGGGTTAGGCATCCTTTAAGATCCGCTAACTTGCGGTTATCCGATCAAACTCAGGTTAATTGTTATGCTAAGAAAAAGTGCATGTTTTACAAGTATAAAAATAATGTTGCAAGTATTTAATGAAATGATGCATTTGTACAAGTATACATTTGTATGACATTAATAAACATGTAAAGCAAAAAAAATAATATAAATATGCATTTGTATGAAAATTGATAAAGATGTATGCAATGTGATTTTTATGGGCGACGAGCCTAAAAATAGGTAAACTAGCGATTTTCGATTTTAAAAACTAACCGAGCCTAAAATAAATAAACTAGCGATTAGTTTCCAGTTTTAGACTACCCTATTAATTAATTATATGTCTACCTATTCTAAATATTTTAATAATTTCACGAGTACAATAATATTACAATACAAAATGAAATAAAGCTGAATTAAAGAAAGTAAAAGACAACAACAAAAATAAGTAATCTCCGAGGGGTATTTGCCTTCTTTGACTTTATCTTTGCAAGCTGTCAAGAATAAACGGTTAGAAACAATTGAATATACATAACTTCGGATCCGTATCCAAAACAATAAATGTTTTGATTACGGAGGGCTCAGACTTAAATTTTGAAAAGATCATTCCAATCACGTCGTGGCTGAGAACATATGACTCGTTGGTCATTTTAGTTGCCTTGCCTAACGAACATGTTGGTCTCTCGGGTGAAAAAGATTTAAGTTTCATCCCTGCCCAAAAGTTTTATTTTTCGTCTTTACAACTGTGGAGGCCTCAAAAATCGACGGATATTTTTTCATCGGCCAATGTAGTATAATATTCAAATCAGTAAAATGGTGTCGAAAACAAGAAAATAAAAATGTAAATTGAGAAATAATATCCGAAGGACGCGGCCTCAAATTCAATTTCATTGGCCTAAATGCGATTTATACAAATAAGTAAGACAATCCGGTACGGATGTTTAAATGCCAAAACGATGGCAAGAAGAAGCGAAAAAAGCGCGGCCTCGAATTCAATTTCATCGGCCTAAATGCGATTTAATTCAAAAGCGATAAACTAAACCAAAGCAAGAAAAGCGAAATCGAGAAGCAATTCTAAAAGGCGTGATATTTAGTTTAAAACAAGAAGACAATAAAGCAAGAAATATCCGTTGCGGATGTTTAAAGCGAAGAACGATAAAGAGAAACAAACAAAAAAAGCGCGGCCTCGAATTTAATTTCATCGACATAAATGCAATATTAGTTAAAACAGTAAAACAACAAGATAGTTGTGTAACAGATGTTTAAAATGCCAAAAAAACCAGCAGCAATTTGCAATAAAAACGTCCGACCCAAATTCTGAAATTTGACCCGACTCGGACACTGAACAGTGATCCGGCCCGGATCTCAGGTTGACCAGACCCGGATTCAAACATTTTTTGATTTTCAGATAATAAACAACAAGATATTAAAACAGAAAATCTGGAATTTATTCAATCCGGGTCGACCCGACCCGGAACAGTGACCCGACCCGAATCGGATACTTCAACCCGAATCAAATTCTTTCCAAATTTTCAGGTACCCAACAACACAATATAAACACACAAAAATCTGAAATTTAACCGAACCGGGTTGACCCGACACGGGTCAGTGACCCGACCCGAATCGGATGTTTTTCAACCCGAATCGATTTTCTTCCAAATTACAGATAACCAACAACAAAATATAAATACACAAAAATCTGGAATTTGACCGAACCGGGTCGACCCGACCCGGATCAGTGACCCGACCCGAATCGGATGTTTTCCAACCCGAATCGATTTTCGTCTAAATTACAGATCACAAACAACAAAATATAAATACAATCTGAAAATTTATTCGAATCGGGTCGACCCGACCCGGATCAGTGACCCGACCCGGAACAGATATTTCAACCTGAATCGATTTCTTTCCAAATTTTCAGATAACCAACAACAAAATATTAAAACACAAAATCTGAAAATTTATTCGAACCGGGTTGACCCGACCTGAAACAGTGACCCGACCCGAAATAGTGACCCGACCCGGAACGGATATTTCAACCCGAATCGATTTCTTTCCAAATTTTCAGATAACCAATAACAAAAAATATTAAAACACAATCTGAAAATTCATTCAAACCGGGTCGACCCGACCCGGGCAGTGAATGTTAACAAACGGACCGAATCAATTTCTTTCCAATTTTTTCAGGTAACCAACAACACAATATCAAGCATATAAAGCAGGAATCTTACCTAAATCGGGTTGACCCGACCCGAACCGACAGTGAACAAAAGGGGCAAAAATCCATGCAAAATTCGACCTAGATTCCGACCAAGAAAGTCCTCTTTTCGGACAAAATCCACACAAATCGACCCCCAAAACAGTGAACAAAAGGGGGTATTTTATGGATGGGTTTCGGATTTTTGGGGGATAGGGTATGGGGTTGACGGGTTGGTTGGTGGTGTTGGGCGACGGTGTCGGCGTTGTGGTGAGTTGGTCGGCGATGTGGCGGCCGTGGTGAGTTGGTCGGTGACGTGAGGTCGCGGGTATGGAGATGGTTGGTGTTGGCGACGGTGTCGGCGTCGTGGTGGTGATGTGGGTGTAGGTTATCCGGCATAGGTGGGTAGGGTGGCCGGTGGTGTGGGGTGTTGGCGAGGTGGCGAGGCGATGTGGGGTCGCGGTGTGGGGAGTCTTGAGGGTGTGTGCTGGTGATGGAGAGAGAGAAAGAGTGAGATGATGGAATGAAAATATTTTGTTATAGGGTTTTGGTTTAAAGGGGGAAATAAAGGGAAAGGGAATTGGGTATTGGGCCAATCTGGGTGGGCTTGCGGTTTTTGAAATTTGGCGGGTGGAGCCTGAAATTTGAGGATAAGTGGGGTGATTAGTTGGGCCTTGGATGGGGTCTGAAAATGGGTTGTTTTTATTGTAATGGGTTGAGTATAAATTGTTTTGGGGAAAATGAAGTGGGCTATGAGTTTAAAATATAAAAATGAGGTTTTATTATATAAAAAGAAAGCTTTGCAAAATTTATAAATTATAAAGATGATAATATGATAAAATATAATATTTGTGAAATGCTTGATGCTTAAAAAAGAATAAAAATGCAATATCGTTTTGCGAAAATAAAATAACATATAATATTAGGATAAAAGTATGATTGTGATATTAAAATGCAAATTACAGTAAAAAAAATGCAAACAATAAATGATAATAATGATATATATACATATATATGCCTATATTTTAAAATTATTTTAAAGTGTCAAAAATATTAAAAATTGCAAATAAAATCCAAAAAGATGGGACAAAATTGGGTGTCAACAGATGCCCCTCTTTGGCCGGAGACGATGAAAGAGTTTTCAGACAAAGAAGTTGACTGAGTAGCCAATTTTGTCCTGATCATTAAGGGGAGGTTAAGGATGCGTGGGATGAAATAGAATCCCAAGGGGGAGAAAAGTTGCAAAAGATGGTGCAGATTCAAGAAACATTGCCCCAGTGTCGAGTTATGATGACACGACACTGGTTGCAGATGTGATGAGATGACGTCGTTGCTTAGACGTTATGCAGATGGCTCCATTACATAGGCGTGATTGAAATTAAAATACCCGCATTAGAAGGTGGGCGCCTGACTGAAATTAAAATACCTGCATTAGGAGGTGGACGCCTAACAGAAATTAAAATACCCGCATTAGGAGGTGGGCGCCTAACTGAAATTAAAATACCCGCACTAGGAGGTGGGCGCCTGACAGAAATTGAAATACCCGCATTAGGAGGTGGGTGCCTGACTGAAATTGAAATACCCGCATTAGGAGGTGGGCGCTGACAGAAATTAAATACCCGCATTAGGAGGTGGGCGCCTGACTGAAATTGAAATACCCGCATTAGGAGGTGGGCGCCTGACTGAAATTGAAATACCCGCATTAGGAGGTGGGCGCCTGACTGAAAATGAAATACCCGCATTAGGAGGTGGGCGCCTAACAGAAATTAAAATACCCGCATTAGGAGGTGGGCGCCTGACTTAAATTAAAATACCCGCATTAGGAGGTGGGCGCCTGACTTAAATTAAAATACCCGCATTAGGAGGTGGGTGTCTGACAAAAATTGAAATACCCGCATTAGGAGGTGGGTGCCTGACTGAAATTGAAATACCTGCATTAGGAGGTGGGCGCTTGACTGAAAATGAAATACTCGCATTAGGAGGTGGGTGCCTGACAGAAATTGAAATACCCGCATTAGGAGGTGGGTGCCTGACTGAAATTGAAATACCCGCATTAGGAGGTGGGCGCTGACTGAAAATGAAATACCCGCATTAGGAGGTGGGTGCCTGACTGAAATTAAAATACCCGCATTAGAAGGTGGGTGCCTGACTGAAATTGAAATACCCGCATTAGGAGGTGGGCGCCTGACTTAAATTAAAATATTCGCATTAGGAGGTGGGTGCCTGACTGAAATTAAAATACCCGCATTAGGAGGTGCGCTCCTGATTTAAAACATACCCGCATTAGAAGGTGGGTGCCTGATTTAAAATGAAATACCCGCATTAGGAGGTGGGTGCCTGACTGAAATTTAAATACCCGCATTAGGAGGTAGGCGTCTGACTGAAATTGAAATACCCGCATTAGGAGGTGGGCGCCTGAAATGACGTCGTTGTATTGACGTGATACGTTTGTGACCCGCATGGGTTGAAATGACGTCGTTGCATAAATGTGATGCGTTTGTGACCCGCATGGGTTGAAATGACGTCGTTGCATAGACGTGGTGCGTTGAAAACGTCATTGTGTACACGTGTTGTGCAGATGACGTTGTTGCATAGGCGTGTTGCTGATGACGCCGTTGTATGGGCGTGTTGATGTCGTTGTAATGCTGTGAAAGATGTAAATGACGTCCATTGCCGTCAGTTTGGTGTAATATGATTCGACGTTGTGTTGAATCTTCTGCCGATTCAAACTCCTGTGGACTGTGAATTGAAATGTCGTCCTTGCGCGGACGAAAATGTGATGCGACGTCTTTGCCGAATTAAGCACACATGTTGCGGCTTCTCTGCCTTTGTCAACCTGAAGACGTGCACTCAAAGAAATTTGCGAGTTTGGGGGGCAGGGGCAGTTGATTCCCAATGACTTTGTAGTTTTTGCCCTTGACGCTTGCAAGCTCAGACTGATTTAGATTGAAGACTTAGTTGTCTGGCATTTTCCAGGTCCATTGGCATATTCTTGCAGTGAACCCTTAAAATATGCCCCAGTTTCTGGTATATATGAAGATGTTGAACTTCCAACTGGACGAAATCGAGTTTGTGGGGGCAGCTATTAAGGCGATCATGCGGGCCAATTGCATTGTGTGCAAGATAAGGGAAGAAAATTCCAATGGTGTGACCGGAGCCGATATAGGCTGCCTACGTATTCCGACAAAGGAAAATCAGGTCATAATGTAGTTCGTTGCAAGCAAAATGGTGATTGTGAAGTTTTCCAAAATGGGACCGAAGCCGATGTGGCTGCCTACGTATCCCGCCGAGGGAATCTAGTCATAACGTAGTTTATGCAAGCTAAAAGGTTTTTGTAAGGATTTTCTAAAAAATGAGACCGAAGCTGATGTGGCCACCTACGTATCCCGCCGAGGGAATCAGGTCATAACGTAGTTCATGCAAGCAAAAAGAATTTTGTAAGGGTTTTCTAAAAATGAGACTGAAGCTATGTGGCCGCCTACGTATCCCGCCGGGGGAATCAGGTCATAACGTAGTTCATGCAAGCAAAATGGGTTTTGTAAGGGTTTTCTAAAAATGAGACCGAAGCTGATGTGACCGCCTACGTATCCCGCCGAGGGAATCAAGTCATAACGTAGTTCATGCGGCAAAATGGATTGTGCAGTAGAATGTTTTTTTTTCTTTTTTTGTTGGTTTTTTTTTTTTGTGAAAATATGAAAAAGACAGAATCACGTCTTGACTTCGGTTGGTACCAACAATTAGTATTGTGCTTAGGAGTTTCAGTTATTTGCTTTCTGTCTAACGGAGACTGACTTCAAGGTAATTCCTACAGCTTCAGATGCTACCTCAGACATACCTGAGTATCGACACTTGCTTCAAGCCAAGGTTTTGACATATATGCATCCTCATGTTTCAAATGCCCTCACTGAAAGAAAGTTCCTTTCTCATATATATTCCAATATTTTGAACTTTGGGACGTCTAGAGAAGTACACTCACCCTCAGAAAGATGTTCAATGCATTTAATTGTGATACCATAGGCTTGGCCGTCATGTGAGTATCCACTAATGTGAGAACCCTCTGTATAGGATCATGTAGGGCTTGTTATGGTTTTGTAATGTAGGCTTGGGGAAAGGAAAGGATATCATTTGGGTAAGGAGTGATTAATCCTTCCTTGAGCGTTGGAATATGTCCGCGCTTGGTATTTGTGTGCCTTGATGCCGATTTGCTTCTTTTTGCCCTTTTGTTTTGTACTGTTTGATATTGTCGGGGCTTTGGACTTCCCTTTTGTGTGAAGTCGTCATTTTGTTTTGTTTTGTTTTCCTCTTTTGGGAGCATTGCACTTCAACTCGGATATCTTCAGCAATTTGTACATTTCTAATGCGCTCAAGGAGGTCGGGCCAAAAGAGGGATAGTGCGTGTACGCACTCAGAAAGGGTATAGGCATAAGATGTAGTTGTTAAAAAAATAGGCTTCAGGCTCAAAGGGGAAGTACTACAGATAATGTTATTTGGTAAGCTGGAATGGCTCAAACGGATTAAAGAAAGCCTACGATCCTTTCCTATACCAAGTGTTACTCAGGATTTCGCCTCAACAAACATTCGAGCCAAGTTCTAGATCACAATGCAATGTAATTGAACTTATTCTAAAAACTCACCACACAATGCACATGAAACGATGAGGTTGACTTTGTTCATATCTTGGAAGCATGCAAAACAATTTTTTAAGTGTCAACACAGGCGTGAATGAGATGTACCAGAAGAATCAATGGTTTATCACGAAGTCAGTCTTCTCCACTTGTTCTTTCCTACGCACGCTCCTAACTGTGTTGGTATCAACCAAGTCAATCAATGATGCTTAAGAATATATATAATAATTTTTTTTGTATTTTTGAATAAAGGGTACCGAACCCGAATAGGGCTGCCTACGTATCTCATCTTTGACGAGAATCAGGTGTGCGTAGTTCGTGAAGATAGGTTATAAAAATGTATAAAATGTATAAAATGTATGCTTAAAAATTCATCCATGATAGGATAGTAAAAGTAAAAATTGTATAAAACAGATGATTGTCCACTATGGGACGAATGCAAAGTAAAAAATAATTGTCCATAGTAGAATGAATGCAAATGAAAAAAATGATTATCCACAATAGGATGAATGTAAAAAAAAAATGATTGTCCATTATAGGATGAATGAAAAGATTGATAAACCACATATGTCCCTCTCAAAGGTGGACAAGGAAGTGCGTTTTGTTTTTTCTTTTCTTTTTTTAATTTTTTTTTTAGTGTTGTCGAACCCAAGAAGGGCTACCTACGTATCACACCGAACGGTGAGAATCAGACACTCGTAGTTCGTGAGGATATGTTGTAAAAATGGTATGATATAAAGAAATTATGTAACGAAAATTAAACATATCAACTGAATTTGCAAATATGTAACAAGACAAAAGTATAGACAAATTAAAGTGATGACTCGTTGAATCTGGTGTTGGCTGACTTTTTTCAGTCAAAACATCTTTCGGTCATCTTTGTGAAAGCCTTTGGCTTTGTTCTTTCCTGGAGTATATCCAGGAATAATGTTTTAGAACGACCCCCCCAACTGTTCGCGAGGACGATCTTCCTGCAAAAAATAAGAGCACCAGGTGAAAGGAGGAAAGTCACTAAAAGAATAATAAAATGTAAGAGTGTGAAAGTATGGTCAAAAACTCCCCTGATTGCTTCACGAGATATGAGTCTTGATGTCCAAGAACGCTTTATCCTTGGGCAGTGACACAATTTATGTTCAAGAGTCGCAAGCGACATGGTATGATATATACAAAATTGAAGCAGCTAATTATTGCATTAAATAATATGTACAAAGATAAAAGAAGAAAAATAGCAAACAAACTGTGTGGGAATTAAATATGCGTCCTATCATGCATGGAGCCTCTCTTATGCCAGAGGTGGGCCTAAACGCCAAATATGAGAGATTATGACAGAATAATCATTTGTCAAACTCTGATGCTTTTGTTGGAAATGAAGACAAAATGTATGTACATTTTCCAATATCGTCATGTCATGATTAGGCTTGGATTAGTCCATCATTATCACGCTACAAATAATATGTTGATGGTCGTTGGGGGAGCGAGACCCTTCGACAATTTTGGTTAATTTCTTAATTGTGGAGTCGATGCCAAGGATCGACCCACCTATGGTGTATGTATGCATGATTAAAAATAAAAGGGTATAGCTCTATCCTAAATTTACTAAGATTGGGCTTACTAGACTCAAGGTTCCCGAGCGGACTACTCGAGTGAGAAGGCTACGCGGCCACCAAATGGTCCGGACACTTCGCGCATACGCCAACTCTCCTAAAATTTGGTAATTTGAAAGAATTTGCGGGTGCGCAAAACACACCTCGCGTGTAATGTGTGATAGTGTCAATTTTCCATAGTGGAAGAAATATGAGTGGAATGCCAATTTAAGAAAAGCAATAAAAGAATATAGCAACTAAAGAAGTTAAAACATACAAAATTTCAAAAAGGAAACAATTAGAAGCAGTAGAATAAATAAAAAGCAAAATAAAGCGCAATAATAATTAACCTAAACTTGCTATGGTTAAGAACCTGCAATCCCCAGTGGAGTCGCCATGCTGTCGCACCCATTTTTGACATGCGGGCTTCGCGACGCAATGGCTTTGATTGCCTCTGGATTGGATAAAAATGCTTTGTTGAGGAGTCGCCACCTAATTATTCTAAGGTGAATTAGGGCACCTGAATGTTAACTAAATGCTGCAAAATAAACTCCAATTTTGTGGTCTACGAAACTAATGAAATTCAGGGTAAGGGTTCTTTATTATCCTAAAGGGAAGGGGTTAGGCATCATTTAAGATCCACTAACTTGCGGTTATCCGATCAAACTCAGGTTAATTGTTATGCTAAGAAAAAGTGCATGTTTTACAAGTATAAAAATAATGTTGCAAGTATTTAATGAAATGATGCATTTGTACAAGTATACATTTGTATGACATTAATAAACATGTAAAGCAAAAAAAATAATATAAATATGCATTTGTATGAAAATTGATAAAGATGTATGCAATGTGATTTTTATGGGCGACGAGCCTAAAAATAGGTAAACTAGCGATTTTCGATTTTAAAAACTAACCGAGCCTAAAATAAATAAACTAGCGATGAGTTTCCAGTTTTAGACTACCCTATTAATTAATTATATGTCTACCTATTCTAAATATTTTAATAATTTCACGAGTACAATAATATTACAATACAAAATGAAATAAAACTGAATTAAAGAAAGTAAAAGACAACAACAAAAATAAGTAATCTCCGAGGGGTATTTGCCTTCTTTGACTTTATCTTTGCAAGCTGTCAAGAATAAACGGTTAGAAACAATTGAATATACATAACTTCGGATCCGTATCCAAAATAATAAATGTTTTGATTACGGAGGGCTCAGACTTAAATTTTGAAAAGATCATTCCAATCACGTCGTGGCTGAGAACATATGACTCGTTGGTCATTTTAGTTGCCTTGCCTAACGAACATGTTGGTCTCTCGGGTGAAAAAGATTTAAGTTTCATCCCTGCCCAAAAGTTTTATTTTCCATCTTTACAACTGTGGAGGCCTCAAAAATCGACGGATATTTTTTCATCGGCCAATGTAGTATAATATTCAAATCAGTAAAATGGTGTCGAAAAGCAAGAAAAAGAAAACAGAAATTGAGAAATAATATCCGAAGCGGACGCGGCCTCAAATTCAATTTCATTGGCCTAAATGCGATTTATACAAATAAGTAAGACAATCCGGTGCACGGATGTTTAAATGCCAAAACGATGGCAAGAAGAAACGAAAAAAAAGCGCGGCCTCGAATTCAATTTCATCGGCCTAAATGCAGTATTTAATTCAAAAACAGTAAACTAAACCAAAACAGTAAAAACTGAAATCGAGAAGCAATTCCCGAAAAGACGTGATATTTAGTTTAAAACAGTAAGACAGTAAAACAGTAAATATCCGTTGCACGGATGTTTAAAACAGTAAACAGTAAACAGAGAAACAAACAAAAAAAGCGCGGCCTCGAATTTAATTTCATCGGCCTAAATGCAATATTAGTTAAAACAGTAAAACAACAAGATAGCTGTGTAACAGATGTTTAAAATGCCAAAAAAACCAGCAGTAATTCACAATAAAAACGTCCGACCCGAATTCTGAACAGTGATCCGGCCCGGATCTCAGGTTGACCAGACCCGGATTCAAACATTTTTTGATTTTCAGATAATAAACAACAAGATATTAAAATAGAAAATCTGGAATTTATTCAATCCGGGTCGACCCGACCCGAATCGGATACTTCAACCCGAATCAAATTCTTTCCAAATTTTCAGGTACCCAACAACACAATATAAACACACAAAAATTTGGAATTTAACTGAACCGGGTTGACCCGACACGGGTCAGTGACCCGACCCGAATCGGATGTTTTTCAACCCGAATCGATTTTCTTCCAAATTACAGATAACCAACAAAAAAATATAAATACACAAAAATCTGGAATTTGACCGAACTGGGTCGACCCGACCCGAATCGGATGTTTTCCAACCCGAATCGATTTTCTTCTAAATTACAGATCACAAACAACAAAATATAAATACAATCTGAAAATTTATTCGAACCGGGTCCACCCGACCCGGATCAGTGACCCGACCCGGAACGGATATTTAAACCTGAATCGATTTCTTTCCAAATTTTCAGATAACCAACAACAAAATATTAAAACACAAAATCTAAAAATTTATTCAAAACAGTGACCCGACCCGAAACAGTGACCCGACCCGGAACGGATATTTCAACCCGCATCGATTTCTTTCCAAATTTTCAGATAACCAACAACAAAAAATATTAAAACACAATCTGAAAATTCATTCAAACCGGGTCGATCCGACCCGGGCAGGTGACCCGACCCGGAACAGTGACCCGAATCAATTTCTTTCCAATTTTTTCAGGTAACCAACAACACAATATCAAGCATATAAAACATGAATCTTACCTAAATCGGGTTGACCCGACCCGAACCGACAGTGAACAAAAGGGGCAAAAATCCATGCAAAATCCGACCTAGATTCCGACCAAGAAAGTCCTCTTTTGGACAAAATCCACACAAATCGACCCCCAAAACAGTAAACAAAAGGGGGTATTTTATGGATGGGTTTTGGATTTTTGTGGGATAAGGTATGGGGTTGACGGGTTGGTTGGTGGTGTTGGGCGACGGTGTCGGCGTTGTGGTGAGTTGGTCGGCGATGTGGCGGCAGTGGTGAGTTGGTCGGCGACGTGAGGTCGCGGGTATGGAGCTGGTTGGTGTTGGCGACGGTGTCGGCGTCGTGGTGGTGATGTGGGTGTAGGTTATCCGGCGAGGTGGGTAGGGTGGCGGTGGTGTGGGGTGTTGGCGAGGTGGCCGGCGACGTGGGAGTCGCCGGTGTGAAGTCTTGAGGGTGTGTGCGGCTGATGGAGAGAGAGAGAGAGTGAGATGATGGAATGAAAATATTTTGTTGTAGGGTTTTGGTTTAAAGGGGGGAAATAAAGGGAAAGGTAATTGGGTATTGGGCCGATCTGGATGGGCTTGCGGTTTTTTGGGCTGGCCGAATTGGGCCACGGGCATGGGATAAGTGGGGTGATTAGTTGGGCCTTGGATGGGGTCTGAAAATGGGTTGTTTTTATTGTAATGGGTTGAGTAGAAATTGTTTTGGGGGAAATGAAGTGGGTTATGGGTTTAAAATATAAAAATGAGGTTTTATTATATAAAAAGAAAGCTTTGCAAAATTTATAAATTATAAAGATGATAATATGATAAAATATAATATTTGTGAAATGCTTGATGCTTAAAAAAAATAAAAATGCAATGTCGTTTTGCGAAAATAAAATAACATATACTATTAGGATAAAAGTATGATTGTGATATTAAAATGCAAATTACAGTAAAAAATGCAAATAATAAATGATAATAATGATATATATACATATATATGCCTATATTTTAAAATTGTTTTAAAGTGTCAAAAATATTAAAAATTGCAAATAAAATCCAAAAAGATGGGACAAAATTGGGTGTCAACATCAGGCCTCTCTGAGGCCTATAGTGGTATTGGCTCGCTTCTTCGGCAAAGCAATCCGCTTCCACAATTTTATCAGGCTCGTTCTATGCTTACACTCGAAGAAGCGGGCATGGCAAAAAAGGCGGCTACCGGTGCTAGTCCTGTGGGCATGATGACCGAGTCCACGGTTCATCCTACCGGTTTCAACAACTCGGGCCAAAACTGCAACAACGGTGGTGGCAAAAAGGGTGAAAATAAGAAAAATAATGGCAAGAATCGCGATGGCAACAATGGCGGCAACCAGCAAAGTGGTGGTGGCGGTGGTGGGCCCCACAGTCACAGTTTTGGCCAAACAATTTTCAGCCCACTTGCAGTGAGCTACCCAGCAGCAGTTTAGGCTCAACACGCCCTGGTCCACTTCTAGTCAGCTCTCTGGGCCGAGGCAACAAGCAGGAGTACTTGGGCCTCAGCCCCCGCAGGCCCATCACACAGCGGCACCCACTTCTACCGACATCGAAGCTGCAATGCACACGCTTGGTTTAAATCCTCCGAACCAAAATTAATATATGGACACCGATGCCACTACCCACATGACATCCGATTCAGGTACGCTCTTGTCTTATTCCAATTTGAGCAACCCTCGTGGCATAATTGTTGGTAATGGTAATTCTATTCCAATTCGTGGTTATGGTCATAAAACTTTGTCTCCCCCTCATCCACCCCTTATCTTGAAAAATACCCTACATGCCCCCAAATTGATTAAAAACTTAGTGTCTGTCCGTAAATTCTCTACTGACAATTCCGTTTATATTGAGTTTGAACCATTTGGTTTCTCTGTGAAGGATTTCAAGATGGGAAGTCCTCTCATGAGGTGTGATAGTGGGGGACATTTTTATCCTATCACACCCAGTTCCGGTCCATCGAGTCAAGCCTTGCCGTCAGCATTTGCAGCCCTTGCTCCTTCCTTGTGGCATGCTCGTCTTGGTCATCCGGTGTCGTCTATTTTGTCTTCCTTAGATAAAAATAATTTTATTTCATGTAAGGGTACGCGTAGTACTCCAAATTGTAAGTCTTGTTCTTTAGGAAAGATTGTTAGGTTACCATTTGTAGACTCAAATTCTCATACTTTAATGTCATTTGATATTATTCATAACGACTTATGGACGTCTCATGTTCTTTGTTCTTTGGGTAATCGGTATTATATTTTCTTTTTGGATGATTATTCTAAGTTTTTATGGACTTTTCCGATAGCGAAAAAATCTCAAGTTTTTTCCATCTTCTTAAAATTGAGAGCATTCATTAGAACCCAATTCGAACGGGAAATAAAAAATATTCAGTGTGATAATTGCAAAGAATATGACAATGGGGTGTTTCGGAAATTCTGTTCTAATAATGAGATCAATTTTCATTTTTCTTGTCCTCATACGTTGTCACAAAATAAAGCCGAACGCAAAATTCGTACCATAAATAACATTGTCCGAACTTTATTGATTCATGCTTCCGTACCCCTGTCTTTTTGGCATCATGCTCTACAAATGACTACATATCTCCTTAACATAATTCCTTCCAAAGGTTTGACATATGCTCCCCCCCTTCAAATTTTATATAATAAGCCTCCTTCATATTCACATCCTAGGGTCTTTGGGTGTTTGTGTTATCCGTTATTCCCGTCCACCACAATTAATAAATTTTTCAGCCCGGTCTACTCCGCATGTGCTTTTGGGTTTTCTTTCTAATCATCGTGGTTACAAATGATTTGATTTATTCTCTAATAAAATCATCATTAATCGCCATGTAATTTTTGTTTGCTAAGGGTAGTACTCCCGTGCTTAGTTCGTATAATTTTTTGAATGATGGTATATCCCAGTATATTATTCACCATTTTTCGGACGTCTCCCGCACCCAAAATTCTCCAGCGGGCCCACTGCCGACTGCCCCATAATGAGCTACAGTGTCCAGTATAGTCACTCGGCCAGTTTCAGGGCCAGTCCAGCCCACTTCTGAAACTAGTCCAGTCCTTGTTTACCGTGTTGGGCCAGCAGGCCCACTGCCTGCTGGTCAGTCCGTCCCGAGTCTAGAAAATTCCCAAAATCCGTCAAATTCTTCCTCGAGTCATAGACCGATCACTTGTAGTCAACGGGGTGTTTTTAAACCAAAGAGACATTTTAATTTAAATTCTAATGTTCTTAAATCACTCTTACTCCGTAATCCTGTGTCTGCGTTAAATGACCCGAATTGGAAAATTGCTATGATCGATGAATATAATGCTCTTATTGATAATAAGACGTGGGAGTTGGTGCCTCGTCCATCTGGTATTAATAGTACTAGGTCTATGTGGATCTTTGCTCATAAGGACAATTTAGATGGTTCATTTGCACGACATAAGGCGCGACTTGTGGGTGATGGTAAGACTCAGTAGGTTGGTGTGGATTGTGGTGAGACATTTATTCTGGTGGTCAAGCCGGCTACCATTCGCACTGTGATTAGATTGGCTCTTTCGAAAGCATGGTCTATTCATCAGTTAGATGTAAAGAATGCTTTCCTACATGGTGCATCTTAAGGAAATAGTCTATATGCATCAGCCTTTGGGATTTAGGGACCCCGAACATCCTCATCATGTCTTTTTGTTGAAGAAGTCCTTATATGGGCTTAAGCAGTCTCTACGGGCCTGATATACGCGGTTTGCCAACTATGTTTCGACTATTGGGTTCACTCACAGTAGGTCGGATAATTCCTTGTTCATCTATCGTTGTGGTTCATCCTTGGCCTATATTCTGTTATATGTGGACGATATTATTCTGACTGCCTCTTCTGATACCTTACGCCAGTCTATCATGACAATGCTCAGCTCTGAGTTTGCTATGAAAGACTTGGGGCCCTTGAGTTATTTTTTGGGGATTGATGTCACTCGTCATACATGTGGGTTGTTCTTATCTCAAAGGAAGTATGCAGCTGAGATCATTGAGAGGGCTGGAATGTCATCCTGTAAGTCCACTTCTACTCCAGTTGATACTAAGCCCAAGCTTAGTGCCACGGCCGACGTACCATACGAGGATCCGACCCGCTATCGCAGTCTTGCAGGGGTCCTTCAGTATATTACATTCACAAGATCAGATATTACGTAGGTTGTCCAGCAGGTGTGTTTATTTATGCATGATCCCAGAGTTGAGCACATGAATGCACTCAAACACATCATACGGTATATTCAGGGTGCAGTTGATTATGGTTTGCATTTATATCCTTCCTCGACGTCCACACTTGTCTCGTATACGGATGCTGATTGGGGTGGCTGTCCGGACACCAGACGGTCTACATCTAGATATTGTATGTTTCTTTGCAATAACCTGGTCTCATGGTCTGCGAAACGTCAGTCGGCATTGTCCTGATCCGATACCGAGACCGAGTATCGAGGGGTAGCTAATGTGGTCTCAGAATCATGTTGGTTACGTAATTTTCTATTGGAGCTTCATTGTCCTATTCATAAAGAAACCTTGGTTTATTGAGATAATGTTAGTGATATCTACCTTTCTGGTAATCCGGTTCAGCACCAGCGCATTAAACATATCGAGATGGACATTTACTTTGTTCGCAAAAAGGTTGCTCGTGGTCAGGTACGCGTCTGCCATGTCCCGTCAAGGTATCAAATTGTCGACATCTTTACAAAGGGTCTTCACTCGGTCCTTTTTGAAGATTTTAGAGACAGTCTCATCGTTCGAAAACCGCCCGCTATGACTGCGGGTGTGTGCTAAATATACCAAATATACATAAGATATACATGTTATGCACGTGTATATCCTATGTATATTTGGTATCGGATGGTCACAATTTTTATGCATTATTGTACAAAGTTTTGTATAGTTGTAGTGTACCTTAATTAGTCTTGTACTCTTACCATAATTGTATAGTTAATCTCCAAATAGAATAAGGTTTTAGGAATATGATTCTCCTATTATGAAAATATGTAAATTTTATATATAGTCTTTCAATTAATGAAAATAATCAAGAGATTATTTCTTTCAAATTCGATATGTAACACTTGAAACAAATCTGATCATATAATTAACAGAATACCAGATAGATTGTGGGTGTATAAAACAACAAGCCTTATAGTGTAAGGCACGTTTTAAAGTCGTGGATGTTAAGAGTCTCACATCGGATATGAAATGTGAACATGGATTTCTTATATGAACTTAGACAATTCTCACTCTACAAGTTAGCTTTTGGAGTTGAGTTACGCTCAAGATCCATTCTTTACCGTGGATATACAGTTAAATTTAAAACGAACAATGTTATTAGTGAATTGGACTAATTAACAATGTCTGGTACTACAACTTAATTCTGTGGTACAATCATAATTGTTATGCGCGGGGCTACTAAGATGCCACTAAATGATTACAAAACTTCGACATGACTAATAATATATTTCTATGTTGGAATTATATTTTCGTGTGAAGATGAATATAGAAAGAATCAATAGAATACCAAACGACAATCCGACCAGCTTTTGTCTCAATGTGAACTACATTGTTAAGGTGGATCCTAACTCTGAATATGTGCTAGCTAAGGCAAAAAACAATCTAAAGGAGTTAAATTAGTTGTTGTTATCTTAACAAACTAAAGCAAGAATACAATTTTCCATGGACTACGTAGACTTCTTGTTTCCACATATATAATTATAAGAAAGGTAAATTTAATTACTAAGACAACAGTTGGACCACTAGGAGGCTTCAGCTGAAGCAGGCAATTTGCTGGAGGAAGTGGAGTGATCTATACAAGACATATCCATTTATTTTGGTTCGAGAAGATAATATATACTGATATAGTACTATATATAAAGTTTCATCAGTATAAAATGGAGTGACTGACTGATATATTCATATAGTCACTTGGAGATAAATATAGTTTCATTACAAGCCGTAACGTTTTTATTATAAGTAGTTCCTAATATTTACCAAAAAAACAAAAGTAGTTCCTAATTAAATAATGGAGCTGCTGCAAAATGTATAATGCATCTTACATCCTTGTTTTGCCTAGTTATAATTTGCCACTTTGTTCTATTTGTTCAATCCCAAGTCTCCTAACGATTGAACATTGACCTGCATTCATAATTAATGATGCTACAAAAAAAAATATATTCCATGTAGATTGCTATTAGATCCATTGTGAATAAGTTTTATTACCTTTTTTTGAGTCCTATAATTTCTAAGGGCATGAATCCGCTATGTACGTAGGGTGATTAAAGTATGGAAGAGAGCTAATATTTCTGTCAAATTAATTTGTGGCACGAGGGATATTACCAGTCGAAGATCCGGAAGATAAATACTTTATTTATATTGCAAACGGAAAATAAGTACCTAAATAAAAGTGACCTTTACCTAATAAATTAAGGTTTTGATGGGTTGATTTTTACAATTCATCAATTTATAAATGTTGGCAACTTGGCTCCCATTTCCGTTACTTGTATAGCAAAAGAAATTTTTGTTTTCCTTGAACTCTCATCTATACTTCTTTCTTATAGTAATTAATTTAAAAGATATATTTTCATTCCTTTTCCAAATCTTATCCTTATAATTGGACAGTCGATTCATTTGAGAACCTTAATATATAAATTACACGTGGTTTTATGTATTTTCTCCATTATTTTATCCTCTAATTACAAAACCAAACAGAACAGAGCACCTGTTTGTCCAAGAAAAAAATAACACACTCCAAGACTTACAAGGACCCAAAGCCCATGAGCTAACACAAAAACAAACAACCTAACTTGACAACAATTCTAAAGATACTTCAAGAATCAATACAGTAGGAAATTCAGCAAACAAAGAAAACAGGCGTCAGTAAGCTGTGAAAAATTGGCAAAAAGGCTATTTTGAAATTTAAATTGACCAACATGCCATTTAATTTTTATTTTTTATTTTTATGGGTTAGAGTTTCTGATATATGGGTTCGGAGTTATTTTAACAATTTTTAAAAGTTTGAAGTTTTAAATTTCTACACTTAATTCCTTTTGAGTTGTATTAAAATATACAAAAGTTTACTCTCTTTTCTCCTAAATTATTAATACGTCTCCCCCTCTCTCTTCCTCTTTTCTTTCAAAATCTCAATTTCTCCGTTCGATTTTTCTTCTCTCCTAGAGTTCGGAAGCTCTCCAATCGTCGTCCTCAGGCATGTTAACTAATTTTGCATCAATTCCGGAGCATTTTGAGCTCCATATTGTCTATATAAAAGTTTCTATTTTTTTCGAACTTGATAAATCCTAGTGTTCATAAAGTTCTAGATTTATGGAACTTTAGCCTCTCTTTTTTAATTGAAATATATGTTATTTTTACTTATTTTCTTGTTTCGATAGTGCTTTTTGTGTTTTTGTTTTTGCAAATTCATTTTGGTCTATTACTAGACTTGAAATTTTAGTTTTTTTTGTTGGTCGAAATATGTATTATTTCTACTTATTTAGCTTGTTTCGATACTGCTTTTTATGTTTCTTCAAATTTATAACGGTCAATTACTAGGCTTGTTGTCGATTACTAGTATTCTTATATTGTGGTTGGTCAACATCACTCTATTGTTTGCATGTAGATCACATACAGCAGATGAAAATGCACATTCTTTACGTGTAATCTTTGAAAGGCTCGGAAAAAAGCTTGATGATCTGACCACCATCTTCCTACCCCCTAATAGACTATTATTTTTATGTAATTTTTTGTAAAACTTTTATTTATGAAAAGAGAATGAATGTGTTTGATCAAGAAAAGAGAAAATGGAGGAGTTTAAACTTTGGATCGATTTTATATAGGGAATGATGTGTTGTTACAGTTATAAATTTAAGAATTTTTTATTTTATACCGTTGTAAAATAATCTGTGGTTTCTCAGTCAAAATAAAGCTAAGTGTGTTGGATCAATTATAAGCCAAACCGAAAATAAACCACCTTGCTCTATAATAACTCACTACTTAGGATAATTTTAGATCATTTTAATCGATGATAAACTAGAGAAATAAAGGCGACTGTTGGAATGTGAAGCATGCTGAATTTGCACGAGTCTAGCGAAAAAAAATAAAAATAAAATAAAATTCAAATCCAAACCCCAAACTTTAACCCCCAACCCCAAATTCTAAATTGCACAAATTTAAGGGACTATGAATACATATACCATAAATAAGTCATCGTCAATAGCTAATAGTTATCATTTAGACTGGACATCACGCATGGTCAATAATTATCCACATGTTATATTATATATAGACCAATGACAATATTTGTCTAAAAGATATAAATAAATAAAATAATATAAATAAAAAGACATGCCACTATTTAAGCATATAATAAAACTTTAATACGTCATATGCGAGTCTTCATCCATTGAACACATGATCAAAAGAGTTTTAGGACATGTAATGGTACTTAAAAGGTCAATATTTGTCTAAAGGAAAATAAATAAATGAAAAAAATAAAATAAAAAGGACATACTACTATTTAAACATTATAATAACACTTTACTACATTATATGAGATTTCCCATCCATTGTACACATGATCAAGAGAGTTTTAGGACAAGTAATGGTACTTAAAAGGCCAATAATTATCTTAAAAGTCATAAATAAATAAAATTAAATGAATAAAAAGACTTGATACTATTTAACCATTATAATTACACTTTAATACATCATATGAGAGTCTCCATCAATTGTACACATGATCCAAAGAGTTTAAACACAAATAATGGTTGTCCTTAGAATAAGGTTTTGCTTTGAGAACAATAACTTGTTGTCAGACTAATTAGATATTAGTGTTATGATTACGATTACTTGTCCTAAAACTCTTTTGATCATGTATTTAATGGATGTGTACTCTCATATGTGTATTAAGTGTTATTATTTAAATAGTATCAAGTCTTTTTATTTATTTTATTATATTTATTTATGGCTTTTTTAGATAAATATTGATCTTTTAAGTATCATTACTTATTCTAAAACTCTTTTGATCATGTTTTAAATTGATGGGGACTCTCATATGATGCACTAAATTGTTATTATAATATTTAAATAGTATCAAGTCTTTTTATTTATTTTATTTTATTTTGTTTATTTATGGATTTTTATTTATTTATAATTTTTTAGACAAATATTGGCATTTTAATTACCATTACTTGATCTAAAACTCTTTTGATCATGTGTTCAATGAGTGGAGACTCTCATATGATGTATTGAAGTGTTATTATAATGTTTAAATAGTGTCATGTCCTATTATTTATTTTATTTTATTTATTTATGACATTTTAGACAAATATTATCCCTGGTCTATATATAATATGTGAAAAATTATTGATCATGCGTGAAGTCGAGCCTAAATGATAACTGTTAGCAATTCGGTTTATGGTATACTTATGTACGGTCCCTTAGATTTGTGTCATTTTGTGGCTTGGGGTTGGGGTTTGTTGTTTCATTTTTTTTTTGTTACACTTTTCGTCATCACTATCAACATCATCGTGTCACCTTGCTCATAAAAATCCAATTCCAAAACATTCTATGGTCTTCTCCCATTTACCCATGTAATCACCACCTACTGTAATATATTCTGCAATCGACGACATAATAAATCTATAATAGACTATGACTATGTTTTATGACTGTAATAGACGCCATAATAAGTTGTTCGGACTGATTTTTCAATGAAAAATCTGAAATTTTTGCCGAAAATGGGATTTGAAAAGTGAAGAAATCGGAAGCTTTTGAAAGGAAATATTTAGTTTTTTATTATATTTGGAGTAATTAAATGGAGAGAAATATTTAGTTTTCTATTTTTTTGGTAATTAAAATGTGGGGGTTGGGGGCCAAAATATTTTTAAAAAACTTTTTGGGGTTAGGTTTGAACGAAGCAAAGACTGACATTGCTGACCTAATAATAGGTGATCTTTTAACCAATACTTTAAAACTTATGACCTTTTCATCAATATAAGTTTTTAAAATGGCTTTTTGGCAAAGAGCCCGGTAAGCTCATCACAATAGTGTCAAGGAATATGCAGCAGCTAAAACTTTAAATATCAATATTACCCCTAATTCCGATCAAGTTGTTTATGTAAATACCTGCTTAATAAATTAAAATTGGAATAAAGTTTTGAATTTAATGTACATACAACTCAGGTCTAGTGACTGGTCATGAGTTATTTGAAAACTATGTGATGTTATATATAGTGCATGTGATGGAAGATATACATATAGGCAATGTATATGATATCTTAATCAATCTTTGATATACCTAATCTTAGAGTTCTGTAACGGCATTAGTACCTTTATCCAGTATTCAGATGAAAATACACGTATGAATGAAGATTGGCCTTTTATCTTCTTAAAATTAAACTTCTTTTCCGAAATCTCCTCGGAGTTCAAAGCAACAGTGTCAAGTTGAAGAAGCGAAGAAATATAAAAAGAAAATTCGATTAAAAAATGTTTTATGTTTGATCTATAAATTATTATTATTTTCTGATGTTTATGAAAGAGAATAACCCCTCATTATTTTTATTAATATAATAGGTTTATATACATGATATACAATAGTAAACCTAGCCTATAATTACGAAAATCAAATATAAATTTTCCTAATACTAAAGATCAATACCATAATTACAGATGTACAATATCACCAATAATATCAAGGAATATAAGTAGAATATTAGGAATATACTACGTATATTCTAGCACACCCCCGCCGTCATAGCGGGCGGTTGTCGTACGCTAAGACTGTCCCTAAAATCTTCAAACAAAACTAAGGGAAGACCCTTAGTAAAGATGTCAGCAATTTGGAACCTTGAAGGGACATGCAAGACACGTACTTGTCCACGAGCCACCTTTTCGCGAACAAAGTGAATATCCATCTCGATATGTTTAGTGCGCTGATGTTGGACAGGATTTCCAGAGAGATATATCGCACTAACATTATCGCAGTATACCAAGGTAGCTTTCTGAATAGGAAAATGAAGCTCTAAGAGGAGGTTACGCAGCCAACATGACTCAAACACCACATTGGCTACCCCTCGATACTCAGCCTCCACGCTGAAACGCGATAAAGTAGTCTGGCATTTAGCCGACCAAGAGACCAAGTTATCACCAAGAAACATACAATAACCAGATGTTGAGCGTCTGGTATCTGGACATCCACCCAATCAACATATGTATAATACATGAGAGTAGATACGGAGAATAGATATAAGTGTAAACCATAATCAAGAGTGCCCTGAATGTAACACACAATGCATTTGAGAGCGTACATGAGTTCTTCCCTCAGATCATGCGTAAATAAACATACATGTTGCACTGCATAAGTAATATCGGGCCTCGTGAATGTAAGATACTGAAGAGCCCCCGCAAGACTACAATAGTGGGAAGAATCTTCGTAGGGTGTGCTAGAATTAGCACTTAGCTTCGGTTTGGTGTCAACCGGAGTAGGAGATGATTTATAGGATGACATGTCAGCCCAGTCAATAATCTCAGCAGTATACTTCCTCTGGGATAGAAATAGACCACATGCATGACGAGTTACAAATATACCCAAAAAATAACTCAAAGGCCTTAAGTTTCTCATAGCAAATTCAGAGCTGAGAAGAGATATGATAGACTTGCGCAGTTTATCAGAAGAAGCAGTCAATATAATATCATCTACATATAACAGAATGTATGTCAAATAAGTACCGCGACAGTAGATGAACTGAGAATGACCAGACATATACAAAACCCAATAGTAGACACATAATCTACAAACCTTTTGTACCAGGCTCGAAGGGCCTATTTGAGCCCATACAATGACTTCTTCAGCAAGCACACATGGTTAGGATGGTCGGGTCCCTAAAGCCCAAGGGATGATGCATGTATACAGTTTCCTTGAGATCACCGTGTAAGAACGCATTTTTCACGTCCAACTGATGAATGGCCATGCTTTTGAGAGAGCCAGACTGAGAACAATGCGAATATTTGCCAGTTTGACCACCAGACTAAATGTCTCTCCACAATCCACGCCAACCTTTTGAGTTTTGCCATCACCTATAAGATGGGCCTTATGCCTCTCAAAACAATAATCAGATTTTTCCTTATGAGTAAAAATCCACATAGAACAAATCACATTGACACCAGGCGGACGAGGCACCAACTCCCATGTCTTATTTTTAATAAGAGCATTATATTCATCATCCATGGCCATTTTTCAATTCGGGTCACGAAGGACAGACACTGTGTTACGTGGTAGGGGTGATTTAGTGACATTAGAGTTGATATTAAAATGTCATTTTGGTTTAAAGATACTGAGTTGGCTATGAGTAATGGGCCCTTGACTCAGAATGGAATTGGGTCGGACCTGGGTTGATGTAGTGACGTCGGAATTGACTGGGGCGAGATGGGGGTCACGGGTTAGGCCAACAGGTAGTGGGCCTATTGGCCAAAAGGGTTGAGCGACATAAACTGGGCCAACAGGCAGTGAGCCTACTGGCAGGGACTCACCGGAAGAGGAAAATAGGCCAGCAGGCAGTGACCTTGCTAGCTGAATTTGGTCACGGGAAGGGTCTGGGCCAGTAGGCATTGGGCCTACCGGTGTCTACTAGTCCAAATCCTGAGATGTGGGCCATACCAAATGGTGGACCACATATGGTGAAAGCTCATCATCTAGAAAATTATAAGAATAAGACACGAAATTATGTACCTTATCAAACGAAAATTGGGTTTCATAAAAAATGACATGACGACTAATTATGATTTTATTAGAGGATAAATTATAACATTTGTAACCACGATGATTAGAGAGATAACCTAAAAACACACAAGCGGTAGAGCGGGCTTGTAGTTTGTTTATTGTAGTGGAGGAAAATAGAGGATAACATAAACACCCTAAGATGATAATAAGTTGGATCTTTGTGATAAAGAATTTGGAGTGGAGATTGATATGATAATCCTTTGTTAGGGAGTATGTTAAGAAGGTAAGTAGCCATTTGTAATGCATGATGCTAAAATAAATGTGGTAATGAAGCATGGACTACTAATGTCCGAACAATATTATTAATGATGCGTATTTTTCTCTCGGCTTTCCCATTTTGTGAGGATGTATGTGGACAAGAAAATCGAAAAGAAATACTATTAACGTTACAAAATTTTCTAAATGACTCATTATCAAATTTCCTTCAATTATCACATTGAATGTTTTTAAATTCCCGTTCAAATTAGGTACATATGAATGCTCTAAATGATAGGAATGTGGAATAAACTTGAGACTTTTTAGATAATGGAAATGACAACAAAAAGTTAGAATAATCATCCAAAAATAACACATAATAACGGTGGCCCAAAGAGCTCAAAACGAGAGATGTCCACAAATCACTATGAATAATATCAAATGGCAATAAAGTACTGAAATTGGAGACAACAAACGACAATTTAACATATTTCTCAAGCGGACAAGAAAGACAAACATTAGTATTAAGTGTATTATTACATTCAATAAATTTATTGTTTTGAAGTGAGGAAAGAATAGACGCTCCCGGATGATCCAAACGCGCATGCCATAAGGAAGGTGCTAAGGCGGCAAATGTTGACGGTGTGACATGTTTAGTGGTGGTGGTGGTAGAGCTAGTGATGGTATAGAGCTCGCCCCTATTATCACATGACATTAGAGGTATCCCCGTCGAGAAATCCTTCACAGAAAATTCAAAAGGGTCAAAGTCAACAGAAACCCAATTATCAATTTAAAGGAATAAAAGCGGAAATAAATGATAAATTAATACTTAAACTGATTTTCCATGAACATGCTTAAACACCAAGTACTACAACATTACACTTTCCCAAAACATGGTCTAACTTGTACAAGAGCGTCTAAATAACTATTACAAAGTCAAAATTGTTGTAGCAATACAACTGGTTGGAAGAAAAGTAAAAGATAGGAAATAGGATAGAGGGAGATCCAGAGTTGCTGATAGGGCGGATGACTCACCCTGAAACCTCCAAAAGATCGCCTCGGGAATCAGCCACGATGTCTGGAATGTGAACAAAGAGTTATACATGCATTCAAATAAAGATGCATCAAGTGTAGTATGAGTCACAACATACTCATGTAGGTATCATAGGCCGACAACGACAGAAAAACACGTACAACAATATAAAAACTGAGTCTACTCAACAATTATTTATCAATTCAGCTCACATTAGTCTAACACTTAAAGCCCTCAAGAACAAGGATAATCAGTTAAAAGTGGACGAACGATACAAGTGAAGGAAAAGTTTCATATCATAAGTAAATCACGTTAAATACAACACAGTTCAAAGCTTAATCTCTTTCCTCATAAATTCACCCTAAGTCCATCCAACTTCTAAGCACCTTAAGGTTCATAATCTTTATCAACACCAGTGTAAATATATAACCCTTTCTTAATTTTAAGCACAATATTTGAGACTTCTCATCAATCAATGGAATATGTGTAAAATGGAATGAATGCAATGATATGTCGTGCAATGCAACTGGCCAATCAACATGGTATACACATGCTAGTGAACTTTGTCATATAGCTATGACCCATGGGGGAATTCGCAAGTTCATATACCGCTCACAACTAACCGACATGATTCCTCGGACTAGTAAAGCATCATAATCATGATCTCATTTATCGAGTCATCTCATATCAAATCATCTCATATCAAGTCATCTCATATCAGTATCATTTTACCTCTCTTTCCGGCCTCATCGGACTAAATCTACATATCATATCGAGATCTAGGGGTGAGCACGGGTACAGGGTACCCAGATACCCGACCGGAACCGACACTAACGGGTAGGTTCCGGGTAGATATATTATAATAACGGGTAGGGTCCGGGTAGTAAAATTAGGAACCGATCTATGTCGGGTCCGGTTCCGGTTTCGGCAAATAGAGACAGTACCGGACCGGGCCGATACAGAACCTATAAAATATTAAATATTTTTATTTTTAGAAACATTTGGACCACTTTTAACTTTCTCCAAAATTATTTGTTGCACTTTGCATTACTGATTTTCCCCACCCCAAGACGTAAATATTTTAGCTTTTTCACCCCTTTATTCTAGAATGCTCTTTGTGCCCTAAGAGAAAACACCCAAAACTCTCTCAATAACAATGACGTTTTAGCTACACCACCGAGCTTCATCGTCGTCGTTGTTGAAGCTTTCTCTCAGGTACTTTCATCGGTGTTGTCATTGAAGCTTCACCTTTGCCTCTTTCTCTCCTTTGGTTGTGTTCACGTCATTCCTCTTTATTTTTGGGTCTCGCACAAGTGCCTCTATTTTGGGGTGGTCTTTGATTTTTCTCCCTTAATTTTGTGGTATTTAATTGCCCTTTAAATTTGTGGTCTCTAATTTTTGTTTTTCACCACTTTTGGCACGTTATAAACTTAATTTCTACCGGCATAGTTAGCGTTTGCTTTGACATATGTATCATAAGACCCACATGTTATGTCAGACAAGACACAATTTTCAACATTCAACATAATCTGAAAAAAAACATAAACTTAGATTTCGCTCGACATAATTAGCGTTTAGCTTCGGCATATGTATCATCACATCCACACAAGTTATGCCGGAAAAGACAAAAATTTCAACACTCAACATAATCTGAAAAATACTACACAACTTATGCCGCATAACCTAATTCCTACGGAACTTGTGTCGAGTGAGGCAAAAGTTTAGTTATTCATAGATAAAAATTGTTGGGTATTTTTGCTCTATGGTACTTTATAAAGCAGTACGGAAAGTATATAACTATTACAAGTATTCGAAAGGATAAACAAAGATTCAATAATTCAACTAGTAATCTGAAAATTACAAGAGATCCACAAAACTGAAATTACAATTTTGTTGAAGACGAAAAAATGGAAACTGGTTTTGCTGAGTCGAGTGTGGCACTCTGTCCTTAAGACAATATTGCCCCGTATGTATCATTTATACATCCTGGACAATTTGTCTCCCAATATAAAACAGCAATGGAACACTTGAGCAAAGGAAACTCAAGAGCTACCGTGAAGAATATTGAGTAACGAAATGATGCCTTGGAAGGTGTAGGAAGAAACTGTTTTGCTTGTGTATTTTTCTGTATTTTCGTGTATCATATATGTATGTTCTTGGTGCTCAATAATGGTGTAAGGGGGTGTTTATATAGGTGTTGGAGGGGCTGAAAACTGCCTCCATAATAGCCAAATAATGGCCATTATGGAGGTAGTAAAGTCACCAACATAAATGGTGAAAGACCAACGGATTTGGCCATTATAGGAGGAGTCATTCAGCCAAAATAAATGGCTGAATTGAGAGCTTGGCGTTTCTGCTTTGACTGTCCAAATTTTGACGTTCTGAAAACTTCAGGGACCAAACTGTACATCTTGAAACTTCAGGGACCAAACTGTACATCTGAAAGAATTCTGATCCGAACTGTACATCTGGAACTTCTGGGATCAAACTGTACTTCTGGCAAAGTTCTCTGGCCCAAAAAGATAATATCAGAAGGCCCACAGCCCACAGCCCACAGCCCACAACCCGTGGACCCGTGGACCGGACGGGCGGGCGGCGGCGGCGCGCGTGTGGTCTTTCCTTGAACCGAAGCACATCTAGGTCCCCCCTCCTTTAAACACATGAGATACCCCTTGGGGTCCCAAACCCCAAACCAATTTCGAGTCTTATATACACAACAATTCTTTCTTCCTCTACTGATGAGGGAGAATTGAACACAATACCACACTTTCCATGCTTCAAACACCTTACTTCGTGGACCAATATCTCTTTCATTTCTCAATGAAATTTGACGATTCTTGGCCCTACGGTTATCTACGTACTTAGTAGATTATGCATGTGTGAAGAACCAGATTCTCCAACATACGTAACACTAGTGTTTAAGCCGTTAAAGTTGGTCGATCGCAACTCCCGCCAAAGGCTAATTTCCAACAAAAATGTTATAAACGTATGCCAAGCAAATCATATCGATATCTTCATTAATAACCAGCAGGGGTAAAAATCAAAGATCAGTGCGTTGGAAGGGAAATCTATGTAAAAATTACTTCCTCCGTTCCCAAAAGATTGTCTTACTTTTCTTATTAGTTTGTCCCAAAAAGATTGACACTTTTCTATATTTATAAACAATTTAACTTTATTAGATGATTTACAGTTACACAAATATCTAAGACTGGTTTTGAACCAGACATTTCAGATGTCTTTCTTTATTTTTTAATTTCTATGACAAGTTAAACTAAGATAAATTTTTTTTTTGGAAGGAGGGAGTAGTTATTTTTTCTAAAATGATGTCATATATTCACTTTAAAATTGAAGATTACTGGACTTTTTCTTTTGGCTGCTTTCTTTTCAAGAGCAAGTTGTTTTTGCCCACGTGTTTGACCAAGTTAGCATAGGTTTTCTTGGTTCGCAAAATTCAGTTGACTTGAGAAATGCAAAGACTTACTTGGGGTTCAAGTAAGTCGAGGCCCAATTAGCATCTGGAAGTCCAAATAATACTCAACTGAACCCAAATGCCTATTTAATTTGGGCCCAACTTGTGTATTTATTCCTTCCACAAAGCAACTACAAACTTTCACCGCTAACCTCTTCAGCCGCCCAGTTGGTCGAAATCGAATTGTAAAGTTCCCCATTTTTTCTCTCTACATACGCAAAACCCTAATTAGCATACAATATATGATTAGGGTTTTAGTTTTTGGTTTGTTCCTATTACATAAAGAAGGATATATCAAGTTTAATTTGTATTTATTAATATCTCTTAATTTGTGATGATTTTATTGTCTGGTGATTGGTATTATGGGTTATTTTTCGAATGAAAGGAAGGAAAATAAAACAAAAAAGTGTATAGATGGGTTCCTGGCACGTAAATATCTAGTGATTTTTTGTTGCTTAATTAGATGATTTTGTTCTCTGGTTATTTGTATTATTTGGTTATTTTCCTAATGAAAGAAAAACACCCGTGTGACCTATATGTCACGTTCGAGCCATGGAAGCCACCACTAATATTAGGGTAAGTTGTCTACATCACACTGCAGTCCTGCTGTTTGTACACCGGGCTGCCCCTTTTTTTTAAAGATAAACAAAACAAATAAAAGATGAAGTTCAAAGATGATCTTTTTTATTTAGCTCTTGCCATGTAAATGTCTAGGATTGTGATTATTAATTACCGAAATAATGGTTTCGATAACTAACTATTTGAAATTGAAGCATTTGAATTCTATGGGTTTGAGATTGCCATTTCTGTTAAAATTAAGCTAACCAAACAGCCATAGTTTGTGTTAGCATTTATAGAACTTGACATTCCAAGGTAGAGTTAATCTGCGTACACGCTAAGACCCCACATTTGGTGGGATTTCACTGGGTACTGTGTATGTATATGTATGACACTGAATAGTTTTCATTTCAAGATTCATGAAGTTGAACATGACTAGTTTGGCATTAAACCCAGAGTCTATTAATAGAAGAACATATGTTATTGGAGAATTCTCTATATTTATCTACCTTCTTGGTTAATATACGTGTCTCGTGTTCGCTGCTGACAGATCTTCCAAGCTCCTAGCAATTCTGTTTTTCCCAGCTAGCAATGGCTACTAGTGAGTAATTAGTCGATTGTCAAATTGGATATTAACTTTGTCAAGTTATTTTTGTAATGATTTTTACATAATTGCAGGGCTTCAATTTGAAAATTCATGTGAAATTGGAGTTTTCTCAAAGTTGACCAATGCATATTGCTTGGTAGGCATTGGGGGTTCTGAGAACTTCTACAGGTTCGTTTTATCACAAAAATAAAAGTTGTATCCCATTGCTATAATCTAGTTTCAAGGTTATGAAGCGAGTGAACATGATGTGATCTGTATTTTTTCTCCAGCACATTTGAGTCCGAGTTATCAGGCGTTATCCCAGTGATCAAAACCTCCATTGGAGGAATGAGGATAATTGGAAGACTGTGTGCTGGTACTTGATAACAACTCTAGCTATCTTGGAAATTTAAGGTCCAGTCTTCCAATGATCTCTATTGGATAACTAATTTTCACTTCTCTGATTTTGTGCAGGAAACAAAAATGGGCTTCTCTTGCCTCACACTACTACAGATCAAGGTAATAATATATTCTCCATGCTCTAGAAATATCTTTCTTATTTGCGATAATGTGATTTAACAGTATATTTCAGCAAGTTTTACATTTGTAGATCTTTGAGGTAGAGATTCGTAACTGGACAAGTATTCAATATATAGAAATTCATGTTTCTGTGTTGTGTTCTTTTTAATAACGGTGTTATCCTGGCCGACTTGTACGCACTTCAACTATTCCATCGGGTACTTGCCACTTCTGGCTAACATAGGTAAACATAGGTATACGGGTAACCTACCAAGGCTTAAATAGATGGAAAAAATTACCTAGTATGTTTTGTCTCTGCTTGGATATGAACCTTGGTATCAAAGGTTCACACCCACTTCATTGACCTCCTGGCCACACCCTTGGGGTTCCCGGGTGTGTTCTACCATTGTTGGTTATGATGTTTAAGTCTTTAGAGATTCTTTTGGTGGTTTAATCATCTATTATACTTCGATCCGTACATGTACCTAAATTTTTTTCTCCTTTGTGTACTAGCTTTCTTGACTTATTTGTTTTTCATTTGGGTTTATCATGTGAACTTAGGTCATGTTTGGATTGGCTGATTTCAAATTGGGGAATTTGAAAACAATTTTGATGCCTATGTTAGATTTGACATAAAAGGGAAGCCCGGTGCACTAAGCTCCCGCTATGCGCTGGGTCCGGGGAAGGACCGAACCACAAGGGTTTATTGTACATAGTCTTACCTTGCATTTCTGCAAGAGGTTATTTCCACGGCTTGAACTCATGACCTCCTGGTCACATGACATCAACTTTACCAGTTACTCCAACTTTACCTATTGCATATGTTAGATTTGACATATGCAATACTTTTTATATCAAAATAAGGGTTTTGGACCTTCAAAAGAAAAAATTAAGGGTTTTGGATACCAACTAAATTGACGGAAGTTCTGAATCCATTAAATATGGTAAAAAAGCGTCTGTTAATAGTTTTAAAAAAGCATCTGTTAACAATTAAAGTTGCAACCTAGCTATTTATCCAGGCAAATTAATATTTCAGCATGCAAATGTATGTATTTTCAGTCACTTTGTTCAAATAGAGACTTTTAGAAATTTTATATATCTAACATGTTGTAGATGGACGTTGGACCTTTTAATTACATGGGGTTAGGAAGAGAAAGTGTTTTTCAAGAGGAGTTGGTATACAACATTTGCAGCCCTTCTAGCTATTGCACTAGGCTCGAGTCTCTAAGACGACTGCAAAAATCATATTAACTATGTTCAGTTTAAACAATGTGCAACTTATCTTTGTGCAAAATAATACCAATTTAACTATTTACTTTGACTTGTAAGTTGTAACATCAAACAAAAATTGCCTTGATAATAAGGCCTATCAGAAAAACTGCATTGGTAAATTATTTGTCACAACATTATTTGAATCCATATCATTAGACACTCTGGGAGTAGTTTTTAAGAGGACTTGTTATAGTTATTCATTAGCTCATTCTGGAATTCCCTCTTCTAGTTGCCACACTGTGGTTCTGGGATGCATGAGATACATATTTGGGATCTTAACAATTGGCTAATGCACCAGTACAAGACAACACTTTCTTTTTTAGAGTTAGTTGGAGCATTTTCCAATGATGTATGATTGAAGATGACAATGTGGACCTGATTGCGTGATTCTTGTGTAGTGTTTCTGGTTTTATATTTCCTTTAAATTTAAATAGTAGGAGCAGTTGATTGACTACAATAGTGAAGATGGTGATGTGTCAAAAAAGCTTCAACATACCAGTGCTTAATTGTCACTCTATCCCGTGCTCATTTAGTGTGACAGAAGCTTTGTGTGAAATATTAAGTTCTGCCCCAACTAAAGCTGAATTGACTTCTATCTGCTCACATCTTTGACGTTGGTTCTGCCTTTTTATTTATGTTTCTGCTGGAAGAACTTCAGCACTTGAGGAACAGTCTGCCGGATGGAGTTGTGGTTCAGCGCATTGACGAGCGATTATCTTCCCTGGGAAACTGCATAGCATGCAATGATCATGTTGCTCTGACGCATACAGATCTTGACAAGGTAATCAATCTGGTGGTTACTTTTTGCCACAAATTGGAATGATATTTTGTAGATTTCTGGCGTTTATAATTACCTTAGCTTATGAAAAAAGATGTCTGGCGTTTATTCCCCTCCCTGTTTATTAATGACAAGGCATAGGTCAATCATTGTGTAGTTTTGGATACACAACACAAGGTCATCTATGCAATTGGGATCTCGTCTATAATTTATCTCATAGAGAACTCAATAAACTCTCGAGTTTACGCAGGTTAATCCTTGTCATATAATACTGCATTAGTGTATTGTTCCAACATTTGAGGAGTGTATAATGGGAGAAAAGTTCTTTACAAATTATAGTCTCTGTTACTGCAGTTAATCCTACAATGTCTGTAGAGTCTCTCTCCCTTATTTATATTTTTCTTAACTTTGTTTCAGAAAAAGTTTTTGTTTATTTACTCCTAGGTTGAGTGTTTATCCTCCTCATATAAGCGCCCTCATCCTTTACTTTTCCTTTTCTATTCCTATTGTATTTATTTCAACTAGCATAGAATCACCACATTATTGTCATGGATCTGTACTTGTGAGTTTCTCTACTTATCATTGATTAACTGGGTACCGTCACCTAAGATTGTCAAATGGATATTTTTGTCAGGAAACTGAAGAGATGATTGCCGATACTCTTGGTGTGGAAGTTTTTAGGCAAACAATAGCAGGGAATATTCTCGTTGGCAGCTATTGTGCTTTCTCAAACAATGGAGGCTTGGTAAGTAGACAATCTTAAATGGAGGGGGTGGGGGGACTGAGGAACTCTCCTTGGTGTATACACACCAACGAATGCATAACAAGTGTTTTCACATACACTATTATCACTAAATCATACAGTTAATTATGCGCATCGTCACCTCAGTTCGTGACTTAGCCATTGTAAAAATTAATATGGTTTGGTGTAAACATTGGGTACTACTAGTTACAGGTGTGGTTTGTTGCCTCATTTTGCTAAAACTTCGTGTTGGAGCAGGTACATCCTCATACATCCATTGAAGACTTGGATGAGCTTTCAACTCTTCTTCAGGTTCCTCTGGTTGCAGGAACCGTGAACCGCGGTAGTGAAGTGATTGCTGCTGGATTGACTGTCAACGACTGGACAGCATTTACCGGCTCAGACACTACTGCAACAGAGTTGTCTGTTATTGAAAGTGTTTTCAAGCTGAGGGAGGCTCAACCTACTGCTATTGTTGATGAGATGAGGAAATCATTGATCGACAGTTATGTTTGAGTTGTAATTTAAATTGCAAAGTACTACAAAATTCTGTGTGAAAGTTTGAGCTGCTGCTTTAATTTTGTGTTTCCCATGTTAAAAGGTCTCACTTGATAATGCACAGATTTATGGTTTAATCTTAATTGCGTTTTCTGTTTTGTCAAGTGTATAATGTAGTACATTATCCCATTAGGGATTGTTTCATTTGAGTAAAACAAAATATAATCTCCACATACTATTTCCTTATTTTATACAGCGTTTCAGTCTAAAATCTTGCAAAATATTTTCTGTACTCCGTATTAACTTTTGCATAAAAAGCTATGAGAAACATAATACCAGAAGTTGGATGCTACCTATAACAGTTAACCCATACAAGAATGTGTACTATACATTCTTTGCATAGCTATTTTTTTAACTTCTCCACTCACTCCTTTGCTCCCTTGGTGACTTGAACTCGCAACCTTCGGATTGAAAGTGAAAAACGCTTATTATCTGAGCAACCCCTCTTGTCTCTTTGCATAACTATGATTAGTCCTAATCAAACTAGCTTTCTTGCACGTGCTAGTGATAATGCTATCATAATACAGGAAATTTTGTGCCATTTTAGGAAAATGAAAGGGAAAAAAACTAATATAATACTCAAGACTGATGTTGAAAAAGCATTTGATCGGCTGAAATGGTCGTTCATTTATCGTACTCTCCTTTACTTTAAATTTCCTCCTAGGATCACTAGAGTTGGTATGAACTGTATCTGTATTAGTAATATTGCTATAATTGTAAATGACACTACCCCTGACTTTTTTAGCCCTAGTAGAGGAGTTCGACAAGGCGATCCATTGACTCCCTATATTTTTATTTTATGTCTTGAATGACTCTCAAAACTAATTCATTATCAAGTCGATACTAGGAATACGGATTCAATACAAATTACCCTTAGAGGACCCTCTTTTTCACAGTTTTTTTTTTTTTTTTGCAGATGACCTTACTTTGGTGTCTAAAGTTAATAATAATAGTTGTAATACGATTCTACAATACCTAAACTATTTTTGTGAGCTATCTGAGCAAAAAATAAATCTGACAAAATCAAAAATATTTTTCTCCAAAGGATGTTGCCTTTGGTAAATACTTGGGATTTCCATTGCCTTTGAATTATCCCAGAGCTACTGACTATCAGTTTATTATAGATAACATGAAAAATAAGTTTGCTACTTGGATAACTAATTTTTTTAGTATTGCAAGAAGAGCTGCTCTTATTGAATCAACACTTAATGCCATTCCTAGTCATTGTATGCAGTATTCTACGTTACCTGCTAAGATTCTTAGTCAAATTTATAAGATTCAAAGGAATTTCCTTTGGGAAACTACTGACACCAAAAGAAGACTGCATCTTATTAATTGGAATACCATTACTATAAGCAGGGATAAAGGTGGATTAGGGGGGAAAAAAAAGCCAGATCTAAAAATTTGGCATCACTGTGTAGTCTTGCATGGAGAATGTTGCCATAACCCTACTTCTCTATGGGCCACCACCCTTATAAAAAAATATGCAAACAAGAAAACACCCTTGGCACTTTCCCCAATCTGAAAATCGATCTATTTTTATTGCTTGGAAAATATGCTCTGCTAATATTTTTTGGATCCCTAGAAAAAAATCCACACTAGGTATTGTTGGTTACAAAGATGCAGAAAACGGAAATTACAAGTAACTGCTAAGTATTACAAGAAACTGAAATTACAATTAACTTGAACAACGAACTGGAATTACAATGAACAATAAACTATAAACTGGAACAGTTTTTGGTATGCTGAGTCGAGTGTTTGCACTCTGTCTTTAAGACAATATTGCCCCATATGTATCCTTTCTACGTCTTGGACAATTGTCTCCCAAGATAAAACAACAAATGAACAAATGAGCAAAGGAAATTCAAGTGCTACCGTGAAGAATTTTGAGTAATGAAATGATGCTGGAAGGTAGTAGGAAGACTGATTTCATTTCTGTTTTGTGTGTTTGTTTGTGTAGCTCAACAATGGTGCAAAAAGTCCTTTATATAGTTGAAGGAGAGGCTTACCAACTGCCCACATAAGTGTCATTACTGGCCAAGTAATGACAATTATGGAGGTAGTAATTCCACCAAAATAAATGGCTGAATTGAGTGCTGGTTGACGTTCCAGAAATCTGCCCAATTTGACTTTCTTGAAACTTCAGGGACCAAACTGTACATATGAAAGAATATTCTGGTCCAAAAAGATAATATCAGAAGAAGCGCAACCCCCACAGCCCACAGCCCGGACGGGCGGCGCGCGTGTGTGCTTTCCTCGAACCGAAGCACATCTAGGTCCTCCCTCCTTTAAACACATGGGATATCCCTTGGAGTCCCAAACCCCAAGCCAACCTTGAGACTTATAAACAAAACAATTCTTTCTTCCTCCACCGCTGAGGGAGAATTGATCTCAATACCACACTTTTCCATGCTTCAAACACCTCACTTCGTGAACCAATATCTCTTTCATTTCTCAATGAAATTTGACGAACCTTGGCCCTATGGTTATCTACTTACTTAGTAGATTATGCACGTGTGAATAACCAGATTCTCCAACATGCGGAACACTAGTGTTTAAGCCGTTAAAGTTGGTCGGACGCAACTCCCGCCAAAGACAAATTTCCAACAAGTATATGGCATTCCAAATGGGTCAATAATACAAAACCCCTTAAGACAGTCTTTGAAGGTCCTTTAACTAGATATGAAGCACAACTTACGGACATCAAACCTCTCTATAATTATCATTCGCTAAAACAACATTTTATTATAACGGTCCGATTTTCTTCGGAATCGATTTTTCATGTTATATTTTACTTCTCTATAACAACATTCTACCTATAACAATAATGATATTCATTATAGCGATACACTCTTCATAAAATTATCTCTCTATAACAACCATACTCCAATATTGTGTAATAATATTTGTAAGAAGTATATTATATATAAAAAATAAAATATCAAAATATTTATGACAATCATCAAAGGAAAGATTGAATTCCTTTTTGTTGAAAGTTTGGACAAAAATCTCTATCAATTCAAGCGTTATATTATCACTAAGAGACTGAAATTTACAAAACAACCTACAATTGTAGAAATGTCATTCTCCCTTATTGGAAAAATACTGAAATTCTACCTACAGATGAAAACCTCAATATTAACAGTGAAAATTTAAAATTTGTTGACGAGGTTGGTAGTGCGTCATCAATTATAGCCCAAATTCCATCTCATAACACCAATCAAGCAATGAATGCTACCACTTATACGGAAGTTGACACAACTCTTCCAATCCTTGAAACTTACACTGATGAAGAGATTATTGCACAAATGATTGGAGTGGAAGAACAAGAGACAACAAATACAGAAGGTGACAACGAAAGTGTTGATGAAGAGCCCCAACCTATTGCTACTTGAGGTGAGATAGAAGAGTCAATTGCTAAGCTCTTAGACAATCTTCAAGAGAAAGCTATTGAATCCATTTTGCTGAAAGTTTGGATAAAATTCTTCGTCAATTCAAGTGTTATATTATTGCTAAGACACTAGAATTTACGAAACAACCTACAATTGTAGAATTTACGATACAACCTACATATGTTCCTTAGATTTCAATTTTTTATCGGTATGGTACAACTAATCATAGATTTATTTGTAATTTATTAGTCTTTTTAATTTTAATTTTAATTTTAATTTGAAATTTATGAGATATTAAAATCAATTGAAAATTTAAAATTAATAATTATATTATTTTCATTTATAACATACAAAGTATAGAAAAATAATTCTTTCCGTACTTTATAACAGCTAAATGAGAACAAATATAAAATGTCAATATACATATATAACAACACCTCACTATAACGGTCATAAAATTTTCGGACAAATGCATTCACAATACAGAAATTTGACTGTATAAGGAATATTCAAAAAGGTTGTATCTGGGATCTTTCAAATCAAAAAAGTTGTACCTGGGATCTTTCAAAGATCTCCTTTCAAATACCCCAAATCATTTTAGAAAACTTAAAACTCCATACCATTACCCTTGCGGGATATCACTGTTGATATACCTTTATGGGCCCTCACGATGATATTGTCAATCTTTCTACATGTGTTTGGTACCTGAGGAAAATGTTTTTTTATGAAAAATATTTTGCTGAAAAATGAGTTCTTGAAAATAAATATATATATTTTTTTATGTTCATTTAAATACTGAAAAATATTTTTTGAAAAATACTCAACTAAACTTCACCAACCCCACCTCATACCACACCACCCCCACATCCACTCCACCCACCCACCCTAACCAAACCCCACCCCCACCCTCAAACGCACTTCATCTTCACCCACCCCTACTCCACACCACCACCCACCCCTACCCCACACCACCCACACCGACCCACCCCACACCACCGCTCCATCCAACCCTCCCACCCACCCACCTCCTCCCCAATGTTTTATTTCTTTTATTTTACTTTTATAAAATAATTATAAAAAAAGTATTTTTTTCTTACCCACCCGACCACCCACTATCCCTCACCCCCACTCACCCATCCAATCCACCCCCACTATCCACTCCACCTCAAATTTAATCACGCAAACTTTTTATTATTATAAAGGTACATTAAATATGAAGTAGAAAATTTGGGAGGGGGTTAGGGGGTGCCGGGGGTTGGGAGGGTGAGTGTAGAAAATTAGAAAAGAAAACTTTTCAAAACCTCTTTTATAAAAAAAATCAAATTTCGAGGGGGGGGGGGGTCATAGATAACTAAAAAAAACTTTTTAAAACTTTTTTTATTAATAAAAAGTAATTTTTTTGGAGGGGGTGTTGGGGTGTTTGGGGCGGGATGGAGGTGTCGTATGAAACCAAAAACAAAACTTTTCAAAACTATTTTTATAAAAAAAATTATTTTTTTGGGACGGGTGGGGTGGGGCGGGGAGGGGTTGTGTAGAAAATTAAAAAGAATTTTTAAAACTTTTTTGAGAAAAAAGAATTTTTTGAGGTGGGGGCTGGGGTGTGTGTGTGGCAGGTGGGTGTGTGGGGTTGTGGGAGTGGTTGGAGATTGATGGTTGGGGTGGATTGGGTGGTGGTAGGGTGGTTAGTGAAATGTTATTTGTGGACTTATTTTTACTACTTTGATTAGGGAAGTCATTTTCCCCCTTTTGTAAGGAACTAGTTTTCTTGAAGAAATTATATTTTTTTAAAATTATGACCAAACAAACATGAAAAAATTATAATCATCTTCAACACACCCTAAGTCGTGCTATAATATTATTGATGGTCATTATCAAACTAAGCAAGTTTCAGATGGATTCGAAAACTGAATTGCCCGAACAAAATGAAATATCTCATTTGGCAAATGGTTAGCAGATCCTATCTTAGCCATAATGGAATTGATAAACAATGTCCTGTTTGTTGCGTAGAGGAAGAGACCATTAAACATATCTTTATAGAATGTTCTCCCACAAGAAGCACATGGGAAGAGTTTGGTATTTCCTTCAACCAAAACTATAACACACACTGGCTAGACTATAGCACTAACTGCAACCCTTAGCTTCCTAAAAATATTAGTTCATGGCATGATCTTTTTCCATTCATCATCTGGAACATTTGGATAAATAGGAATCGCAACCATATTAATACCACTTATTAAACCTGCCCCCACTCCATACTAAATCGTGCTATTGAATTCAGTCTCCTAGCAAAATCCTTTCCTGCGCAAACTCAAAAGAAACAAATCAACTATAACGATTCGCTTGGTCGCTTTTAGCTAAAGACCCTTATTTTTCTTGTTTGACCCTTCCCGTAGTCTTCATGTGTGGTTTGTGATGTGCGGGGATGGGTGACACGGATCTCGAGGTCCATTTTCATGAGTTTCAGATGAAAAGCCCAAAGTCTAGAAACATAGAGTTGGTTAGTTTGACTCAAAGTTGACTTTCGGCTAGATGAGTTCGTTTCTGGGTTCCGTCTCTTCCGGTAGTGTCAGAGGGTCATTTATGACTTAATCGAGTCATTGGTTCGCTTTCCGAGGCAATCAAATGTATTTTGTGGCGTTATTCATGAAATTTGGATATTTGGTTTTTCCGAGAGCTTCTTTAGAAAAGTATATCTTAGCTCGGTTATTTGTGAAATCCGAGGGTATGAGCGAGTTCGTAGCACTATTTACCATAGACGAGCGTATTTGGTTTTTGTCCGGGGGGGGGGGGGGGGTCCCGGGAGTGTTTCAAGTGTTTGATAGAGGTGTTGGCTGATTTTACTATTGATGGTGCCGCCAGTATCCGCTCCGGCAGGTCCACCTTGGCGAGAGGTTGGCTCGTTGAAGCGGAGGTTGGGGGATGACTGATTTCCACCGCCACGGAGTCGGGTCCGCCGTGGCGAGGGGTGAGGTGTCAAGTGACTATTGCCCAATCGAAGGATTTTCTATGGCAGCGGGTCCGCTCCAGCGGAGTCGATTCCGCTGGGGCAGAAAAAATGTACCAGAAACTCCTTTCCCAAAATAGAAACCCTCGAAACCAGCGCCGTCATAAGAGCATTTCATAGCCTTAGGAGCAATTTCAACCTTGCAGTAATAGATTCTTCCCTTTTTATGAATTAAGTTATGTTTCTAAGTTCTTTAATGGTGGTTTAGCATGTTATTAAATTGAAAAAAATGGATTTCATATGCTTATGGGAATAAGAGAGTTATGTAGTTGATTTTAATGGAAGTTTATGGATTAAAAAGTGTTATTATTGTGAATTATGATTGGATGATGATAAATAATCATGTTTTAAGGCTTAATTTGATTGTAGAAGCTTATTTTTAAATGGGGAAATTTTTTAGGGTTTTAAATTGGGAAATTTTGATTATTGTTCAATTGAGGGCTCAAATGTGTATAGATTTCCAATTAATTTAAGGATATGACTACCTAGTATATAATAATAGTTTTTGGGTATTAAAGTTCGAGTCTTGGTGAAGTAAGTCTGGGGTCGATATTGTGGTCTTGCTTTGTTAAAAGTTATGTCCTTATTTTGTGTAAGTCTTGTATATTAACGAGTAGTATATGCGTGAATAGATTTCAACCTTCACGAGGCGCAAAGGAATGACAAGGATGTCACTGAGGCTTAATCGTGTAGCGCACCTGCTCGGCTTTGAGGTAGGCTACGATTTAATTTTTCGAGACTTAAATAGAAATGCATAATTAGTTATAAATATTGAGAGATATTGGGTGTGTTTGGGGGTCCCGCTCAGGCGGTTGTGATGAACGTCTGAGTGGGTACCGTTGTTGAACTGTGATGATGGGGTTTGGGGAATCAGCCTCTTACTAGTTCCGTCTGCTGATTATTTGGGCTTGTCGCCATAGTTGCTTGATATGTTTACTCATCACACATGCTTTCGATATGATATCTTGGATTGTACTTGGACTGTATATGCATATTGAATTCGTGAAAGCATGTGATATTTCATCTTTTATTTGGTTGCATCTCATTGATTCATGATATTTTGCCTTATATATGTTATTTGCATTCATACACTCATGGTTCTGATGATATTGATATTGAGGTAGTATGATTATGATGTGGGTCCAAGGGATCGGGAAAGGCAAAAACACTATTGAGATTATGGCAACACTAAAATGATATTGATATGCGGGGATCGAAGTTGCATGCCTGCAACATGATATTATTACATCCAAGTGCTGGGCTCCATCATCCGATGAGTTATTCCAGAAGGGATGGGTATATGGACTTCGCGGGTCCCCATGGGTCACTTTTATATGACATATCCCTGTAAAGTGTGTATACCGGTTGATGGAAAGGTACCTTGCATATACATCGCATCCTCATTCATACATATATATGCCATATCATTGATAAATTATGAATTTACTTGTATTTGAAGTGATTGTTGATGACTAGACTAAGTTTAGGGCAAAAAAGTTTGTACTTGTTTCTTGATACTTGAGCTTTCGTCGAACTCTTGAAATTGGTTAATGTGAGTAATTATGGACTATTATTGAAATAGGGAAACATGTGAACTATGTAAATCTTTATGTGGACTATGTGACTTTACCTGGATTATTGGACTGTATAGTATAGGATTACTTGGAGTATGATTATGTACTTTCGTCGTTGTCGGCCTATGATGTCTACGGAGGTACGATGTGTACTCATGCTACACTTAATGCATCTTTCCTTAATGCAGTTACAAATTTGACCACCAGCTCGAGATCACGTGGCTGAGTTCGGGCAATTGATCCTCGGTATTCAGGGTGAGGATTCTAGCTCCAGCATACCCTTGGATGCTCCTTTATCACAGTCTTTTTCTTGCATTTGAGAGAATTGTTTAGACTATGTATTTAGTTTTCGTCTGCGTGCCCATTTTTCAGAATTGTATCAGATTTGTTAGTGCTCTCATACCCACAGACTAGATTACTTGGGGGTGTCTGGATGTGACAGACTTATCTTTTCTTCCGTATTATATATTATCAGACAACTTTGTAGTATTACGTTTCTTCTGCTTCTATTTATATCTTATCATGTTAGTTGAGTTGGGAGTAGTTCGCCTACGGGGTGTGATTATGTAGGTGCCACCACGATTCCTGAAAGGGGATCGTGACATCAACATTCGATGTCACAAACCTCCTATCAAATGGTTCAAACTTAATGTCGATGGTGCCTATAGGAAAAACACCAACACTATTGGTATATGAGGGGTTAAAAGTGTTAAATATACATATGATATACAATATATCATATGTATATTTCGGATTTTGTATATTAGTTTAGGTAGTATTTGAGTGTAATTAGTATTGTATACTTACCATAATTGTATTACCATAATTGTATAGTTAGTGTCCAAGTAGAATAAGGTTTTAGGAGTAGAATAGGAATAGGAATATGATTCTCCTATTATGGAAATATGTAAATTGTATATAAACTATTTCAATCAATGAAAATAATAAAGGGATTATTTCTTTCATGGTATCAGAAGTCTAGGACTAAATTGCTTCCGCTCTTCTCCAAAATTTCTCTCGGTTTTTCGTGCCCCTTCTCGGCCAAAAACTGCATCGATTTCCGTGCCCCTTCCTCGGATTTCGTGTTAAATTTTACCTCATCTCTTCCCAAATTTTCTACAAAATCACCTATTGTTCTTTCGTTATGTCGACGACAAAGATCACGTTTTATCCTGCCCGTATTGTTTCTAACATTAAGAATCACATACCTCTCATTCTTGAAATAGAAAACGTCCAATACGCGACGTGGACCGAGTTGTTTAAAATTCACGCTCGCTCGCATCAAGTCATCCATTACATAATCCCCGCGGCTCCTTAGGATACGGAGGTGCCTCAACGTGAGGATGATCCTAAGTTATGGACAACGCTTGATGCCACCGTCCTTCAGTGGATTTATTCCACTATCTCTACTGACCTGTTGTAGACGATTATTGAGCCAGACGCTACGGCAATGGCTGCTTGGGATAGGCTGCGTGACATATTCCAAGATAATCAGAATTCCAGAGTTGTTACTCTTGAGCAGGACTTTTCCCACGTCAACATGGAAATTTCCCCGAATGTTTCAGCGTATTGCAAAAGGTTGAAGGAATTGGCGGACCAACTCTGCAACATTGGTGTGCCCGTTAGTGAAGATCGTCTGGTTCTACAGGTGGTTGTTGGCCTCTCCGAGGCATTTAGTGGCGTTGGGACCCTACTTCGTCAAAGTAACCCTCTCCCAACGTTCTATCAAGCCCGCTCCATGCTTACTTTGGAAGAAGCAGGATTAGCTAAAAAGGCGGCTACCGGGGCAAGTCCCGTGGTCATGATGACGTCCTCCATAAATTCTCCAGGGTGTGTTGATAATTCGGGCCAAAACCATGCTCACAGTGGCGACAAGAATACTAGGAAAAATAATGGAAGAAACCGTGGTGGCAAACGCGGTGGTAACGTCAGCGATCTTTGGCGGCGATGAGGTCCCACCCCATCAACGATGAGCCTCGGCCCATCGGGTCCCGACCCCGGCACTCGGCCGTGGGCCTGGACCAATAGGCATTGGCCCAACAATCTCAGTTTTTCAGCGCCTCCAACCCACGGTAATTAGGCCCAATTTCAGCCTTCTTTTCGGCCCAGCTACTCCAGCCCAGTCTCGGTCCAACGATACAGTGGGGTATCGGGTCAGCAGGGTGGCAGGCCTGGGCCCATCATGAAGCGGGATCCACTTCTACCGACATCGAAGCCGCGATGCACACATTTGGAATAAATCATTCGGACCCAAATTGGTATATGGACATCGACGTCAATACTCACATGACATCCGATTCAGGTACTCTATCGTCTTATTCCAATTTGAGCAACAATCGTGGTATAATTATTGGTAATGGTAATTCAATTCCAATTCGTGGTTATGGTCATAAAATATTGTCTCTCCCTCATCCACCACTTATTTTGAAATATACCCTTCACGCTCCAAAATTGATTAAAAATTTGGTGTATGTCCGAAAATTCACCACTGATAATTTTGTGTCCATAGAATTTGATCCATTTGGGTTCTCTGTTAAGGATTTCAAAACGAGGAGTCCTCTCATGAGGTATGATAGTAGGGAGATCTTTATCCTATCACGCCATGTTCCGGTCCATCGAGTCAAACCTTGCCGTCAGCGTTTGCAGCCTTTGCTCCTTCCTTGTGGCATGCTCGTCTAGGTCATCCGGGATCGTCTATTTTGTCTTCCTTAGAGAAAAACAATTTTATTTCTTGTAAGAGTGAGCATAGCGCTCCGAATTGTCAATCTTATTCTTTAGGGAAAATAGTTAAGTTGCCATTTGTAGACTCTGATTCTCATACTTTAATGTCATTTGATATTATTCATAGTGATCTATGGACGTCTCATGTTCTTAGTTCTTTGGGTCATCGGTATTATGTTCTCTTTTTGGATGATTATTCTAAATTTTTGTGGACTTTTCCGATAGCAAAAAAATCTCAAGTTTTTTCCATCTTCTTAAAATTTAGAGCATTCATTAGAACTCAATTCGAATGTGACATAAAAAATACCCAATGTGATAATGGCAAATAATATGACAATGGGGTGTTTCGGGAATTTTGTGCAAATAATGGGATCAATTTTTATTTTTCTTGCCCTCATACGTCTTCACAAAATGGGAAAGCCGAATGCAAAATTCGTACCATTAATAATATTGTCCGCACTTTACTAATTCGTGCTTCCATACGCCCGTCTTTTTGGCATCATGCTCTACAAATGGCTACATATCTTCTTAACATTATTCCTTCCAAAGGTTTGACATATTCGTCCCCCCTTCAAATTTTATATAATAAGACTCTTTCGTATTCCCATCTTAGGGTCTTTGGGTGCTTGTGTTATCCACTTTTTCTGTCCACCACAATTAACAAACTTCAGGACCGTTCTACCCCCTGTGTGTTCTTGGGTTATCCGTCCAATCATCGTGGTTACAAATGTTTTGATTTATCTTCTAATAAAATCATCATTAGTCGCCATGTAATTTTTTCTGAATCCCAATTCCCGTTTGCTAAAGTTAGTACTCCCGTGCCTAGTTCATATAATTTTTTGGATGATGGTATATCCCCGTATATTATTCACCATTTTTTAGACGTCTCCCACACCCAAAATTCTCCAGCGGGACCATTGCTCGCTGGCCCCACTGCCCCGCCACGAGCTACAATACCCAATATAGTGACTTGGCCAGTTTCAGGGCTAGTCCAACCCAATTCTGAAACTGGTCCAGTTCTTACACATGTTTACCGTAATGGGCCAGCAGGCCCACTGCCTGCTGGCCAGTCCATCCCGAGTCCAGAAAATACTTAAAATCCGCCCAATTCTTCCTCGAGTCATAGACCGGTCACTCATAGTCAACGGGGTGTTTTTAAACCAAAAAGACATTTTAATTTACATTCTAATGTTCTTAAATCACCCTTACTCCGTAATCCTGTGTCTGCATTAAATGACCCGAATTGGAAAATTGCTATGACCGATGAATATAATACTCTTATTGATCATAAGACGTGGGAGTTGGTACCTCGTTCATCTTGTATTAATATTATTAGGTCTATGTGGATTTTTTTTCATAAGGACAATTCGGATGGTTCATTTGCCCGACATAAGGCGCGGCTTGTGGGTGATGGTAAGACTCAGCAGGTTGGTGTGAATTGTGGTGAGACGTTTAGTCCGGTGGTCAAGCCGGCTACCATTCGCACTATGCTTAGCTTGACTCTTTCGAAAGCATGACATATTCATCAGTTAGATGTAAAGAATGTTTTCCTACATGGTGATCTCAAGGAAACAGTCTATATGCATCAGCCTTTGGGATTTAGGGATCCCAAAACATCCTCATCATGTCTATTTGTTGAAGAAATTCTTATATGGGCTTAAGCAGTCTCTACGGGCCTGGTATACACGGTTTGCCGACTATGTTTCGACTACTGGGTTCACTCACAGCAGGTCGGATAATTCCTTGTTCATCTACCATCGTGGTTCGTCCTTGGCCTATATTCTGTTATATGTGGATGATATTATTTTGATTGCCTCTTCCGATGCCTTACGCCAGTCTATCATGATGATGCTCAGCTCTGAGTTTGCTATGAAAGACTTAGGGCCCTTGAGTTACTTTTTAGGGATTGCTGTCAAGCGTTATTCAGATGGATTGTTTTTGTCTCAACGAAAGTATGCAGCTGAGATCATCGAGAGGGTCGGGATGTCATCCTGTAAGTCCACTTCCACTCCAGTTGATACTAAACCCAAGCTTAGTGTCGCGGCCGGCGTACCATACGAGGATCCAACCCGCTATCGCACTCTTGTAGGGGGCCTTCAGTATTTTACATTCACGAGTCCTGATATTACGTATGCCGTACAACATGTGTGTTTATTTATGCATGATCCCAGAGTTGAGCACATGAATGCGCTCAAACACATCCTTCGGTATATTCAGGGTACGCTTGACTATGGCTTGCATTTATATCCTTCATCCACGTCGACACTTGTCTCGTATGCAGATGCTGATTGGGGTGGCTGTCCGGACACCAGACGGTCTACGTCTGGCTATTGTATGTTTCTAGGTAATAACTTGGTCTCATGGTCTGCGAAGCGTTAGTCGACTCTATCCCGTTCCAGTGCAGAGGTCGAGTATCGAGGGGTAGCTAATGTGGTCTCTGAATCATGTTGGTTACGTAATTTGCTGTTAGAGCTTCGTTGTCCCATTCAGAAAGCGACCTTAGTTTATTGTGATAATATTAGCGCCATCTACCTTTCTGGTAATCCGGTTCAGCACCAGCGCACTAAGCATATCGAGATGGACATTCACTTTGTTCGCGAAAAGGTTGCTCGTGGTCAAGTTCGCATCTGCCATGTTCCGTCCAGGTATCAAATTGCCGACATCTTTACAAAGGATCTTCCCTCGGTCTTTTTTTTAAGATTTTAGGAACAGTCTCAGCGTTCAAAGACCGCCCGCTATGACTGCGGGGGTGTGTTAAATATACATATGATATACAATATATCATATGTATATTTCGGATTTTGTATATTAGTTTAGGTAGTATTTGAGTGTAATTAGTATTATATACTTACCATAATTGTATAGTTAGTGTCCAAGTAGAATAATGTTTTAGGAATATGATTCTCCTATTATGAAAATATGTAAATTGTATATAAACTCTTTCAATCAATGAAAATAATCAAGGGATTATTTTTTTCAAAAAGAGATAGTCAAGGGAATTGGGTCACTGGTTTTGCCGCTACATACTATGCTAACTCTCCTTTGGATGCAGAATTACTAGCAATGGAGAATGGTCTCAAGATTGCTGAGAAGTTGACCTTGTACCATTAGAAGTTGAAACTGATTGCACGGAGGTCATAAAATTATTACATCAAAATCACCCATCTAATATGATCATCTCTTCCTGCAGATGGTTGTTGTTCCAGCTGAGGGAAATCCAGATCAGGCGTAGCTTCAGAGAAGGGAATATGATTGCACATCTTCTAACAAAGGAAGCTTCCAGCCAGTCCAACGTATCTAATATAAAAAACTATGCTACTCCACCTGGTTTTGTTATGAAGCAACTAGAATGTGATAGGAATGCAAGTACTGTATCTATTAGGTTTTTATTAGAATCTGACTGTAATGTTCTAGCTACTATGGGAAATCAAAGTGTCATAGCTGACACAGAACAATGCTGTAATATTATGGAACCACCGGAAGTTCTTATCCGTATTAATATAAGTATCCTTAATGTTTAAAAAAATCTTGATATTTCAATTCAATGTGCTTGTTGAACAGTTCTTGCATTATAATTCTTGTTGAACAGTCTACCGAAAACAATCTCTTTACCTGAGTAAGATCTGCATACTCTACACCCCATACTCCACTATGTGAGATTTGTATGTTGTTGCTGTTGCCTGTAAATAAAATGATCAGTAAGTCTCATTGTTCACTTTATATAGAATAAAGTCCTAAGCTAGGATGAAACTCGGAAGATTTGGTCAACTGGCAACCAATAAAGAAGGGTAATAGAGTAACTTATCCAAATACTGCATTCATAGCTTAATAAATTTATCGATTCGATTATAATTAATACTCTATCCGTTTTAAAATATTTGTTTTAGTTACTATTTGGACAATCAAAGTATATTTTCTTTGATCATATTTTCCTCAAATGCCGTGTAAATATTTTGAATTGGTACTTTTTATGTAGTTTCTAAATATGTAAATTTCATTTCAAAAAAATTGAAAATTCTATGTCCGAATTCACACCAAACATTACATTAGTTAGTTTGACCATCATGCTCCGAATCAAGCCAAACATTTTGAAACAGAGGGAGTATGAGATTTCATTACAGTTGGTAGATATCTATATTGGTGCCTGCCTGAATCCATCTTTGGTGTGAAATACCAAAGACAATGCGAATGAGAACACCTCTTGTTCAGAAGCTCGTCTCAGAAAATACTGGTAGTGATGGCCACAGGCCACCTACAAACTTATCAATATCTCGTCTCATTTGCTAGTAAATCTATTATCCTTGTATTTTAAAGGCGGCAACAACCCAGTCTAATCACACAAGTGGGTTGGGGAGGGTAACCTTACCTCTACCTCGTGGAGGTAGAGAGGCTGTTTTCAGAAGACCCAGGCACAAGTGCACCAAATCAAAATAGTTATGAAAAAGTACCAGTGAAGAAAACATGACAACTAATAAGAAAAACATTATCAATCATACAGAAAAGGGCACAAACACAACGAGGTAATGCGATAGACGAAATAAAATAACAAGTAGTAACAGGTCCCAAATGGCAACAAACTACAGAAGTAGGTCTAAATACTATATTAGACACTAGCGCTAGACTACCACCACGCCCGTCCCGCTTAAAAGCGGGGCAACACTCAACTACCAACTAACCCGCTACCCTAATCCGCAATCTCGATAGCAACCAAAGTAAAAGTAACTTTTTCCCTTCTAATTCACAGTGCCAGAGACAACTTTCAGAAAAGGGGCATCATTCAACACCGCTTCTTAAAAAAATTCATTGTATGTATAAATAATCCAGCAAAAAAAACATGTATATTTACCCTATGCTGACCATGCTTAAAATAATACAAAGTAAATACTATATTAATTTGAGACATGAAGTAAAGCCTTAAACCACCAGAGTTCAAGAGCTAAACCACTAAAGAGTTAAATTGTGAAAATAGGCCAACACCTCTCTTACACAAAATCCTGCTCCACTGCTATTTCACTGGCACTGCTAACTATCATCAAGACACACTACATCTCCGTCGTCTAGGAGACACTCATCAGAATTGGAAGTACCGGCAGCAGTAGATTGCAGTTCTTGGAAAAAGCATTCCAACTGTTCAACAGTAAACCAGTCTTCTGTCATCTTTAAAGCAGCACCAAATCGCAAAAAACATCCCATTATAACGAGTATTACACAATTTCTTGATATGTAAAAGGTATGGAACTATCAAGATGATGGTGTAAAAGTATCAGAGAGAGGAACTCACAAAGTAAGGGTAGCCCTTCGAAATGCTAAAATTCTCTGGAGCATTCTTTAAGAAGAGGTTTATATAATACAAAACAAAATTGCCACAGTCTTCATCATTTCTCTGCTGCGGAACCTGAAACTTATATATGAGCATGCGTTGCAAAGGACTGAGATTAGATGACGACACAACATATTATCACCTTTGGAATCTTTAGAGGGATTTTCCTGATCTGGTCCTTGGTTTCTGGCCTCTGCTCTGCCTTGAATAGGTCTATAACAAATCTGCGATGGGAACAATGCTATCTTAATGGATTATCATTTCAAAGTAAGCGAAGAATGGTAGAAGAGGCTGAGAAAAGAAATACTTTCTGATCCCAGGTTCAAATCTCTCAGGGCTTGCCATCCGCAAAGAATCAAGTAACAACATGCAAGGACTTTTTGCTTTAGATTGTAAACTTTCACCAAGGTGACAAAAGATCAGGAGACTCCAGTGATTCCTGGCAATGTGGGAACTCAGTCTATAGAGACATATCTAAAATGTAGAATTCTACATCAAACAGCTGGTACATAAGAAGAAATACTTACCAGAGAACAATGGGAACAAAAACATACTTCTTTGAGAATATCTTCTTTTTCGTAATCCAGTTCAACACCTTAGCTTTCTGAGAACGTTCTGAATACAAGGAGAACCACAAGCTGTCAAGGTATGTAAATGCATTTCTCCTATCTTCTGGATGCCCTTTCCATATGCTCCTACATAAACCCCCAAAAGTTAGGCTTAAAGAGAAAGTGATAAATCTCGGTGTTCTTCTTTTTTTTTTTTTTAAGGATAAATCGCGGTGTTCTTAAACTCTGTTTGGTTATATAAAGAGGAGAGGGTAAAGGAGAGAAAGTTCATTGGTAGTATTCATCATTTACCTCCGGCTATTTGAGACAGATGGAAAGGATTATATTCTTCCTCCTCCTTTCTGTCCAATCTTGGAGGGGCTAAAAAATTCTTACTTGCAGGGGCACCAACCTGCCTACATTTACTTCTTTTTATCTTTTACTTAATTACCAAACAAGAGAAATAGCCTTTTTTAACTTCCAGTTTTACTTACTGTGAAGCCTCGTGGATTTTTCTAATTAATTCGGACTAATTTCGAGCTAAGGATACAATTTAATCAAACCCGAATCACGCGGAGCCCCCACGAGTGTAACAATGTCATGGGAACACTTGTAATTAATATTGGTATAGCTTGGAATAAATTATAACTCCATGGGATAAGTGATTGAATTAATTGAACCAATCAATGTTATTGGATTGTTGGGGGATAATTGATTATCAATGATTGAGAAATAATTAATGAGGTAATCATTGGATTCCAATGATTAATTGGCAGAGAATAGCAAAACAAAATGAGAATAAGGAAATGAAATCAAGGAATTTGATTTGCCGAGACAATGGAATAAATGCTAAGTTACAAAGGTGCAAAATATAATGGCAATATATACATTGACTTTATCTTGCTATGTTTGGACTCATTTGGGATAAAAATGGAAAAGAAGGAAACCAAAATGAACTTCGGTGATTGACGTTAAATTGCATGTGTCGCTTCCTACCAGCGTCCAACAAAGCTGGAGCAAACCACTTGGGCAGTGAGGCTCCTTCAACACATACAAGCTGGCGCTATGCGCCTGTAGCATTTTAATATGCAATTCGTGAGATAGAAAGTCATATTATTTTGGACAAGCTTTTGGGGGTTAGAGAGAAGGGAGAACTCCTACAACATTAATGCCATCTTGAGGTGATAACTAAATGCATTTCTTGGTAAATTTGGTCCATTAAATACATTCCATAACTTCCCAACTACATAAAATTCATAGATTTTTGAAGAAAATTTTCTAGAACTTCCAAGAACTCTAGTCTTGAAAATTCTAGGGTTTGACAAAGAGGTAATCCCTTCATCCATGGACATTGTAGACTATACTTTCGAAGAAATATTTGGATTTAAAACTCGATTCATGAAACCCTAGAAAGCTAGTCTTGAAATTGGAAAGTTTGTTGGTAAAGAAGATGAATAGTGTTGGGTTTGCTTGAACGATATCGTTTTGAGTTTCTAAAGGAGCGACTAGGTTCCATAACACGTGTAATGGACGAATTGAAGTTAAAACTCAAGATTTGACTTACAAATTGGGAAGTAAGGTTGTTTGCTAAACTTGTTTAAGTTGAATTTAAGTGTTAGACACTCGGTTAACTTAGTTGGTATTTTTGTGACGTGTTAATGATTTGTGTAAGCTCGTATATGTAAGATTGTGAATTGTTGGCTTCGTTGGATTCTTTGGGATAAGATTTGAAAAGCGATTCAAGGTATGTTGAAACCTACTACCCTTCAGAGCTTTTCCTCCAAACGCATATCGAAATACAATTTTTGAAAATACATTCTAAATGTGAATCCTAGCTTGTGGGGACGAGCGGACTGGGATTGCACCATTTCATGCATAATAAACGCCTAAGTGCTATTGATATCATTGTTTCAAGAAATGTCATTTTGTTTTTTCTTTAAAACCTAAATGAGGAAGAAGTGACATTTGTAGCACTTCTATTGAATGGAGTTTCATGAATTATAAAGCCCCTTCTCACCTAACCTTTCATAAATGGTTGGATTGGCTATAAATGTCGTAATGATAAAATGTAAAATATTTTGGGAGTTACTTGAGTTCTCCGAGATTAGCTTTGGATATTTTTCCTTATTAGGTCATGACACTACACGTGCCAGTGTAGGCGTAAAACCAATCATAAGGTTTGGAACTACAACACAGTGTCCCATGAGAGGGTATCATTGTGCTACTTTGTTAGCATGACTAAGTCGATTCGTGCGACAACGCTGAAACAACTTGAGCAAGTAGGGTATATGATACTTACCGTTAGGTACATAGCCTAGTTGACTTTCAATTGTGTCGGTGATAGTGTAGTGCTCCCAGTAAATGAATAACTCTTCTTGATTTCGTAAAACTCCACGTTTAAAGAATGATTGGAAACATGTTTTACATTATTGTATTATTTCTTCGATGCCATCATTAATTATTATAAATGTTCCTTCGTATATCAATTGTTATGCATGTATCGCATTTTCTTTAACTCTTGTCACCTCTTGCGGAAACGTTTTACACTATAGGATGTGGAGCTTAGGGATGTTGGCTAAATTTTCAATTCTCATTTCAGGGACTGTAATTGTGCAGCCCGAGCCCCGTGGAAAGGACAACTCCACATCTCCTTTTGATACTTTTGGTGAGGATCCACATTCATACTCGTGGAGAACTATTATACTATTGTTTTGATTTACCGGGGCATGTCTCGGTTGATTATTTCATTCCGTGTCATAGAGATTCCACAGACAGAGTAATTATTTTTGGGTTGTATTTATATGGTTACTTATATGGAATGCATGAATGAAACTCTCTACCTTATGCATCTTCTTTTAAATGAAAAGTTGTTGGTTTAAAGAGTGTATTCATGCTTTGGTTTTAAATTGTTCAAATGATGAAATTTTAAATCGAAAAGAGTTATGGATGTATCTATTAAGCACATAGATGGCCTTTCTTGTATGGGTTGGTTCGCTCGGGTCGGGTAGAGCTCCTAGTGCCGGTCATGTGGGTTTGGGGCATGACACTTACCCTCCATCAACCTTTCCTCACCCCAATTAAACAGTGTTAGATTATGACGTTTAAAAGAAGAGGATAAAGCAGTAAAAACTTACTCCAAGTAAAGCTCAAATTTCGATGAGCCTAACCCCTTTTGGTTGTTGTTCCTCCTTGATTGACCATGACAACGAGAAGCACGAAGTGGGATAACTTCAGAATCCGTTGTATCATCTGCTATCTTACTTTTCGTTCTTTTTCGTGAATGTGGTCGTGGTTTGAACTGCGAACAACGAGAAGCTTGCTGTGGAATAACTTCAGAATGGCTTGTATCAGCTGTCACCTTACTTTTTCGTGTTCGTGGACGTGATCGTGGTCTGAACTGTGACCAACTTGGGAGTTCTTTATTAATCCTTTCCTGATCAGTCGCTGTGGTGGAAAATTGAGCGATCAGCTTTGCAACTTTGAAATAACTAGCACAATGTTGATTTCCATGCTCTGGGAGGAAGGAGCAACATTGCTCCTTCCCGCTCTCTTTTTCTTTGCTCGAGCAAAATTAGATTTCATTCAATAAGCATCCAAGGGATAAAACTGAGTATAAAAAGAAGTTAGCTCTTGTACATCCTTAACTCCTGTCTTCTTTCTTTCTTTTTTTTAAGGTAGGATACTGCTATTTAAAAATTCAATGTTGTTTTCCACCCTCACAAATCCTAATATGGAAAAACTGAGTAAACAGACATGTGACCTTCAAGGTTAGAATGGACAATATCATTGGTCAGTAGCTTAATCATTGTTCTGACAGCAATTGAAGAGCTATAGCCTGGCACATCACCCACACCCACAAACGAACACCCCCTCTGTGTAGAAGCTGCAAGGTTGACCTAATGTTTCTAATCTTAGAAGTGTTTGTTATCTAATACATCGGTTTCATTATTTTGATCTTTATGTCTCAGGTGATTTGTTCTTATGTTAAAAAAACATTGAGCATAAAATTTTCTGTTAAATAGGATAGAACTCACTGAATCTATGACAGTAGCAAGTAAACAGATTTTTAGACAATGAGCAGTTTCGGTTGAAGCTACCTGTTTCTTCAGGTACACGGATGCCTTTAAGCTTTTGATTTGCAGCAGTATGTATATCGGCTTGCTGATGATTCACAATTTCAGAGGCAGAAGATTCTACAACAAACCAAGAAATCGAGTCACCAAATAAACTTTGTGATTTCATATATTAAAAATAAAACATACTACAAAGGATTCTCTCAAAACTTGGGGGATTATTATTCTATCAAACCTCACACCATAAAAGCACAAAACGATCTGGGAAACACCTAAATATAATGTATCCATCTTCATAGCACCAAAATACTGCTTAAAAGGGTCACTATACCAGGTCTTGCCAAAACCTAAAAACTTACTCATAAATATAAGTACTACAACATAAGCTGCTTTGAAAAAGGTTCTTGAATTTCCTTTGAATGTTATAGAAGGTTAAAAAAACAAAGGGCAGTCGGGTGCACAAAGCATCCCACGTTAGCGGGGTCCGGGGAAGGGCCGCACCCAAAGGGTGTGATGTAGACAACCTAACCTAATGCAAGCATTAGTGACTGCTTGCTTCCACGACTCCAACCCGTAACCTATAGGTCACACAGAGACAACTTTACTGTTGCTCCAAGGCCCCCCTTCGATGTTATAAAAGGTAAAATCATAGAAATCAATGAGCTTAGATTGAAATAACAGTAAAAGTCACACTTCACTGTGAGGAGACCAACTTCATTTTCCTTCCAAGTCCCAAAATAAGAAGGTTAATTTAGCATTTTTTCTATGGCTGATCTTAGCCTTTGGACTGGAAACATCTAACTTCACATTAATTACACTAAAGTGACTCGGTAAACCATGAGATTTAACAGCATGTAAGTCTTATTTCTAATTAAATGGTATCCTTTACTTTAGGGTGTGTTTGGTATGGCGGAAAATGTTTTCCTATCTTCTTTTATTTGGTTGCATTAAATATCTTGAAAAATGTTTTCCATAAAAATTTGATGTGATTCAATAAAAACATATCCCAACTCCAGTCCTCCACCTACCCCACCACCCCACCAACCTACCCCCACCTACCATCTACCCCACCCCTATCCCCCACCTCCACCTATCTCCACCTACCCCCACCCCACCTCCCACCTATCTCCACCTACCCCGACCCCACCCTGCCTACCCCGCACTTTGAATTCAAAACCCTCATGGTGGTTTGCTTTAAATATATGCAAATACTCTTAGAATAACATTTCCAACTTGCGTACCAAACCCAAGAAAATGAGTAGGAAAACACTTATTTTCGGAGAAAACATTTTCCGTCATACCAAACACACCCTTAATCTCCATTGTTTATTCTTAGCTAAATCCGGATAAATGTCCACTGTACTTTGGAAACCAATGTCAGAACTTGCCCAACTAAAATAAAAAAAACTTTATTAGAAGTTGATTAGCAGTTTTAGTGATGCCATAACCGTGATTAGCATCAACCCTAATTAGCCATATAGCAGGGGGGGGGGGATTACTTTGTTAAACAAATTGAAGGTTAAAGTTAAAAACTTGTCAGCACAGGCACACACTTGAGTGAACGATGCATGTACAAATGGAGGTGAAAATTTAAGTACCTGAAGGATTAAGAAGAGGGTTGTTCATGCTCCTCACCGGGCGCTTGCGCTTTGACATTCTTCTCAACTTGTGCTATTTTCACTGACCAAATATCTTTGGAGTGCTAAATTTTCTGTATGGACTGTTTTCAGAAATTTTATTTTGTGAATTTCCCCCCCAGATATTAGTGTAATAAAATGTACTATATTCTGGGTCCACCAATTTGTGAAAGCAAAAAGAAGATAGGTTATGTGAGACACAGACTAATTTCTCCGTGAATGTGAGTTTGGATCACTCAAGAGAAGTAAACAAATAATTATTTTTATTTTTTTCTCACCAAAACTAATCATTTTGTATTACTTAATCAACGAATCACATAGTTTAAATGTAATCTTAGCATTAAATACAATCCAATTTGGGAAAAATATCCGCTAAGAGATCTCCTTCAGCAAAGAAATAGAAAATCTAGCTAAATTATGAGCTATTTTGTTAAAACATTCAGGAATATATATATATATATATATATATATATATAATCGACATGATCAAATATGCTTAAGAGCTTTCAAATGTCTTCATACATTACTTCTATTTTCTATGAAGTAGTCACTCGTTTCTAGCTCATATCAACAAACATTTTTAACGTCCAATAAAATCTTCACATTATTTCATGTGTTACTAATAACACATTTAAGAGTCTTCGTAATAGCAATCGTTTCAGCCGTCATGACATTCCCAACATATTAAATTGGGGATCAATGGACATGAATCAATTTCTTAAGGCTATCCAAAGCTCAGAATTAATATTTGATGTCCGATCATCAGTCTGCAACCCCGCATCTTTAAATAATAAAATACTATCTTACTTGTTAGTTTATGAAGCACATGATGATTTTCAATTGAGGAACAAGAATTTTTATATTCATCATACTCGAAAAGCGATTTAGAATCTGAAAGAAATAACCCCCTTTCTTATTTTCATTAATTGAATATGTATATATACAAGTTACAAAACATGAGAATCATATTCTTATTCTATTCCTAAATTTTTATTCTACCATAATTCTAACTCTACAATTATGGTAGTGTATAATCTTAATTTAGGTAACAAATACATTACAATATACTACACATATATTTTTCTAATATGCAATATTCTTACATTGTCTAATATTAACAAAACCGAGAGCTAAATCTGGGCAGAATCCGAGTCCTTTAATATACAATATATACATGTATATTGTGTGTATATTATATATTTAACACACCCTCGCAGTCATAGCGGGCGATCTTCGAATGCTGAGACTGTCCCTAAAATCTTCAAAAAGGACCGTCAAGAGTCACTCAGATGGTTTGTTTTTATCGCAGTATACCAAGGTTGCCTTCTGAATGGGACAATGAAGCTCCAAAAGCAAATTACGTAGCCAACATGATTCGAAGACCACATTTACTACCCCTCGATATTCGGCATCTACACTTGAGCGTGATAGAGTTGTCTGACGCTTCGCCGACCAGGAGACCAAGTTGTTGCCAAGGAACATACAATATCCTGATGTAGACCGTCTGGTGTCCGGACAACCACCCCAATCCGCATCTGTGTATGAGACAACTGTGGATGTAGATGAAGGATACAAGTGCAAACCATAGTCCAGTGTCCCCTGAATATACGGAATGATGTGTTTGAATGCATTCATGTGCTTGAATGCATTCATGTGCTCAACTCTGGGATCATACATGAATAAACACACCTGCTAAACAACATACGTAATATCCGGTCTGGTAAAGGTAAGATACTGGAGGGCCCTGCAAGACTGCGATAGCGGGTCGGGTCCTCGTATGGTGCACCTGCCGCGGTACTAAGCTTGGGTTTTGCATCAACTGGAGTGGAAGTGGACTTACATGATGATATCCCAGCCCTCTCTATGAACTCCGCATCATACTTTCGTTGGGACAAAAACAAACCATCTGAGTGACTCTTGACGGCAATCCCCAAAAAGTAACTCAAGGGCCTTAAGTATTTCATATCAAACTCAGAGCTGAGCATGGCCATGATAGACTGGCGTAATGCATCGGAAGAGGCAGTCAAAATGATATCATCCACATACAACAGAATGTAGGCCAAGGTCGAACCACGTCGGTAGATGAACAAGGAATTATCTGACCTGCTGTGAGTGAACCCAATAGTCGAAACAAAGTCAGCAAACCTCGTATACCAGGCCCGTGGAGACTGCTTAAGCCCATATAAAGACTTTTTCAATAAACAGACATGATGAGGACGGTTGGAATCCCTGAAACCCAACGGCTGATGCATATAGACTGTTTCTTTGAGGTCACCATGTAGGAAAGCATTCTTGACATCCAACTAATGAATATGCCAAGTCTTTGAAAGAGCCAAGCTAAGCACAGTGCGAATAGTAGTTGGCTTGACCACCAGACTAAACGTCTCTCCACAATCTATCCCAACCTGCTGAGTCTTACCATCACCCACAAGTCGCGCCTTATGTCGAGCAAATGAACCATCTGAATTCTCCTTATGAGCAAAAATCCACATAGACCTGATAACATTAATACCATATGGACGGGGCACCAACTCTCACGTCTTATTATCAATAAGAGCATTATATTCATCAGTCATAGCAATTTTCCAATTAGGGTCATTTAAGGCGGACACATGATTACGGGGCAAGGGGGATTTAGAGACATCAGAATGTAAATTAAAATGTCTTTTAGGTGTAAAAATACCCCGCTGACTATGAGTGACCGATCTATGACTCAAGGAAGAATTGAGTGAATTTTGGAAATTTGTTGGGCTCGGGACGGACTGGCTAGCAGGCAGTGGGCCTGCTGGCCCAAATCGGTAACCTGGAGCATCCATCGACCCGATTCGAGTGGTGGATCGCCCAATTATCGGACCGATCCAAGAATCGGAACATGGGACGATGCAGTGGGGCCAGTGGGCGATGGGCCATTGGAGAGTTTTGGTGCTGAGATGTCCGAAAAATTTCGAATAATATACGGGGATATTTGGTCATCCAAAAATTTATACGACCTAGGCTCGGGAGTATGAACTTTCGTAAAAGGAAATTGGGTTTCATAAAAAATGACATGGCGATTAATTATGATTTTCTTGGAGGATAAATCAAAGCATTTATAACCACGATGATTAGACGGATAACCCAAAAATACACACGGAGTAGACCGAGCCTGAAGTTTGTTAATTGTGGTGGATGGGAATAACGGATAACACAAGCACCCAAAAACTCGAAGATGAGAATAAGAAGGGTTCTTATTATATAGGATTTGGAGGGGGGAAGAATATGTCAGACCTTTGGACGGAATTATGTTAAGGAGATATGTTGCCATTTGCAGAGCATGATGCCAAAAATATGGGGGTACGGAAGCATGAAGTAAGAGAGTGCGGACAATGTTATTTATGGAACGAATTTTGCGTTCGGCTTTCCCATTTTGAGAAGATGTATGAGGGCACGAAAAATGAAAATTGATCCCATTATTATCACAGAACTCCCGAAACACCCTATTGTCATACTCTTTCCCATTATCACACTGAATATTTTTTATTTCTCTTTCGAATTGTGTTCTAATGAATGCTCTAATGAATGCTCTAAATTTTATAAAGACAAAAAACACTTGAGATTTATTGGCAATTGGAAACGTCTACAAAAATTTAGAATAATCATCCAAAAATAGAACATAATATCGATGACCTAACGAACTTAGAACATGAGACGTCCATAGGTCGCTATGAATAATAACAAATGGCTGTGAAGTATGAGAATTTGAGTACACAAATGGCAACTTAACACTTTTCCTAACGAACAAGATTGACAAATTTGAGTACGACTTGTACCCTTACAAGAAATAAAACTATTTTTATCTAAAACAGATAAAATAGAAGAACCCGGATGACCAATGCGAGCATGCCACACGGAAGGAGAAATGGCTGCAAAAGCTGACGGTAAGGCTTGACTCGATGGACTGAAATCGGGCATGATAGGATAAAGATCCCCCCTACTATCACACCTCATGAGATGACTCCCCATCTTGAAATCCTTCACAAAGAAACCAAAAGGATCAAATTCAACAGAAACGGAATTGTTAGTGGTGAACTTTCGGACAGACACTAAATTTTAATCAATTTGGGGGCATGTAAAGTATTTTTCAAGATAAGGAGTGGATTAGGGGGAGACAACATTTTCTGACCATAACCCTGAATTGGAATAGAGTTGCCATTACCAACAATTATACCCTGAAGGGTGCTCAAATTGGAATAAGATGAGAGAGTACCTGAATCGGAAGTCATGTGAGTAGTGGCACCGGTGTCCATATACCAATTTAGGTTCGGTTGAGTCAACCCCAATGTGTGCATCGCGGCCTCGATATCGGTCTTAGTGGGGCCTGCTGCATGGTGGGCTTGCGGAGGTCGGGGCCCAAGTATTCCAGGACGGGACTGAATTGGGCCGTAGCTGCTGGAATTGAAGCTGCTGGCGGGCCATCGCCGCCGCCATCGCCAGTTCTTTGGGCCTGAAGGTCGCCAGCCCACCGGGATTCGCTGAAAGGTATGGGCTGTTGGCCCACGGCCCACTGCCATGGGCCCCACTGTTGGGACCAGAGGGTGGTGGGCCACTGTTCACAGGATGGGGCCCACTTCTGCTTGCTGACCACCGGAACCGCCGTGTTTGCCCCCACGGTTTTTATTATTATTCTTACAATTATTTTTGCCACCACCATGACTATGGTTTTGGCCCGAATTATTAACAAAACCTGAAGAACTTGGGGAGGACGCCATCATGACGACGGGCTTGCTCCGGTAGCCGCTTTTTTAGCGAAACCGGCTTCTTCCAAAGTAAGCATGGAGCGAGTTTGATAAAAGGCGGGAAGAGGGCTGCTTTGACGAAGGAGAGTCCCAACACCATTATAGGCCTTCGAAAGGCCGGCAACCAATTGTAGAACCAGACGATTATTTGTTACAGGTGCGCCAACATTACGGAGTTGATCCGCCAACTCCTTGAGTTTCTTGCAATATGCTGATACATTTGGAAAGTCTTCCATGCGAACTAGAGAGAATTCTTGTTCGAGTGTGACGGCACGTGAATGTTGGTTATCTTGGAATATGTCACGCAATCTATTCCAGGTAGCCATAGCTGTGGTATCCGGTTCAATAATCGTCTGTAAAAGGTCAACCGAAATAGTGGAATAGATCCACTGGAGAACGGTAGCATCAAGCGTAATCCATAATTGAGGATCCTCCGCGGGAAGAGGTATAGCGGGAGGAATTATGTGATGAATAACTTGATGGGAGATAGCGTGAATTTTAAACAATTCTCCCCATGTCGCTTATTGGACGTTTTCCATTTCAAGTACAATAGGGATACTGTTCTTGATGTTAGAAACCATGAGGGCAGGATGATAATTGTTCTTAGACATATTGAAAGAACAAATAATGAGGAGAAATTTAAGAGAGGTTTTTTTTAGAGCGGAAGACGAAATTTGGGAGAGAAACCCGAGGGGGGGTCTCAGCCGAGAGAGGGCAAATATTGGGAGAGAAAATTTTTGTTTAGACCTAGTCTCTTGATACCATGAAAGAAATAATCCCCTTTCTTATTTTCATTAATTGAATAGGTATATATACAAGTTACAAAATAGGAGAATCTTATTCCTATTATATTCCTAAAATCTTATTCTACCATAATTCTAACTCTACAATTATGGTAGTGTATAATCCTAATTTAGGTAACAAATACATTACAATATACTACACATATATTTTTCTAATATGCAATATTCTTACATTGTCTAATATTAACAAAATCGAGAGCTAAATCTGGGCAGAATCCGAGTCCTTTAATATACAATATACACATGTATATTGTGTGTATATTGTATATTTAACAGAATCAATATCTCTCGATCTAACTTTTCTTGATTAAACACCCAATTATTTTGCAAAGCAGTAACCTGATTTAACTTAATAGTTTCCCGTCTTTGTATGATGGCATACTAATGTATCATTAGAACCCGTAGTAGATATTAGGATAGATAATATAGCATCTACATCTTCAGCTTCAAAGGTCAAATTTAGTTCTTGTATTTTTTATGTGTGCATATTTTACTCAATTAAATCTGAAATTATTAGATATAAATTCTATGCGCATGAATACTCTTTAGAGTAAAACCATTATTATTTGGTATTCAAGAACCCATCCAAGCATTGATGTTTTACCCATCGAAAATCCTCCACCTTAATTCTTTAGTCAAAAGATTTCTGTTGGCTTACAAAGGATTGCAGGAAACAGAAATTACAAGTAACTGCAAAGTAATTCAACAACTGAAAATTACAATAAACAACAAAACTGAAATTATAATTTTGTTGAAGAAGAAAACTGGAAACTATTTCTGTTTTTGCTGAGTCGAGTGTGGCACTCTGTCCTCAAGACAATATTGCCCCGTATGTATCCTTTATACGTCCTGGACAATTCGTCTCCCAAGATAAAACAACAATGGAACAATTGAGCAAAGGAAACTCAAAAGCTACCGTAAAAAATATTGAGTAACGAAATGATGCTTGGAAGTTGTAGGAAGAAACTATTTTTGACTGCCTCCATAACAACCATTATTGGCCAAATAATGACCATTATGGAGGTAGTAAAAAGCCACCATTATGGAGGTAGTAATGACAATTCAGGGATCAAACTGTACTTCTGGCAAATTTTTCTGGCCCAAAAAGATAATATTAGGAGACCCACGACCCATGACCCACGACCCACGACCCGTGACCCGAGAACTCGAGAACCTGAGAACCCAAAATCGGACCGGACGGGATGGGCGCGCGGCGGCGGCGCGCGTATGGGCTTTCCTCGAACCGAAGCACATCTAGGTCCTCCCTCATTTAAACACATGGGATACCCCTTGGGGTCCCAAATCCCAAACCAATTTCAAGTCTTATATACACAACAATTCTATCTTCCTCTACCGATGAGGGAGAATTGATCACACACCACACTTTTCCATGCTTCAAACACCTTACTTCATGAACCAATATCTCTTTCATTTCTCAATAAAATTTGACGATTCTTGGCCTACGGTTATCTACGTACTTAGTAGATCATGCATGTGTGAAGAATCAGATTCTCCAATATGCGTAACACTAGTGTTTAAGCCATTAAAGTTGATCGGTCGCAACTCCCGCCAAAGGCTAATTTCCAACAATCCCCTCTTGAAAGAGATTTTGGCGCACTCATATGGTGTCTTTTCATTTCCAGCAATATTTCATCGGACCGATGTTGCATAAAGAGAGGTAGCTTCAGCTTTGAACCTTCCATAGTTAAATACCATCGGACTTACTTATTGCGCAGTGAACGTGATGTCTTGAACCGTCAGTGTTTAGTGTAAGCCAAGTCAATGGTACCAACACAACAAATTCCCTTACTCTCTTCTTCGTAATGTTTTGTCCGTTTTGGCCATGGACAACGTCTTGGATTCTTAAGTGCGTTCATTTGAGGCGGCCCGTCCTCGCACTTAAATAGGTGGTCTCCTACAAGGTATCTTGCTATACCCCACTTCACAAGTGTTATGAACCATTAAAAGTTTCCCAAAACCTAGCCTCAACTGTTGAGGATCATTACAGGTTTTGAAAACTTAACCTTTACGCATACATACTGCAGATAACACTTAACGTCTATCGCGGGAACGACTTTAGATTTGGTGTTTCTTTTCAGAAATCACTATCCGAAGTGCTCATGCTTCCACTGAAGCGATCAACTGAACCTTTACAGCTTAGTTTTCCCATTGAACCAAATTACTGGGATCTCCAGTTAGTAAGGTTGGGTTACCACTGTATTAGTCCTTATATTTTGGGTTTTATGCCCATTCCCCTAGACAGGCAAGCCATCTGATCTTTGAGTAAGCCCTTTGTCAATGGGTCTGCTATATTATCCTTTGACTTAATGTAATCAATGGATATTATACCCGTGGTGATCAGTTGCCTAACGGTCTTATGCCTCCATCGAATTTGATGAGACTTGCCGTTGTACATAGCATTTCGTGCCCTTCCTAGAGCTGACTTACTGTCGCAGTGGATCATTACCGAAGGTACGGGTTTGTTCCAACACGGAACATCCTCTAAGAAGTCATGAAGCCACTCAACTTCTTCTCCTGCTTTGTCTAAAGCGATAAACTCTGATTCCATCATGGATCGGGCGATGCAAGTTTGCTTAGAGGATTTCCAAGAGAGCCCCACCACCAATTGTAAATATATACCCACTGGTGGACTTGGTGTTCTCTATATCAGATATCCAGTTTGCATCACTGTACCCTCTAGTACAGCTGGATATCTCGAATAGTGTAACCCAAAATTTAACGTGTATTTCAGGTATTGTAATACCCGATTCAACGCTTTCCAATTATTATCACTCGGATTACGGGTGAACCTAGACAACTTATTGACTGCGTAAGCAATATCAGGTCGGGTGCAGTTTGTTATATACATCAAACTACCGATCACCTGTGCATATCGCTCCTGGTATACAGGTGCACCAAGATTTTTATCAAGCTTTTGATTTGTATCCATTGGTGACGTTATCAGTGAACTGTCTAATATCTTGAACTTTCTCAAAACATCCTCGATGTAGTGAGACTGAGATAAGACCAGTCTGTCAGACGTCTTAGAGATTTTAATCCCTAGGATGACATCTGCGATACCCATATCCTTCATGTCGAAGCATTGTTTCAACATGTTCTTCGTCTCTAGGATTACCCTAGGACTGCTTCCTGTGATCAACATGTCGTCTACATACATGCATATCATAACAAATGAGTCAGAGTTACCTTTCGTGTAAACACATTTATCACACTCATTAATGGCGAACTCCTTCGATAGTAGAGTACTATCAAGTTTTTCGTGCCATTGCTTCGGGGCTTATTTCAGCCCGTACAGAGATTTGACAAGCTGACAAACTTTCTTCTCTTGCCCTTGAACCACGTACCCCTCGGGTTGGTCCATATAAATTTCTTCTTCCAAATCACCATTTAAGAAGGCTGTCTTAACATCCATCTAGTGTATCTCAAGGTCACGCAAAGCTGCGATCGCAATGAATACCCGTATGGATGTCATCTGGGATACCAGAGAGTAGGTATCAAAGTAGTCAAAGCCTTCTGTCTGCCGATAGCCCTTGACTACCAACCTGGCCTTGTACTTGTCTATAGACCCATCTGCCTTGTATTTCCGTTTGAGTATCCATTTACAACCCAACGGTTTATTTCCCGGAGGAAGATCAACCAACTCCCACATATGGTTATGCAGAATGGATCCTATTTCACTCTCAATAGCTTCTTTCCAGAGCGGTGCTTCTGGAGTTGACAACGCCTTAGCAATTTTCCTTGGTTCATCATTAACCATATAAGCTACAAAGTCAGGACCGAAGGATTTATCCTTCCTGACCCTTTTACTTCGCCTTAGATCCATCTCTGGAGTCTCCAAGTTCTGAGAATCTGGAACACTAGATTCTGGATGTTCAGCCACCTCGAGATTCGCTAGATCTGAACCATATAGATCCGGGCAGTCAAGGACTCCCGGTTCTTGAGAGCTTTGTGCATAACTTCGTTTGCGAGAGGTTATGTCTTTTTCCTTTCTAGAAAAGGTATCTTCAAAAAATAAAGCATTCCTTGATTCCATAATTGTACCCTGGTGGATATCTTGAATATATGACTTATGCACTAAGAAGCGATAAGCACTACTGTTATTTGCATATCCGATGAATATGCAATCTACAGTCTTAGGCCCAATCTTGACCTGTTTTGGCTTGGGTACTTCAACCTTTGTCAAACAACCCCACATCTTAAAATATTTGTAGGTGGGTTTCTTTCCTTTCCATAATTCATATGGAGTTTTGTCCTTACCCTTATGTGGGACTCTGTTAAGAATCGTATTAGCGGTAAGGACGGCTTCTCCCCACATGTTTTGGGAAAGACCGGAATTGATAAGAAATGCATTCATCATTTCCTTTAATGTGCGGTTCTTACGTTCCGCCACACCGTTTGATTGAGGTGAGTATGGAGCCGTCGTTTGATGAACAATGCCTTCTTGGGCACAGTATTCCTCAAAAGGCGCTACATATTCTCCCCCTCTATCGCTATGAATGGATTTAATCCGTAGGCTCAGTTGGTTCTCAACTTCTGCTTTGTAGCGTCGGAACGCTTCAAAGGCTTCATCCTTACTTTTTAACAAGTAAAGGTAACAATACCTTGTGCTATCGTCAATGAAAGTCACAAAGTACTTGTTCCCCCCTCTAGTTTGTGCGAACTTCAAATCACATATATCTGTGTGAATAAGTTCTAGAGGAGTGGTATTCCTTTCGACGGATCGAAAAGGAAGCTTGGTGAGTTTTGCCTCTACGCACACCTCACACTTATGTTGAGGGTTTACGTCGATAGAAGGCAACAACTCCATCTTTACCAGCCTTTGAATAGACTTGTAGTTAACATGTCCTAATCTATGATGCCATAAATTAGAAGACTCAAGAAAATAAGAAGAAGGTTCAACTTTATTTCCTTAACGCAATACAGACATGGCATTCACTTTGAAGAGGCCTTCACAGACGAAGCCTCTCCCCACAAATGTGCCATTTTTAGTGAGTACAAACTTATTGGATTCAAACACTAGCCTAAAACCAGCATTAACCAATAAAGGTCCAGAAACTAAATTTCTTCTAATTTCTGGGACGTGCATCACTTCTTTCAGAGTGAGTTCCTTGTCGGAAGTCATCTTCAGGACCACCTTTCCAACCCCCAGCACGTCCGAGGAAGCGTTGTTGCCCATGAACAGCTTCTTGTCGGTGACCGGTGAGTACGTGGAGAATGCATCTTTGTTGGAACAGATGTGTCTTGTTGCACCTGTGTCCACCCACCACTGCATCGGATTCTCAACCAAGTTGGCTTCTAGCACCACTGTCGAGAAATCCTCAATCATGTCATCTAGAAGCGTGTCCTTGACGACGTTTGCTTGCGCCTTGCCTTTTGACTTGGCTTTCTGTTGTTGCTCAGTCTTGAGCTTGCGGCATTCCTTGATCCTATGACCAGGTTTCCCACAGTGATGACAATTACCTCTGAACATCTCCGTTGCGGGGGCTTTGCCATCTTTCTGGAACTTCTGCTTCTTGCTTGAGTTCCCTTTGGCCTCAGCCAGATTTGCCTTTGCCTCAGCAGTTTGTCTGCCCCTAGGTAAGGCCTTCTTGTTATCTTCCTGGATTTGGAGTTTGATAACAAGCTCTTCAAAGGTCATCTCCTTTGTCTTGAGTTTTAAGTAACTCATAAACTCATTCCATGAAGGAGGTAACTTTTCAATCAGCGATGCAACCAAAAACTGCTCGTTTGGTTTCAATCCTTCCAAATCTAGGTGATGTATCATCATTTGGAATTCCTGGACTTGGGACATCACTGTCTTACTGTCCACCATTTGGAATTTTAGAAATTTCCTAACGATGAACTTCTTAGTAACCGCATCTTGTGCGTTGTACTTCTTTTGTAGTTTTTCCCACAGCTCTTTGGCAGTGCCAATGGTGTAATAGACCGTGTAGAGAGGGTCTGCTAAGCAGTTCAGTATGTAATTCTTGCACATGAAATCGCTATGATTCCATGCGTCATGAACAATCTTCATGCCATTAATGACATGGATACCAAGGCCCCCTTCACCCGTTTCAGTAGGCGAAGAGTCCATTTCATCTCCAGCTTGTGGAGGATCTTCCGTAAGGAACCGGGCCATGCCCATAACTGTTAAGTAGAACATCATCTTTTGCTGCCATCTCTTAAATTCTGATCTCATGAATTTTTCAGGGCGATCATGGTGGTGTGAGGAAGAAGGTGTAGCACGAGCAGTCGGGAAGGCAGCGTTGTTACTGCCTTGAATAGTGGCAGCAACAGCGGCGATGAAAGCGGCGATGTTACGCCTTGGCGATGGCGGCGATGGCGGGAAAGCGACAACGTTGCCTCGAGAGGCATCAGCAGTAGCAGCAATATCGGTCATATTTCCAGCCATGTTATTGCAGTTACCGTAAACAGTTATTGTCTTAAGTTGTTGGCTTACAAAGGATTACAGGAAATGGAAATTACAAGTAACTGCAAAGTAATTCAAGAACTGAAAATTATAATAGAACAACAAAACTGAAATTATAATTTTGTTGAAGAAGAAAACTGGAAACTGTTTTTGCTGAATCGAGTGTGGCACTCTGTCCTTAAGACAATATTACCCCGTATGTATCATTTATACGTCCTGGACAATTCATCTCCCAAGATAAAACAACAATGGAACAATTGAGCAAAGGAAACTCAAGAGCTACCGTGAAGAATATTGAGTAACGAAATGATGCTTGGAAGTTGTAGTAAAGCCACCAACATAAATGGTGAGAAAGACCAACGAATTGGCCATTATAGGAGGAGTAATTCAGCCAAAATAAATGGCTGAATTGAGTGCTTGGCATTTCTGTTCTGTCTGGACCGGACTAGACGGGCGGGCGGCGGCGGCGCGCGTATGGGCTTTCCTCGAACCGAAGCACATCTAGGTCCTCCCTCCTTTAAACACATGAGATACCCCTTGGGGTCCCAAACCCCAAACCAATTTTGAGTCTTATATACACAACAATTCTTTCTTCCTCTACCGATGAGGGAGAATTGATCAAACACCACACTTTTCCATGCTTCAAACACCTTACTTCGTGAACCAATATCTCTTTCATTTCTCAATGAAATTTGACGATTCTTGGCCCTACGGTTATCTACGTACTTAGTAAATCATGCGTGTGTGAAGAACATGATTCTCCAATATGCGTAACACTAGTGTTTAAGCCGTTAAATTTGGTCGGTCGCAACTCCCGCCAAAGGCTAATTTCCAACAATTTCTTCCCCATAAAATACTCTTCCATATTCATGATTCAGTAAATGATGTAGAGGCTTTAAGAAAGGTTGCTTTTGGAAATTCTTTGCTTTTAAGAATTGTCGCTAGTAAAGAATCAGAAAGCTTTTAGATTTATAAAACCTAACCCTCCTCTTTATTTAAAATCATATAACCTTTCTAATTTCTCAAAAAGCATCTTCCTTTTATCCTCTTTGTTCCAATAAAAAATTTGAAAAAAGGGATTAATTTCATTGTACAAATCATTAGGGAGTTGAAAACAAGACAATGCATATATATAGATCGTTGTTAGTACAAACTTAAGCATAACCTCTTTTTCTACAATACTTGGTAGTGGAGAACGGAGGGAGTAGAATGAGAAGACGGTGAGGCAATGGCATGGTGGTTGCAGTGGAGAGGGGTTCGCCGGAGCCTGGTGGTCGAAGCTCCGGCGGTGGAGGTTCTGGCGGTGAAGGGGGCGATAGTGGTAGCTGTTGAAGATGAAGGTGGGTCCTACCCTCTACGTGGATCCCATGTGACATCCACATGGGTCATATATGGCATCCACGTGGGATTTTCCGTCAACAAAGGGCAAATATAACAACATTGCTAACGAAAAGGGCATATTTGACCCCATACTTTAACGGAGGGAAAATATGGCCCTTTTTCAAAAGTTGGATGGCAAATATGACCCTTTTCCCATTATAAAATCCATTTTCACCTAACCTTTCATAAATGGTTGGATTGGATATAAATGTCGTAATGATAAAATGTAAATTGTTTTGGGAGTTACTTGTGCTCTCCGAGATCAGCCTTGGATATTTTTTCTTATTAGGTCATGAAACTACACACGCCTGTGTAGGTGTAAAACCAATTACACGATTTGGAACTACAACACGGTGTCCTCATGAGAGGGTAACATTGTGCTACTTTGTTAGTGGGTGTGAGTTTAGATCACTCAAGAGAAGTAAATAAATTATTGTTTTTATTTTTTTCGCCGAACTAGTCACTTTGTGTCACAGGATCAACGAACCAAATAGTTCAAATGTAATCTTATCATCATGTACAATTCAATTTGAAAAATATTTCTCTCAAGAGATCTCATTCAGCAAATAAATAGAAAATCTAGGTAAATTATGAGCTATTTTATTCAAACAACAACAACAGCACCCAGTGAAAATCCCATAACGTGGGGTCTGGGAAGGGTAGGGTGTATGCAGACCTTACCTCTACCTTGAGAGGTAGAGCGGCTGTTTTCTAGAGACCCTCGAATCAAGAAAAAACCTAAGCACATGTAGAACAAGAAAAACGGCCAGACCCAGGCATAAAATTTATGGCAGTATGAAAATGCTGGTATCAAAAGCGAATGGGTCATGCTAGTGCATTTTGAAAAGGAAAGGAACAAACATAGATACATAAGCTAAATATAGTACACTAAAGAACACCCAACAACAAAAATTGCATGTTACTATACAACAATACTACGCCTACTAGTATGGTAAGCTATGCGGACCCACAATAATCACACTACACTACCAGTCTGTACGCGTAAGTAGTACTACACTCGACTACCTACTACCCTAATCTGTGTCCTCCACAACCCCCTATCTAAGTTCATGTCCTTAGTAAGTTGCATCTTCGCCATATCCCTTCTAATCACCTCTCCGCAATGTTTCTTCGGCCTACCTCCACCTCTCTTAAACCCGTCCATAGCCAACCTCTCACACCTTCGTACAGGGGAATTTGTGTCTCTCATCTGCACATGCCCAAACCATCTAAACCTCGCTTCCCGCATCTTATCCTCCACCGAGGCCACTCCTACTCTACCCCGGATATTATCATTTCTAATCTTGTCCCTCCTTGTATGCCCACACATCCACCTCATCATCCTCATCTCCGCCACTTTCATCTTTTGGATGTGCGAAGTCTTGATGGGCTAACACTCCACCCCATACAACATCGTCGGTCTAACTACCACTTTATAGGACTTGCCTTTAAGTTTTGGTAGCACCTTTTTATCGCACAAGACTCCAGATGCAAGCCTCTATTTCAGCCACCTCGCCCCAATACGATGTGTGACATCGTCATTAATCTCTTTGTTCCCTTGGATGATAGACCCGAGGTACTTGAAGCTTCCTTTATTCGGAATGACCTGGGTACCAAGTCCCACCTCCACGCCTGTCTCTAAGTCATCCCATTACTAAACTTGCACTCCAAGTATTCTATCTTGGTCCTACTCAGCCTAACCCCCTTAGACTCCAGAGCCTGTCTCCAGACCTCCAGCTTCGCGTTCACCCCACTGCGGGTCTCATCAATTAGGACTATATAGTCCTCGAATAACATACACCATGGCACCTTCCCTTGGATTTGTTGCGACAGTCTATCCAACACCAACGCAAATAAGAATGGACTAGGAGTTGAACCTTGGTGCTACCCCATCATCACTGGAAAATGCTCCGAGTCCTCTCCTACTATTCGTACCCTAGTCTTGGCACCATCATACATATCCTTGATCGCCATAGTGTACGCCACATGTACACCTCTAACCTCCAAACATATCCAGAGAACCTCCGTAGGGACTTTGTTGTATGCCTTCTCGAGGTTGATGAAAACCATATGTAAGTCTCTCTTCCTCTCCCTATACGACTCCATCAACCTCCTAATAAGATGAATGGCTTCTTAGTTGAACGGCCCAACATGAATCCAAATTGGTTCTCGAACATAGACACGTCTCTTCTCACCCTCATCTCTATGACCCTTTCCTAAACTTTCATAGTATGGCTTAACAACTTGATACCCCTATAGTTGTTGAAACTCTGGATGTCACCTTTGTTCTTGTACAAAGGAATCATTGTATTCCACCTCTATTCGTCTGGCATTCTCTTTGTCTTAAAATGACATTAAATAATTTAGTTAGCCACTCCAAACCTGCCCTACCTGTGCTTTTCCAAAATTCAACTGGAATCTCATCAGGCCCGGTTGCTCGTCCCCTGCACATCATGTAGACAACACCCTTAACTTTCTAAACCTTAATGCTCCTACAATACCCAAAATCCCGGTACCTACTAGATTGCTCCAGGTCTCCCAGTACAACATCTCTATCTCCTTCTTCGTTTAAGAGTTTATGAAAGTAAGACTGCCACCTCCGCCTAATATGCGCGTCCTCCACTAGTACTTTTCCGTTCTCATCCTTGATGCACCCCACGTGATCCAAGTCACGGGTGACATGATCAAACATGTTTGAGAGCTTCCAAATGTCTTCACACACCACTTTTTCATGAAAAGCCACTCATTTCTTAATCAAATCTACAACAATTTTAGCCTCTAATAAAATCTTCACATTCTTCCATTCATTACTGATAACATATATACACATGTCACAATAAGCTATTATTATGTCATAAAATATCATATATATATATATATATATATATATATATATATATATATTATGTTATACAATAGCATGTATTATATATTCCCATTCTATATGTAATATTCTCCAGAGTCATAATATCTTATAATTATTATTTTTTATTATAAGAGAATATTACATATAAAATGGGAATATTTAATATATGATATCGTATAACATATAACACGTGCAAGAGCCCTCTTAGTAGCAATCGCCTCAGTAATCATGGCTTTTCCAACATATTGAATTGGGGATCCGTGATCATGAAGCAGTTTTCCAAGGCTATCCAAAGTCGCAAAACCAGTATTTTTCCCCTGATCATTAGTCTGCAATTTCGCATCTATAAACAATAAAATACCATCTTACAAAGTTGTTAGTTTAAGCACATGAATATTTTCAATTTAGGAACAAGATAGACTTTTAGTTACAAAATCTTTGTATTCTTCATACTAAGAGAAAGATTTAGAAACAATATCTCTTGGTCTAACCTTTCCTGATTAAACACCCAATCATTTCTACCTCACCAAATTTGCCACATAATATTAACGCTCAAATTTAACAATTCTATAGATTTAGAAAGAGACATAGTATTTAAGAACAAGTTATACTACCAGATAGAAAAGTCAGTAATATTTTTAATATCATTCCAATTAATTGGACATTTCTCCCACACAAGTTGATACCGATGACATTCAAATAACATATGTTCTATAGCTTCATGTCCAAGACCACAAACTTTACGTATACTAATCCACATTCTTTAGTCCTTTTGCTAAATTATTATTGACGGGTAAAGAGTTAATCACACATATTCTTAAATATGTTTAAGCTTATTTTTAATTTCTAGCTTTCATAGAGAATCTCAAAGAGTTTCGAAAAAGAGTGACAACTCGATTGAGCTTCTAAATTTTTCATTGTCTTATCCACCAAATCCTTTGCGAAGTAGTAACCTATTTAACTTCATAGTTTCCTGTTTTTGTATGGTGCCATATTAATCTATCATTAGAACATGTAGTACTTATTGGGATAGAGAGTATAGAATCTACATATTCAGTTTTGTCACGACCAAAAATTTCATTTGTGCCATGAGGGCACCTACCCTAAACCAGTAGGTGAACCCTAAACATTCATAAGTCGAAAAGGAATGTTAATGCGGAAGTAATAGGAGTAAACACATGAAAGTACTTAAATAGTCTTTATAACATAAATAAAAATAAGTTTAAGTCAAAGCCAACCTCAAAATCTGGAAGTCATAAGTATAAGAAATTGCTAATATGAATACAAGTCTGAAAAACTACTACATAATACTGTCTGAAAAAAGAAAGATAGGAAATAAAGATAAGAGGAAGTCTGGCGCTGTGCAAAGGTTATCAGCTTACCTTAGACTCCAAGTATATCCCTTTTAGTGGTCATACGGGCCTCGAACTCCACTCGTGACTGGATCTGTACCTGCACACAAAAGGTGCAACAAGTGTAGAGTGAGTACGGGAAGTACATGTACCCAGATGCGCCATCGATCGACCCTAAACTATAGTGGTGGCGGGGGTGGTACTCCCGATGCTCAATTAATTACTTTGTTAATATTAATAACTACAATTTATAAGCAAAACAACACTTGAGTATGAATTCTACAGTCAAACCAAGTCACAAAGCCATATCCTTTCCTCGTACGATTACAAAGGTTCCAACTTTATATCAATTTAAGCACGTTATGTGGTAAAGTTTTAATTTTTATATTAATTAGGGCACATAAGTACGTAAATACTCAACCTTTCCACTTATTATGGCAAGAAAAGTCATAAAGGCTCGACCTTTACAAGAATTAAGGCGTTACACTGTCAAAGATTCAATCTTTCCACCTCTTGGGTCATCAAAAGCCATAAATATTATACATTCTATATATAATTTACGCAATTATAGTCATAAAGATCCAATCTTTACTTCACTTAGGACACATATGGCACATAATCAAATCAATAAGGATAGATGATAATGCAAGTGAGATGTATGCTATGCAATGGCCATATACACTCGATATACACACACTCATATAGTAGGTTTTACGTGACCCATGGGGTACTCATGAGGTCCATATACCCATCCAGAATGCCAAATCTCCAAATCATCATCATCATCATCATCACTCTTGTCCATGTACCATATCCAAATCCAGCCTGTTCAGGACCCTCACCTCTTATCCCATCAATATAGATGTGAATAATTGTCACACCCCAACCTTGGGGGGTGTGGCCATTATCCTATCAAGGAGGAAAATTATGTGCACATATAAGTGCCATACCCGACCGACTATAGCGTGGCTTGTTAAAAGGTAGATATATATATATATATATACAATGCATGAACGACCTCGGAAGACCAATAAGAACATGGCGGAGTTACCTAAGGTCATACAATAATAATCATTACAATCTAACAAGAAACTCTGAATTAGTCATATAATAAGGAATATCATAAGGTGCAGAAAGTACTCCCGAAAAGGGACAACCAAGGATCATGAAACTACTTTCAAGAGTAAAGGACCAATATGTTATCAATGGCCAAAAGTAGAACTTACTTTTGCGAACATTTGATACATGTCGTTAGTCATAAGATCATGCTAAAAAGGAAGAAAGGGTAAGCCTTACATACCTCTCGTTTGTGAGCCAACTCAGTCCACAATATATTCAAGGCGCATAGAACTTCAATCTACAATGAAATGATAACTGAACTGTCATTAACTAAGGAGAACTTATAAAGTGATTTATCGAGCAACAAGATCGGCTTGCTATGACAGTTCACACCTCTCCTATCATGCTTCCTCCTTGTACTATATCCTTAGTACAACACCAACAATATAACACCCTATTTCTCATAATTTTGCAGCCACAAAATGACTCAAGAACATCTCATGAATAATTCAACAACTAAAGTTCTTAAACAATAGTTTTTCCACCTTAATTTCTCAAGTTTGGTTTCCAATAAACTATCTATAGTATAGATAACCTCAAATACATAAAAAAGGATCTAAATCTTACCTTATCCAGCATGGGCAACATCCAACAAGATCTTCCTTTAACATGGAAAATCCTTTAACACATCAACAACATCATAAAAGTAATTCCCATCAAGACTCTCAAGATTTTGATGTTGGATTTGGGTGTTTTGCCCTTAGAATCATATTGGGTCTTGGGAAGATGTTTAGAGAGAGTCTAGGGGCTTAAAGGATATGTTTTATAGTGTAAACATGATTTAGTACGAGCTCCCACCAATTTATATCATCCTAGTGATATGAGGTGAAATTACACATTTTTATACCCTTTCCTTCAGCTTTTCTTGCCCTTTAAGCAAGTTTTAATGTCATTTCTTATGTTTATTTTGGGTTTTGTGGGATTTTATCTTCGGGACACCAAAAATGAGGAAAAGTGCATAAACATGGACAAAAGTGCTGAAAAAGGAAGATTTGTAACAAAAGCCATTTTTGCGGATCGCAGATTGGGAAGCTCAACCGCAATACATAATAGTGAATAGAAGATTTTGGAGCCCCGAAGTGCGACCCATTATGCGGTATATACTTCCATTATGTGGACCACAATTTGATTTGTGAACCAATGCTGCACATCAGTTCCAACTGAGATTGTGATTCTTCAGAGCATTTATGCGGGGCGTAGTTCAGTTCTGCGGATTGCACTTCCTACCACAGTTTGAGACAATCAAGATGGAAGATCATCTGTGTACCCTAAAATAATTTTCCAGATCGCAGACCTATTTTGTGATCCCGTTATGTGGTCGCACAGTGGATAGCAGTGGCATTTGTAAGTATTTATAGTCCAAATTTTTGGGTCCCTATATAAGTCTTGTCTATGGTTAAGGAGAAACACACCAAAATACATCAAATATCAAGAATCATTTTCCAACACATTTTGATAGGTTAGAACAGGGAGAACAAGCTTTGGAGGCTAGGGTTTCATCACCCATCATCTTGGAAGTGAAGACTTGAAGTCATTAATGAGAATTTCTTACTTCATCTCTTTATTTTCTTGCATTATATTGTTTTATTTGGTGTGGGTGATGACTTTGAAGACTTGTTGAGTAGTGTTTGTATTTAACTCTTGTTGCTTTTGTATTGATTATTTCTTGCTATTTATGAAATGGGTCCCTTTCTTATTTAATTAATCTTGTTCTTGAATGTTTTCAAAGGGATTAGCTAACTCCAGGACTTGCCCATCTAATCGAGGTAAAATTACACGTTTTTATACCATTTTCTTAAGCTTTTCTAGATATTTAAGTAAGTTTTAATGTCATTTCTTATGTTTATTTTAGTTTTTGTAGGATGTTTTCCTCAAGACACCAAAAACGAGGAAAAGTGCATAAATATGGACAAAAGTGCTAAAAAGGGAAGAACTATAACAAAAGCCATTTCTGCGGACTGCAGAATCAGAATGCGGGCCGCAGATTGGGAGGCTCAACCGCAATTCGTAACAGTGAATAGAATATTTTGGAGCCCCGAAGTATGACCCATTTTGCGGTCCGCACTTCCATTCTGCAGACCACTGCTCCACATCAATTCCAACTTAGATTGCGGTGTTTTAGAGCATTTCTATGGGCTGCAGTTCAGTTCTGTGGACCACACTTCTTACCTTAGTTTAAGACAATCAAGATGGAAGATCACTATGCAAACCCTAAACCAATTTTATGGACCGCAGACCTATTCTACAGTCCAATTCTGTGGTCGCAGTGTGGATGGCAGTGGTATTTTCATAATTAATTGTAGTCTGAATTTTTGGGTCGCTATATAAGTCTTGTCTATGGTTAAGGAGAAACACACCAAAATACATCAAATCTCAAGAATCATTCTCCATCACATTTTGAGAGGTTAGAACAGGGAGAACAAGCTTTGGAGGCTAGAGTTTCATCACCCATCACCTTAGAAGTGAAGACTTGAAGCCATTAATGAGAATTTCTTACTTCATCTCTTTATTTCTTGTATTGTATTGTTACATTTGGTGTGGGTGATGACTTTGGACAACAAAGTTGTGAAGACTTGTTGATTAGTGTTTGTATTTAACTCTTGTTGCTTTTGTATTGATTATTTATTGCTATTTATGAAATGGGTCCCTTTCTTATTTAATTAATATTGTTCTTGAATGTTTCCAAAGAGATTAGCTAACTCTAGGACTTTCCCATTTATCCTTAACTGAACCTGAGAGATGAAATTAGGATATGGGTTAGATTGATTATCACGATTTGAGGCTTTAAACCTCATCTAATGGGTTTAACCTAGATATAGGAAGAACCCTTGTGTAGCCTAAAATTGGAATATGATTAATGCTTCTTAGTTTGATTTGAGAAAATAAGCTAGGATAAACCTGCTAAATAGTCGAGAGGCATTAGTGGGTAATTGAGATTCCAAGGCTAAGTTGCTTGATCCATGATTAATTAGTGGTAGATAATTACTTGCAATAGATCATTATTGAGTTTAAGTTAAATTAATACGCTCCAAAGCCCTGAATTCCCATAGCTTGTGCTCCCTTTTAGTTAGTTTTATCTTTATTAGTTTTTAAACAAAATCAAATATTTGAAAATCATTTGTCTTAACTAAATTGGTGACAATTCCATAACTAGCTTAATTGCTCAAGTATATTATTCCCTGTAGATTCGACCCTGACTCCTAGTTGAGTAAATTATATTCTGGTGATCGTTTATACTTTTTCTTTGATGAGTGGATTTGGAAGTCATCACCTAGCACTGCCTCCACCACCCTAAATTACGGTGGGAGTGACGGCCCATACTTTTGATATACGGTCGATCCTTCTATCGTAAAAGTTGTTTGCTCTGCATCGGTTTCTTAAAACATTCATAACTTATTGTAAAGAGCTCCGATTAACGAACGGTTTATTGATTTGGAATGTAAACTCACTGAACTTGAATTTAGATAAATCATGCACCCCATAATATCTTATATACTAGAAGATATTCCCCTACAAATCCGGGCACAAAATCCTATCCAGAATTCTTCCTACCTCCCCTCGAGTTTTGGCGAACTTAATTTTTTTTGATTCGTTTAGACCTGAACTCTTCCGAGACTTACTTAACACTTATTTAAAACCTTCACTAATATTGAAGAGGGATATTAATATCTTTGGGCTCACGTTAGTTAACTCGCGACGTAATCGACCTCGAAAGTACAGGGTGTAATCTGATGAAACTTACTTTCTTCGATTCATTTAACCTCTAACTCATACAACATATTGTTGTAACCACTTACAAATTTTATATTAGCCTATATTTCTGAACAAGTGAGAGCTAACTCATGACATGACTTAACATATGAAAATTGTGGGATGTAATAATAATATAATGAATGAATGTAATGGATATATGTAGACCATGCAAATGCATAATATCAATTCAATTTATCAAATGAACCATTCTTTCATAGTTTAGATGAAGTATGGAGTGATGAATTCATGACAAGTCCATAATTACAGAAATCTATCAATCATGGCTAACATAGCCCAAATAAACAACAGTCATACCAGTCTATGCAACACCTTCAAGGTCCTGAAGGCTAAACATATAGTCTCTGTCACATGTATAGCTATTTTGTATTTTATTTACCCTTATAGATACACCAGTAACTGCACAAGTGCTCGTCACCTCACGAGTACGGGACCCATAATTCCCCATCACACCCCTTATTTAATTATACCAACACAAAACACTACATAAAAGGGTCTAGTAAGTCTTAACTTGCCTAAATCCGAAGTCAAAATGTCACTCCACGACTTTCTCCTTCCTAAGCCGCCGAATGAGCCCATCAAATATGGTATCTACATAAGAATACAAAGCTAACGATACTCATATTTCTATATAAAGGTTTCGAGTTCAGAAGTCAACCCAAAACCCCGCCCCGAACCCGAAGCTCAAAGTAAGAAATTGGACTTAAAATCATGTTACACATAGTCTAGATAGTCATAATTTTAAAAATAATGAGATTCTTATAACAATTGATCCTTCAATTTTACTAATTTAACTAAACCCACTTGTTTGGGAAAACCCTTATTTTCCAAGTCTAAAATCACATGAGGAATCTCTAAATAATGGAAAAACATGAATAATGAATGAAATTAGAGTTAAGATCTTACCCTAAGAAAAACCTTGAAAATCACACTTGGAATCACTCAATTCCGAGCTCCCTAACTCTTAAAATGTATTTTGGATGATGAAGTTCGAAATGAGGGTTTAAAATATGTCCAGGCATTAAAATGGCCTTCGGGATTGCAACGCCCACCAACCGTAATCGCGAAGCACTACCTGTACCCAGCCCAGCTGATGCTCTATGAAATCGCGAGCCACAGTGGTGCGCTCGCGACCCTACCGCAACTGATTTATCGATATCGCTAGCCCCTCTCTCGCGATCGCGATGAAGGAGATCAGCTATAAGCTGCTGATTTTTCTGGTTTCTTCAAAAACTCGATCTAATTCTCAAAACTCATTCGGAAGCTCTTGGATACAAATAAAATATGCATTTCAATCATAAAACACGCTCTGAACTTGCTAGCGCACTCTAAAAAAGTGTCATTAACCCGATGTTGACCAAGGTCAACTCTTAAACTATGAAAATCCTATTTCTCAACCAACTACCCAAAACACATCCGAACGCATCGAGACTCGAACTAAAGGCTCAACTAAGTCATAAATGATATTTCAGACCTAACAAAATTGATGAAATCTCTAAAAAGATGTGTTTAGCTCCAAGTTTGACATTGATAAAATTTGATTGTCTTGGGAACCGCGCTATCCATCTCTGCAAGTCATAAATACACACAAGAAGTCATGGGAAGGGTATTTTGGAAATTTTTTGGATAAAAAGCTCAAAATGACTATGTGAGTCGTTACATCAGATAACACTTAAATAAACGTTCATCGTCGAACAGTAAAGAAATGAATGTACATGGACTTTCAAAAAGTAGGGGATATCTAATCCGCATATCAGACTCAATCTCTTTAGTAGCCTCCTCAACCTGTCCAGAATCGCTATAGGCTCCTCTTCGAAGGCTAAATTATGATCAAGCATCACCAAATCACACTAAATGACATGAGAACCATCCGAATGGTACCTTTTCAACATCAAGACATAAAAGAATGGATGATGTAAATCAGCCTGCGAACTTGAACTCCCAACATAAGTCGGGAAGAGCTTTACTAAGGTTGCCAACAATGGCACATTATTCTACACTTAGATGCCTAACATGGAATGGAAAATGGAATGGAGTTAGAGTTGTGACGTGATGATTTAAGAAGCTTTGTATTATCGGCCTTCTTGTTTGGTCTTGGCCGAAACCATGCTTTTTTTTTAGCTTGTCTTTATTTCTTAGCTTAGCTTAGCTTAGGACATAGTGTAACATGTACATAACTCTTAGCGACACAATTAATATGCTATGGAATAGGAAAGGACAACTAGGCTATGTAATGAAGTGACAAAGCCGAGAATGACAAGGTGGCAAGGACAAGAGACATCTAGAAGATGGGGATTTCAAGGAGAGAATTTATGGACTAACAAGTTCATAAATTTGTCTATATTGAAAGCTTCAAATTCGGCCAAAGGAAGATCAAGAGGTGGCCGAAATGTTCATCAAAATAAATATCAAGAATAGAAGCTTCCATGCACATTACAAGAAGATGACATTTATGAAGAGTCCAAGATCATGCATTCTTCCACTTGGGATCCCCAAAGAGGTTGGAAGAATCAATATGGCTACATAAAAGGAATCAATCTCGGCCTAGGGAAGAGGAAGAGTTGGCCGAAACACACTTGGTCACCAAGTCAATCCAAACCCGTCCACACTAGGCCGAAATAGGTTCTAGTTTTGTGTCCTTTAGTCTTCTTCTAGAATAGTCCATTTTGTACTATAAATAGAGGCCTTAGGCCATTGTAAAATTTAGTCAGAGTTGTTTGATATAAAACTTGAGTGTTTACTCACCTTGTTAAGTCTTTCAATCCGGGATTGTAAGCTCTTAGTTGATCCTACGGGAGAGTCGCCTGGTTCTCCGGGAGAACCACCTATCTTTAAAAGGTTTCGGATCACCCTTGCTTGGTTAGTGTTGAGCCTAGCGGTCAGCAAACCTCAACCTAGTCCTTTTGAAATTGATCACAACATACTTGGAGACCACACGAGCAATTGACTCCTCGTGTTACCATCCAAGAACCCCCATATCTACCAAATTATGACTTGGTGTGTAATCAGACTACAATCCGCATATCCGTGCCCATTCCTTGTTTCAATTACTTGTTTGTTTATGCCACCACCCTCTAAAACATCTCATAAAAACCTCCACCAAAGCTCAATAACCGTAACCAACCACAAACACCCGCAAGTACAAAAAACCAGCCCAACATCCCCCTGTATCCTCTTCTCGGACCCTCCCTGCCTCAGGTTGTTTCCGCAACCTTAGCACCACCAAACTACCAAATCCTGAACCTCAACCTATCAGTAACCACCACACAAAGATCCTTGATGAAATTCCAACCACACTTACCCAAAACATCCACCTTACACCATACTGTCCGTCCTTGCCGGTTAACCGAAAACCCCATTTTCCTCATCCACTTTCGGGTCAACCCGAATCTCACCAACACCTGAATCACTTACCAACTCAAGCCCTCCATACTTACATCAATATGGTATCAGAGCAAGGCACTCCCATCCCATGCCTTGACGCAATGGCCATCACAAAAATGTCGCTTACGAACAAAGAAGAACTTAAGAAACTCGTTTGTGATGTTTTTGCGAAACATGTACAAGTCTTAAAGAAAGAACTTCCGGGACATGCCGTAAGTAAAAATACCAAGTCAAGGGTTCTACAAAATATCCCAATACAAGAAAGGGAAGAAAGCTGACCCTTACAGTTTGATCTTCCTACGTTTGAAGACGACATGGACATGACAGTCTTGAATGGCTAAGGGCCATTGAGAGACTTCTTGGGTCCAAACATTATGACGATAGTAAGTTCTTTAAGGTGGATACATGGGAATTGAAATATTCCGCATCCATATGGTATGAAAACTTTAAAACAAGTCAAAAGAGACATGGCAAGACCAAGATTGACTCTTAACAAAATTTAAGGAAGCATTTGAAGAGGAAATTCTTGCCAAGGGAGTGGGAAAAAAGTCTACACTTTAAGCTCCCCACACGTCGCCAAGAAAAGGTTGAAGCGGCGTCATGCCGCACCTTTAGAGGCATGGTTGAGAAACCACAAAGGAGAGGTGCCCTAAAGTGTTACTTAAGGCTCACCAATTAAAAAAGCGGATAGTACCTTTTTTTTCTAACCCCTTGTATCGTCACGAAATTGAAGATCAAAAGGTGAAAGAGGGTAATACTTCTTTTACTAATCCATTAAATGATCAAGGAGTTGTAGAGGTCACAACGAGAATAGACAAAAAATGTTGAGAATTGGGACACTTTGCCAAAGAATGTCCTAACTCCCGATTAGTGACAAATGAAGATGGTGGGAATTCCTTTGAGGAACTCGAGGGCAAGGAAAGTTTTGAGACCCCTTACTTGATGCACAAAAGATAGAGAAGGAATTTAAGAAGGGGAGTGCTATATTTGCCGACATGAAGGAACTTCCAAATGATCTTGCAATCGGGCCATCACCGATGGAGAGTAGTGAACACTCTCTTGGTTTATTTCTAAGAAGTTCATTATCCAACCCTCAAGCATATGCACACAATCCAGCCAAGGACATGATCTTGATGGAGTCAAAAGAAGATGAAACTTGGCCTACGTGTGATGAAGGCCAAGAGAATGACAAATTCATCATAGGGAACAAACTTCCTATGCCGAGGTTGAAAGGCCTTTTTGATGAATTAAGTAGAGCCAAATTGTTCGTCAAAATAGAATTGAATAGTGGCTACCATCAAGTAGAAATCCAAAGAGAAGGCAAATGGAAGATAATCTTGAAGGTCGACTATAATTTGATGCCATTCGGATTGTGCAACTTTTCAAGTCCCCTCGTGAGTTCCATACATAAGGTGCTACAACTATCTATGGGTTACACCACATCATCTGGGGGCATGGGTGATAATTCCACCACGATGAAATCTCACCAAAGATGGTCCGATTCTCCGAGGGCCATTGCGGTAAATAGTGTCTTTGGTACGTCTTCTTTCTTTCATCATGTCGTGCAAAATTATTGTACCCTTGATGCCCCTATCAAGTGGTTCCAAGGAGCAACAAAGGGGTTTGAAGCCTTGAAGGAAATGATGTGTGAAGCCCCGGTTCCAATTATATCAAACCATGACAAATCATTGAAACATGAAACTTACGAGGGTGCCATCTTTTTCTCTACTACGAAATTGAATGGTGAACATCACCATTATTCTATTTATGGCAAGGCATTATGTCTTATGGGATTTATAGCACTATGCGGACATTATTGTTCAAAACTGCTTGTCGTGTATTCGGATCCTTATTTGGAAAATTTCGAAAGAGGCGTCTAGAAGATGAAACGTCCGAGCTTATCTAAGGGTGGCAGTATTAAATCAACACTTATTGTTGAAGACTTATTACCACATTTAGACGGCGCGAATTTGAGGGCAAATTCTTTCAAAGAAAGAGAGAATGATGTAAATTAGCTCGCGAACTTAAACTCCCAACATAATTCGGGAACAACTTTACTAAGGTTGCCAACAATGTCACGTCATTCTACAATTAGATGCCTAACATGTCATGGAAAATGGAACATAGTTGGATTGTGACGTGAAGACTTAAGAAGCTTTGTATTATCGGCCTTCTTGTTTGGTCTTGGCCGAGACCATGCTTTTCTTTTAGCTTGTCTTTATTTCTTAGCTTAGCTTAGGACATAGTGTAACATATATATAACTCCTAGCTATCATTAGGACACAATTAATATGCTATGTAATAGGAAAGGATAACTAGGCTATGTAATGAAGTGACAAAGCCGAGAATGACAAGGCGGAAAGGACAAGAGACATCTAGAAGATGGGGATTTCAAGTAGAGAATTTATGGAATAACAAGTTCATAAAATTGTCTATATTGAAAGCTTCAAATTCGGCCAAAGAAAGATCAATAGGTGGCCGAAATGTTCATCAAAATAAATACCAAGAAAAGAAGCTTCCATTTACATTATAAGAAGATGACATTTATGAAGAGTCCAAGATCATGCAATCTTCCACTTGGCATCCCCAAAGAGGTTGGAAGAATCAATATGGTTACATAAAAGGCATCAATCTCGGCCTAGGGAAGAGGAAGAGTTGGCCTAAACACACTTGGTCACCAAGTCAATCCAAACCCGTCCACACTAGGCCGAAATAGGTTCTAGTTTTGTGTCCTTTAGTCTTCTTCTAGAATAGTCCATTTTGTACTATAAATAGAGGCCTTAGGCCATTGTAAAATTTAGTCAGAGTTGTTTGATATAAAACTTGAGTGTTTACTCACCTTGCTAAGTCTTTCAATCTGGGATTGTAAGCTCTTAGTTGATCCTACGGGAGGGTTGTCTGGTTCTCCGGGAGAACCACCTATCTTTAAAAGGTTTCGGATCACCCTTGCTTGGTTAGTGTTGAGCCTAGCGGTCAGCAAACCTCAACCTAGTCCTTTTGAAATTGATCACAACATACTTGGAGACCATACGAGCAATTGACTCCTCGTGTTACCATCCAAGAACCCCCATATCGGCTGAATTATGACTTGGTGTGTAATCGGATTGCAATCCGCATATCAGTGCCCATTCCTTGTTTCAATTACTTGTTTGTTTACACCACCACCCTCCACAACATCTCAAAAACACCTCCCCTAAAGCTAAATATCTGTAACCAACCACAAACACCCGCATGTACAAAAACCACCCCAACGTCCCACCGAATCCTTTTCTCGGACCCTCCTTGCCTCAGGTTGTTTCCGTAACCTTAGCACCACCAAACTACAAAAACCTGATCACCACCCTGACCCTCAACCTATCCATAACCACCACACAAAGAGCCTTGATGCAATTCCAACCACACTTGAAACACCCACCTTACACCATACTGTTTGTCCTTGTCGGTTAACCGAAAACCCCATTTTCCTCGTCCACTTAGGGTCAACCTGAATCTCACCAATACCCGAACCACTTACCAACTCAATCCCTCCGTACTTACATCAATGGATGCACCCCCATAATCTATGAGGTAAGGCTAACTCATAGGCCACCTGGCCAACACGCTGAATAATCTCAAAAGGCCCAATATACATCAGGCTCAATTGTCCCTTTTTCCCAAATCTCATCACACCCTTCATGGGTGAGACCTTCAATAGAACTCGCTCCCCAACCATAAATTCCAAATCACGTACCTTTCGATCCACATATCTCTTTTGCCTTCTCTGAGCTGTGAGAAGTCTCTCTTGGATCAACTTGACCTTATCAAGGAATTCCTCAACAAGCCTGTGCCCCATTGCCTAACCTCGAAGGCATCAAACCAACCAAGCAGAGAATGACATATCCTACCATACAAAGCCTCAAATGGATCCATCTCAATACTCGAGTGAGAATTATTGTTGTAAGAAAACTCTGCCAATGGTAGAAACTGATCCCAATGACCACCAAAGTCAATCACACAGGCTCGTAACATATCCTTGAGAACCTGAATAGTCCGCTCAGACTAACCATCAGACTAAGGGTGGAAAGTTGTGCTGAGCTCCATTGTAGTACCCAACGGCTTCTCCATAGACCGCCAAAAATGAGATGTAAATTGCGTACCTCGATCCAAAATGATAGAAATGGGCACCCCATGCAAGGGAACTATCTCACGAATGTAGATCTTGGGAAACTTCTCTAAATTTTAGGTAGTTTGAACCAGAATGAAATGCGCAGGCTTGTTAACCTGTCTACAATAACCAAATTAGCATCACACTTGCCCAAATGTCCTCGGCAATCCTACCTCGAAGTTCATAGCAATTCTCTCCCACTTCAACTCGGGTATGGGCATCCTCTAAATCACACCACCAGGCTTCTGGTGTTCATACTTCACTTGATGGCAATTTAAACACCGAGACATAAACTACACTATGTCCCTCTTCATACGACACCACCAATAATGTTGCTTCAAGTCATGATACATCTTTGTAGCCCTTGGGTGAATAGAATAGCTCAAACTTTGTGCCTCCTCCATGATCTGTCTAGTTAATCAGCCACTATAGGAACATAAACCCAACCATTGATCCTCAAAACACCATTACCATCAAGAATTATCTCCTTAGACTTTCCTCTCAACACCTTGTCACGAATCCTACACAACTTCACATCATCGAATTGTTGAGCGTTAATTTGCTCCAATATAGAAGATTGCGCCTCTACACAAGCTAGAACCATATTAGGCGTTGAAATGTCAAGTCTCACAAATAGATTAGAAAAATACCTAACATCCATTGCCAAAGGATGCTCTCTCTCATGCAACACAGCTAAGCTACCATACTCACCGCCTACCGATTCAAGACATCCGCCACTACATTGTCCTTGTCCGGGCGATAAAGAATAGTCATGTGATAATCCTTAAGCAACTCCAACCATCTACGCCATCTCAAATTAAGATTCTTCTGATTGAATATTTATTGAAGACTGCAATGATCCGTGAATTCCTCATAATGCACCCTATAGAGATAATGCCTAAAAATCTTTAAAGCAAACACAATCGCGGCCAACTCCTAGTCATGAGTGGGGTAGTTCTTCTCATGCACCTTCAATTTCCTCAAAGAATAGGCTATCACCTTCACTTTCTGCATTAACATACACCCAAGACCCACTCGAGAAGAATCACAATATACGTAAAGCTCACTCCCTCGACAAGTAAGGTCAAAATTAGAGCGGTAGTCAACAAAGTCCTGCACTTTTGGAAGCTCGCCTCACACTTATTAGACCACTGAAATGCCACTTCCTTATAGGTCAATATACACAACGGAGACGCAATGTATAAGAACCCATCCATAAAATGTCGATAATAACTCACAAGACCAACAAAATCCAGACCTCGATAACCGAAATAGGTCTAACCCAATCCCGAACCGCCTCAATCTTCTTAGGATATACCATGATACAATATTTAGTCACTATGTGCCCCAAGAATGCCTCTAAACTAAGTCAAAACTCACACTTCAAAAAATTGGCATAAAGTTGCTTCTCTTTCAAAATACCGAGAACGATCCTCAAATACTACTCGTGCTTCTTCTTACTCTGGAAGTATATCAAAATATCATCAATGAAGACTATAACAAAGGAACCCAATGAAGAATATGACAAATAAATCCAAATAAGGTCTGAATACTCCATTAATCAACTCCATGAAGGATGCAAGAGCATTTGTCAACCTAAATGACATCACCAAAAACTCATAGAGCCCATAACGCATCCGTAAAGCTGCCTTAGGAACATTCTCCACCCTAATCTTCAACTGATGATAACCAAACCTCAAATCAATCATGGAAAAGACAAAAACACCTTGAAGCTGATCAAACAAGTCATCAATGCAAGGTATCGAATACTTGTTTTAATACTCACCTTGTACAATTGTCGATAATCGATACACATCCATATAGACCCATCATTCTTCTTCACAAACAACACAAGACCTCACCAAGGAGAAACACTAGGTTGAATGAACTCGTTATTTAATAAATCCTGCAATTTCTCCTTTAACTCTCTCAACTCGACTGGTGCCATCCGATACAGTGAAAAAGAAATAGGTTGTGTGCCTAGCTCCTAGTCAATACATAAATCAATGTCACAGTCAGGTGAACACCGGGAAGATCTATCGAGAATACCTCTGGAAACTCTCTCACTATCGGGACTGAGTCCAATAGAGGAATCTCTGCACTCGTATCTCGAATATATGCTAAGTAAGAGACACCCCTTCTCCACTTTCCTTTGAGCCTTAAGGAATAATATCATTTTCTTAGGATACTAACTAAGAGCATCATTTCACTCTAATCAAGGAATACCTGACATGGTTAAAGTAACTGTCTTGTCATGATAGTCTAAGATCGCATAATACAGACATAACCAGTCTATCCCAAGAATATCATCCAAATTTTCCATATCCAAACCTTTAAGTCTACCTGGATATCATACCTTATCAAAGTAACTATTTACTCTCGATAAATGCGATCTACCACTATGGAATCCCCAACAGGTGTAGAAACATGAATAAGCATGGCTAGGGAATCACACATCAAATCCAAACTCAAGCAAAGTAGGCAAACACATAAAAATAGGTAGAGCCTGGATCAAACAATATTGTAGAGAGTGATGGAAAATTGAAAGAATATATGTAATGACTATATCGGAGGCCTCTACCTTAAGTTTGCCTAAGAAAGCATAGAAATTAGCACGATCACCAGTATGAGTACCTCTACGACCACCACCTTGGCTGGACTGACTACCACCCCTTCCTGCATGAGAACCATCTCTACTATCATGAGAAACCACCTCTAGTCGGCTGTGCAGCTATCCTAGGCATGTGAGTCTGGGAACTCTGAGAATGACCACCATGTATAAGTCTAGGACAATCTCTCTTGAAGTGCCCAAGATCACCATACTTATAATACCTTCTGGGAATGACAAATCACTAGGAAGGACCGACGCTGAATTCCAACCACGGCTAGATGTACTATAGGAACTCGAGGTTAACTCCCCTAAACAATAAAAAGTATGCACAAACTTTCTTCCCCCAAATACTATCATAGCTACAACAACTTACCTAACATTCGTATAGTTATGCCCTCTACCAAAATGACCCCTATGTCCAAATGACATACCCATATGAGTGCTAAAACGGGGCCTCGTGACCATCCACTACTCATAATCGTCATGTCTAATGAACTCAGTCTCTCAAACCACATCAATAATTTATTGGAAGGAAGAACTAGTGGCAGCCATCTGTGCTACAATCAAATGAAGAGGATAAATCAACCTATTGGTGAACCTCCTCACCCTCTCAGTTTTATCTGGAAGAATCATCAAAGTATGGTGAGATAATGCATAGAACTGTGTTTCATACTTTGTCATAGTCATACGCCCCTAGTGTAACCTCTCAAACTGAGCTTTCCTCTTCTATCTAACACTGCGAGGTACGGACTTCTCAAAGAATGCTAGAGTAAACAAAGTCCAAGTAAGAGGAAGGGACCCTACTAGTCTGGTCTCAACATATGACTTCCACCACTGCTTGGTAGGTCCAATCATCTGAAAGTGGTGTAGTCTACTCCACGAGACTCTACTAATCTGAGGTTGTGCAACCTCTCATGACAGTTAATAAATAACTCATAAGTAATATCCTATGGGTCTCTATACTATCTTGGAGGATCCATCTTCCTAAAACGATTAAACATATTCTGCTCCTCCATGATCATCATGGGCTGAGTAGCTGAGGGTGATGCAAGACCTGACTCTGGCACTCATAAGAAATGGGAAACCCAGTACGTGCTGGCTGAACTCATGGTGTTTGAAATATGGACATAGCCATATGATTATGAGTCTACCCTCCAACCCTAGTCTGGGATACATCAGAAATGACCGGTAGAACACCCTATGCTATAGAGATAGTTTTGCCCTATCAACATGAACTTGATCATGTTCATCAACCTGAACCTGATCATCCTCCGAGATAACCTTCGGCTCTAGAGACACTGCCTAGCATGGCCTGAGAAGCTATCGGTGCTTAGCCTCGGGCCCATGCTTCAACTCGAGGTCTACCTCTACCTCGCCCTCTACCGCAGCTTGTGTAACACCTCTAGCAATGAGTGCGGGTACAGGTGCAGATATTGGTTCATGATCTCCATCCATACTGGAACGAGTCCTTACCATCTATGAGAAAGAGTAAAAATAAAGAGATTTAGAATTCAATAAATTCAAGAGCGCACAAAAATAATAAAAGAAGCGAACTTTCCTAAATGTCCTATAGCCTCTCGAATATAGGTACAGAGCTCTTTATACTGATCCATAAAACTCCACTAGACATCTCTCTTGTACTCATGAGACCACTGAACCTACAGGTCTGATACCAAATTATCACGACCTAAAATCTCATTTGTTCTATGAGGGCACCTACCCTAAACTTGTAAGCGAACCCTTAACATTCATAATTAAAAAAGGAAAGTAAATTCAGAAGTAATAGGAGCAAACTTACGAAAGTACTTAAATAGTAATTATAACATAAATAGAAATAAGAATAAGTCAAAGCCAACCCCAAAATCTGAAATTCATAAGTACAAGAGCTTGCTAATACAGATACAAGTCTGGAAAACTACTATGTAATACTTGATGTAAAGAAGGCTGTAAGCTTAAGTGTCCAACATGAGCCACAAGGTGATTTGTTAGGAGTGTCAAAGATTGTCAATCGTCCTATGGTGATATGCTTAATGTGGAATGGAGTGTGGAGTGGAGTTGAAGAAAAGACTTGAAGATCCAAGAAGTACCATTAATTTTCGGCTTTTATGTAGGTCTTAGCAGAGACAATATTTTAGCTTGATTTTGATTTCTATCCTAATTAATAGTGTCCCTTTTCGACTAATTACTAGGCCTTGTAATAAAATAGGATGACTAAGCCGAGAATCATCTAGAAAGAGAAGCTTCCAACGTCTCCCAATGAGGTAATTCATGAACTAGTTAGTTCATGCACTTATCTACATAGATGATACAAAAGGTTGGCCTAGAGAATATGAAGGGTTGGTCGAGCAGCTCCCCCATTCGGCCGAGATACATGGATGACACAAAAGGGTGGCCTAGAGAACATGAAGGGTTGGTTGAGCATCTCCCCCATTCAGCCAAGATATATGTTTGTGTCATTCTTGTTTCCTCTCCTAGAAGGTCTAGAACTAGTATAAATAGGAAATGTGATTGATGTAAGGGGACATCGAAGTTTTATGAAATATATTTGAGTTTACTCAAACTTGCTAAGTTTTTAACTTTTGTGTTGTTATCTTAGTCGGGCCTATTGTGGTCCAACCCTTGGTCCTTTTGTGGTCCAAACCCCGGTCCTTTTCTGGGCCACCCCGTGGTCCTTTTGTTGTCTGAACTCTCGGTGTAAGTATAGTTATAACTTTTGTGATCTAACTATACCTAAGCCAATGTTCTATCCGGTTACTTATTACAAACACATTGAATGTCTTCTCGGCCTACATTACATTACCCGCACACAAATTTGTTTATCAATTTCGTGCCCCATCCTTGTACAAACTACCTAATTCCTTGCACCCCAATACACGCCAACACTTCCCCAACTAACACCTAATAGTTCATTAACCCACTCCTCTCACAAACACCCAAAACCCTCAACCAATTCCCTACTATCCCGATTGCACCCTATTCCGTAAACCTTACTATCCCGATCCGTTTCCACCACCTTACCACCACCCAACCACCAAATACCAACCACCAACATAACCTACAACGTGTCTAGTTCATCCCCTCCAAACGCCTTAGCCCAACACCCTCCAAATTCACCCGCACACTTCCCACCAAACACACACTACCCGAAAACTCGCCAACCTCCATTTGACCCCCATTTTAGTATCCAACCGGTCCAAATCCAACTCCGACCCACCTAACCATATAATCCCCTCATTATATACATCAGTTTGGCATCAGAACAAGGCTTTCCCGTCCCACGCCTTGACGCTATGGCTAACATAAATGAAGAACTTCGAAGGACCATAAGTGATCTTATTGCGGAACAAATGCAAATCTTGAGAAGAGAGTTTGCGGAGCATGCCATGATTAATGATGCCATGTTCGGGGAGGAGGTTGCACAAAAAAACCCGAGGCATGAAAGAGAAGATGTCCAAGACAACCCGAGGCATGAAAAGGAAGATGACCAAAGTCTACGGTTTGATCCTCCAGCCTTTGAAGGAAATATGGACCCAGAAGAGTTTCTTGAATGGTTAAAGGACATTGAGAGGCTTTTCGAATACAAGCAATATAATGACCACAAGTGTTTTAAGGTTGCTACATTGAAGTTGAAGGACTTCGCTTCTGTGTGGTATGAAAACCTCAAAACAAGCCGGATGAGGAATGGGAAAACCAAGATTGAACCTTGAGACAAATTAAAGAAATATTTGAAGAAGAAGTTCTTGCCAAGGGAGTATGAACAAGACCTATACCTCAAGCTCACCAAACTTCGTCAAGGAGTTCTTAAAGTTGAGGAATATGTTCGAGAGTTTGAGAAAGTCACCATGCTTTGTGACTTAGAAGAAAAGAAGGCTCAAAGGTTTGCACGATTCATTGGAGGCTTGAACGTGGCAATTCAAGCGAAGGTCGAAGTTGCGACATACAATACATTTGAAGAAGTATGTCATTTAGCACTCAAGTTTGAAAAACAACAAAAGAATGTACCCCAAAATCCTATGTAAAGCCCACTAATGTTAAAGAAAAAGGGCAGTACCTGTTTTACTAACCCATTGTATAGCCAAGAAAGTGTGGAGAAAGATAAAGGAAAGCAAGTAGAGGTTACAAAGGGGGTAGATATAAGTAGAAAAAAGGTGTTTTAAATGTCAAGGATTAGGACACTTTGCAAATGAATGCGCTAACCCCCGGGTAATGACTATCGAAGAGTATCAAGATTGTGGGGATTCATTTGTTATTGAGGAACCCGAAGTCAAGGAGGCCCTAAAGAAAGATGTCGATCTTGCGGAAGAGGGTGGAAGTTTAGTACTCCAATGTGTGTTGAGTGTTCAACTTGAAGAACAGGAGGAGACACAAAGAGAGCAACTATTTTACACTCGATGCAAGGTAAATGACAAGGTATGTAATGTGATCATTGATGGAGAAAGTTGTACCAATGCGGCCTCCGTGGAAATGGTGGACAAATTGAAGTTGCCTACCTGCAGCCATCCTAAACCATATGTTCTCCAATGGTTGAACAAAAACAAAGGGCTAAAGGTAATGAAACAAGCTCTTGTTAGTTTTAGGGTTGGTAAGTATGAAGATGAAATATGGTGTGACATCCTACCTATGGATGCTTGTTATATTTTAGTAGGCGGCCATGGCAATTTGATAGGAAAATGCAACATGATGGAGAAAATAATGTATATTCTTTTCATAAGGATGACAAGAAGATCCGGTTGATACCATTGTCACCTAGTGAGGTGAAGAAAATGAAGATCCAAAATGTCAAGAACCGCAAGGAAAAGTCTGAGGCCCTCTTGCTTAATGCATTAGAGATAGAAGAGGAGTTTAAGAAGGGGAGTCCTGTATATGAATTGGTGTGCAAGGATAAGAAGAGTCTTGTGGGAGATGCGATTGAAGATGCCGACTTGAAGGAACTCTTGAAGAAATTTGAAGATGTATTTCCGGATGATCTTGCACCCGGATTACCACCAATAAGAGGTATTGAACATGCTATTGATTTTATTCCAGAAAGTTCATTACCTAATCGTCCAGCCTATAGATGCAATCCAGAAGAGGATAAGGAGTTACAAAGACAAGTGCAAGAATTACTAGACAAAGGCTTTGTCCGAGAAAGCCTTAGTCCATGTGCGGTACCCTCCTTGTTGGTTCTAAAAAAATAGAACTTGGCACATGTGTATCGATAGCCGAGCGGTTAATAACATCACCGTGGAGTATAGGTTTCCTATACTAAGATTGGATGATCCTTTGGATGAATTGAGTGGGTCCAAGTTATTCTCCAAGATAGATTTGAGGAGTTGCTACTATCAAATAAGGATACGAGAGTGAGATGAATGGAAGACAACTTTCAAAACTAAGTATGGATTGTAAGAGTGGCTTGTGATGCCATTTGAATTGTGTAATGCTCCCAGCTCTTTCATGAGGCTCATGCACATGGTGCTACGACCGTTCATGGGTAAATTTGTTATGGTTTACTTAGGTGATATCTTGATTTATAGTCAAGATAGGGAATCTCACTTGTCACATCTAGAAGCTATATTTGAGAAGTTAAGAGAAGTAAAGTTATATGGCAGGTTAGAGAAGTGTGCTTTTATGATTACTAGTGTCCCATTCTTAGGGTACATAGTACCATCCGATGACATTCATGTGGATCCATCCAACATGGAAACTATCCGGAGTTGGCCCGAGCCTACGAATGTAAGTGAGGTAAGACATTTCCATGGTTTGGCTCGTCATTTCATTTGAGATTGTTGTATCACTGAACTAATGAGAAATGGTGAGTTAAAATGGTCCCAAGGAGCACAAAAAATTTTGGAAACCTTGAAGGGAAGGATATGTGAAGCACCGACTCTAGAACTTGAGAAGCTATTTGAAATTGAGTGTGATTCTAGTGGAATTGGTGTTGGTGCCATCTTGATTCAAGACAAAAGATCCATTGCTTTCTCTAGTGGAAAATTAGGTGGTGCATGGATCAACCATTCTACTTATGACAAAGAATTTTGTATTGTGAGATCCTTGGTCGAATAGGGACATTATTTGAAGTCAAACCCTTTTGTCTTGTATTCAGATCATTTGGTTTGTCCATACATAGATGACGAGAATGTGAGGGTAAATTCTGTTAAAGAAGAGAATTATGATGTAAAGAAGGCTGTGAGCTTAAGTGTCCAATATGAGCCACGAGGTGATTTTCTAGGAGTGCCGATGATTTCCAATCGTCCTATGGTGATATGATTAATGTGGAATAGAGTGTGGAGTGGAGTTGGAGAAAAGAGTTGAAGATCCAAGAAGTACCATTAATTTTCAGCTTTTAGGTAGGTCTTGGCCAAGACCATCTTTTAGCTTGCTTTTAATTTCTAGCTTAATTACTGGTTTCTCTTTTAGCTTAATTACTAGGCCTTGTAATAAAATAGGATGACTAAGCCGAGAACCATCTAGAAAAATAAGCTTCCAACGTCTCCCCAGGAGGTAATTCATGAACTAGCTAGTTCATGCACTTATCTATATGGATGACACAAAAGGTTGGCCTAGAGAACATGAAGGGTTGGTCGAGCATCTCCCCCATTTGGCCGAGATATATAGATGAAACAAAAGGGTGGCCTAGAGAACATGAAGGGTTGGTTGAGCATCTCCCCCATTCGGCCAAGATATATGTTTGTGTCATTCTTGTTTCCTCTCCTAGAAGGTCTAGAACTAGTATAAATAGGAAATGTGATTGATGTAAGAGGACATCGAAGTTTTATGAAATATATTTGAGTTTACTCAAACTTGCTAAGTTTTCAACTTTTGTGTTGTTATCTTAATCGGGCCTATTGTGGTCCAACCCTTGGTCCTTTTGTGGTCCAAACCCCGATCCTTTTTTGGGCCACCCCTTGGTCCTTTTGTTGTCTGAACTCTCGGTGTAAGTCTAGTTATAACTTTTGTGATCTAACTATACTTAAGCCAATATTCTATGTGGTTACTTATTACAAACATATTGAAGGTCTTCTCGGCCTACGATACCTTACCCGTACATGAATTTGTTTATTCATTTTGTGCCCCATCCTTGTCCAAACTGCTTAATTCCTTGCACCCCAATACACTTCAACACTTCCCCATCTCAGACCAAAAGGTCGTCAATCGACTCCTCTCAGAAACAACCAAAACCCCCAACTAATTCCCCATCATCCCAATCGCACCCCTATTCTACCAACCTTATTGTCCCGACCAATTTCCACCACCTCACCACCACCCAACCTACAACATATCTAGTTCATCCCCTCCAAATGCCTTAGCCCAACACCCTCCAAACGCCTTAGCCCAACACTCTCTAAATTCACCCGCACACTTCTCACCAAACACACACTGCCCCGAAACCCGCCAACCTCTATTTGACCCCCATTTTGGTGTCCACCTGGTCCCAATCCAACTCCGACCCACCTAACCATACAATCCCTTCCTTATATACATCAATACTGCTGAAATAAAGAAGAGAGGAAATAAAGATAAGAGGAAGTCTGGTGTTGTAGAAGGTCATCAGCTTATCCTGGACTCCAAGTATAGCCCTCTCAGTGGTTATTCGGACCTCAAACTCCACTCGTGCCAAGATCTTTACCTACACACAAAATGTTCAACAAGTGTAGAGTGAGTACGGGAAGCACATGTATCAAGTAGCATCATTGACCAACCCTAAACTATAGTGGTGGCGAGGGATGATACTCTCGATGCTCACTTAATTTCTTCGTTAGTATTAATAATTCAATTTATAAGCAAACCAACACTCCGTTTGTCCATATTTCAACAAAAACGTACGGATTCTACTATCAAACCAAGTCACAAAGCCTTATCCTTTCCTCGTACGATTACAAAGGTTCTACGTTTACATCAATTTAAGCATGTTATGCAGTAACTCTTCAACTTTAATATTAATGAGGGCACATAAGTACGCAAAGACTCAATCTTTCCACTTATTAAGGCAAAAAAAGTCATAAAGGCTTGACCTTTACAAGAATTAAGACGTTATACCGTTAAAGATTTGATCTTTCCACCTCTGAGGTCATTGAAAGCCATAAAGATTCTACCTTGTTATCATTTAAGAAATTATAGTGATAAATAAACCATCTTTACTTTGTTTAGGACACATATGTCATGAAATCAAATAAATAAGGATAGATTATATAAAATGCAAGTGAAATGTATGATATACAATGACCTTATGCATTCAGTATACACACGCTCCTGCGGTAGGTTTTACGTGACCCATGGGGGAATCATGAGGTGCATTACCCATATGGAATACTAGATCTCCAAGATCACATCGGGTACCAGCCTATAGGCTATCATATCATCATCATCATCGTCATCACTCCTATGCATGTACCATATCCAAATCTGGCCTCTTTGGGCCCCTTTCCTCTTATCCCATCAATGTAGATGTGAATAATATAATGAATGAATGTAATGGATATGTGTACACCATAAAAATGCACAATATCAATTTAATTTATCAAATGAACCCATATTTCATAGTAGACGAGATGTGGAGTGATGAATGCATGACAAGTCAATAATCACAATAATCTATCAATCATGGCTAACATAGCCCAAATAAATAGTAGTCATACCAACCTAAGTGAATTTATGCACCACCTCTAAGGCTCGAAGGCTAAATACACTATCTTTATCACAAGTATAACTATTTTGTATTTTATTTACCCTTACTGATACACCGATATCTGCACAAGTGCTCGTCACCTCACGAGTACGGGAGCCCCAATTCTCCATTATGTCCCTTAATTAATTAAACCAATAGAAAACACTATATATATGGTCCAGTAAATCTCAACCTGCCTGAATTCGAAGAGTCACTCCGTGCCTTTTCCCTTATTATATGCCTCCGAATAAGCTCACTCTGTTCAAACACAGAATCTATATAAGAATACAAAGCTAACGATACCCATATTGCTATATACATATTTTGGGTCCAAAAGTCAACCCAAAACCCCACAGGGAGCCCTAAAAATCAAAATACAAAATTGGACTTACAATCATGTTACCCATAGTCTAGATAGTCATAACCTTAAAAATCATGACGTTCTAATCACAATTGGTCATTCAATTTCACTAATTTCACTAAACCCACTTGTATGTGAAAACCTTTATTTCCCATGTCTAAAATCACATAGGGAATATCTAAATAATGGAAACAAACATGTAATGAACTAAATTAGAGTTAGGATCTTACCCCAATGAAAACCCCTACAAATCACAATTGGAATCACTTAAATCCGAGATCCTTAGCTCTCAAAATGTATTTTGGAAGATGAAGTTCAAAATAGGGGGTTTAAAATCTGTGCATGCATTAAAATAACTTTCACAATTGCGGCTGGTGCAAAATGAGGATTTAAAATATGTGCGTGCATTAAAATTACCTTCGCAATCGCGAGGCCCACCAATCACGATCGCAAAGAACTATAAGAACCCGACCCAACTGATACTCTACGCGATCGCGAGTTATAGTGGTGCGATCACGACCCTACCCTAGTTGTCTCATCGCGATTGCGGGCCCCCCTCTCATGATAGGACTAAAGGAAACCAGATATCTGCTGCTAATTTTCTGGTTTCTTCCAAAACTCAATCCAACACTCGAAACTTACTCGGGACCTCCCGGATACAAATCAAATATGCATTTCACTTATACAACACACTACAGACTTGCTCACACACTCGAAATTCTCAAAAAAGGTCTCCTTGACTCGATGTTTATCAAGGCCAACTCTTAAACTATGAAATTCCTATTTCTCAACCAACTACCCAAAATTAATCTAAATACCTTGGGAACTAAACTAAAGGCTTGATTAAGTCATAAATGACATTCCGGACCTAACGGAATCGATGAAACATAAAAAAAGATGTACTTCCCCTTTCTTTAACGTAGAAACTTTCAAATTCACTAAAGTTGTTTGAAATCCACCCGATTGCCTCGGGTACCATGCCATTCATCCCCCAAGTCATAAATACTCATAGGAAGAGTATTTTGGAAAATTTTAGATAAAAATATCAAAACGACTATGCGAGTCCTTACAAGCTTCAAAGGTCAAATTTATCTCTTATGTTTTTCATGTGTGTATATTTTGATCAATTAAATATGAAATTATTAAATATAAATTTATGTGCCCATGAATACTCTTTGGATTAAAACAATTATTATTGAGTATTCAAAAATTAATCCAAGCATTGATGTTTTAACGATCAGACTCCACCTTAATCCTTTAGTCAAAAGATATTTTCCTCACAAAATATTCTTCCATATTCATGATTCAGTCGATGATATAAAGACTTTAAGAAAGGTTGAATTTGGAAAATCTTTGCTCTCAAGAACTATCGCTAGTAAAGAATCGTGTTGTGATAAAATTTGCCAAGCTTATTTAGGCAATAAAGCCATATTAAAATCTTTAGATCTCTAAAATGTAATCCTCCTCTAGATTTAGAATCACATAACCTTTATCATTTCTCAAAATGCATCTTCCTTCCATTCTCTATTTGTCCCCATCAAAAATTTGAAAAAAACGTTGTAATTTTCTTACACAAATTACCAGAGAATTAAAAACAAAACAATGCATATTAGGGACCGCTGCTAGTACAGACTTAAAAATAACCTCTTTTCCTGCATTACTTAAAAATTTATCCTTGCATACTTTTATTTTTGTCTTGACTATCTCAATGAGAAACACTAGCATCTTTTTGTTGGAGCGCCCACAACATCTGGTAGTCCTAAATACATACCTATCTCATTCATTTGTCATTGTACAAGAAATGATAATATCTCAACTTCTCCTCCTCCCTCACATTTTTACTAAAACAGATTGTAGATTTATCTAGATTAACCACTTGGCTAAAACTTCGCTCATATTTCCTTCGAATATCAGCTATACATACTGCATTTTGATCGTTAGCTGAACAAAAGATAAAATAGATGAGTTATGTTCAGCCTATGTCTATTCAACTTTAGCCCTTAGCGTTCATTATTTTTTCTCCGAGATCTTCAATAATTTAGACAAACCTTCAACACATATTAAAAATAAATATAGTGATAACAGATCTCCTTATTATATTCCTCTACTAGGTTTGACTGATCGAACTATCTCCCCACTTATATTAAAACCATAAGTAAGTATAGAGATGCATTGCATGATCCATTCTACGAATCATTTATGGAACCCATTCATAAAAGCATTTCTGGTATAGAAATTCATTCTACTCTATCATAACCTTTTGACATATCCAATTTCATAGCCATAAATTTCTGCCTACCACTCCATTTGTTTTTAAAAAATTTCATAAATTCATGAGCTCAGATAACATTATCTTTTATTTGTCTATGGCCAATGAAATGAGTAGGGGATATAACCTTAGTTAGAAAACATTTCATTCTTGCGCAAGAATTTTAACAATAATTTGTAGAACGTTGAACATAGTCTTATAGGTCTGAATTGCAAAACCAAGGTAGGACTTTAGCCTTTGGGAACAAGAGTGATTAAAGTATGATTCTATGTAGGAAGTAAATATCTTGTATTAAAGAATGTTTTAATAACTTCAAAACATCTCATTTGATAAAATATTCCAATGCCTTTGAGAAAATAGCGGAATCATACCATCAACACCTGGTGCTTTAAGAGGATGCATAACAAACACCACATTTATAATTTTCTCTTCGTCATCATCTTTAATCAACATTTGATTTATAGAGTCACTAATAGTTACATTAACTGTCATGCCCCAAACCATGAGTTGGGCGTAACACGGCACTCCGTGCTTGATTATATGTGACCAAACGAACCAATTGGCTGGCTAAATCAACATGTGGTATACTAAATGTGGAATATAACTGAGAAACATGCTGAGGTACTAAAATGTCTAATTGATAAATCATAAATGTGGGATAAGTCTGAAGTATATAACTGTAACCGACACAGTTAATATAAAAGCCTGCTAAGTGTTGACTGACTGCTGATCTAGTCTATGAAGCCTCTAGGAATAATGAAGTACTGACTGTTACTGGGATAAGGTTCCCTACAAACCTGATTATCTGAACTAATAAAGACTGTAAATAAGATAACGTCCCAAAAGACTGGGGCTCAGCAAATCAGCAGATATTGGAACCTAATGAGCTGAGTTGTCAACATATAAATCGTTGCATGCATTGCGAGATGCAGACCACGAGCAAAGGGATATTATCACATTTGAATTACATTAGTATGTAAAGCAACTAAAAGAAAGAAGTGTAAGTGGGATGCTCGGAAAAGGGCAGCCCAAATAAATAAATAGATACCGAAACTGAAATTGTAACTGATAACTGTAATGAACAAGAGAAGTGAAGTTATGAGTACTTTCTATTCGATATCTGAAGCACATGTTTCTCTATATTTATATATGTATATATATGGGGACTTTGCCCAATAATAATATGCACAAACTATGGCCTTGGCCAAGTAAGTACGTCAGTCAATGGCCTTGGCCAAGTATACGTATACATGTGACTATTCCCTTGGGCAAATCACATATGTTCAATATTCATTAGTTATTATTAAGGAACTGCAATTATTGGAATAATGAACATGACTGAACTGAGACATGTATTCATGAACTGAGAATGATACCTGAAACATTAACTGTTTCTAGACTGAGACTAATGGGTAGCAAACACGAGTCTACACTGATTACGTTCTGAGTTCACAATATTGAAAATAAAGATCATGAATGAATTACAAAACTAGAAAATAGAAGTTCTACAACCATTCATGAATCTAAGGCATAACTATGTTCTGAGTCAATTCATGATAGGTAATAAAGAACGTGGAACATTCCCAAACGTAGATAGTTAGCCTCACATACCTTAATTCCCTACTCTTGAGCGTAATACAATGTCCTTCAACCCTTTCAACTTTAATCTAAGGCAATACAAGTAAAGGGATTCCATATCAGCAATAAAACTCATGCTTTGATCCTCTAAGCATTTTATCAAACACTTGGTGGGCATAAAACTCCACAACGTCCATTAATGGTGTTTCTTCACCTAATTACCCATCCTCTTACTTCTAGGTGATTATACAATCTCAAATAGATATAATTAACAGCATACTTTATCACCCATATGGTTACAATAACTACAAGTCAACAATTCACCATATACAATAGTTCATATGGTTTTCCTCATCAAACCCATTAGCTTATCTCAAGAATCTATGGTTTATAATTATTAATCCAACACTTTAATATACTATGGGATGCATATAATACTCTTTTGATGTTCAAGAAGATTGAATTCGAAATCTAGGGCTCCTCGTCAGACAATAACGTTTCAATCACAAATTCTATGGATTTCTGGTTTTAATCAAGTTAGAAGGGTACTAAGAACTTGAATTCATGATAGAATTATTGGGGAACTTACCTTGGAGGGTTATTAAGGCTTGAGACTTGTTCTCTCTAACTTTAGGGTTGATTTTCGAGCTTTAGGGAGTTAGGGAAACAAACCCCGGGCTTAAATGTAACCTAAAAATGCAGAGTCTGAAAATTAGGCCAAGAATCCCGAAGCATGCATCGCACGTGCAACGCACGACCCCCTATAGACAAAAAATTAGAGCGCTGATTTTTTGCTCTATGCCTGCGATGCATGTCCAACGTGGATGCGCCCTGCGCACGATGTGTGGCTAACGCGTGAGGCCTATTTCCTTCAGCATTTTTGTAACACACATAACTTCTTGTACAAACCTCTGTTTGGTATGGTCTTTATATGGATGGAAAGGTATTTTAACATTCTACAACTTTATTTAATGGAGCTTTTCGAAATTTTCATTTAATCATGGGGTTAAGGTCACTTGAAGTAGGCCCCTCAGCCATTTTTGCAAAACATGAAACCTCTTCAATATTGATTTATTTCTTTATAACGAGTCAGGAACTAGTATGGAGACCTGTGACATTACATTAACATGGTTCAAGATATAGTCCAAATTTTTGGGTTAGATGTATAGAATAGACTATCATAATACTTTTTCTATTTCTTGCACTATATCAACATGGTCAGCCACCCACCTCCTATCAAAATTTGATTAAAATTTTTATACAAATAAATAAATAATTTAAAAATATAAAAAATTGACGGACCCCATCTGTTTTCTAGGTTTCTAGTTCTGGTATTTTCCTAGAAAATCGACGGAGTCCGTCAGTTCTTTGGGGAAAAACCAGAACCAGAAATCTGCATTTTCAACACCCACCTGCCAAAATATTTTGTGATTCAATATTCAGCTACAACCAGCACTAAATCCTGTTAAATCAATTTAAAATGAGTTACAACTTCAATAACATTATGGTACAGACCACCACAAATCTATCGTACCACCCCCCGTCGAAATCATCCTTAATGTTGGAAATAAAACCTCGAGTACCCCGGGGATACATGTGAATAATTCCTCCTCAAAATAACCAAGAAGAGTAAATATAAATCAAGTGGTCAAGAGTTGAATTCACATTAGAATGGCTGGCCAAGTACTGAATGCACTAGACCAACCTCCACACTTGAGAGATTAGTTTGGCCAAATATATATAATAGCGATAAAAAGTTTCAATGATATCAAGGACAGGGATCTCAAATCCTAGAGTAAATGGGTAAGTATAAACCATGAAAAATCCTTCCACGTGGCGGGTGACTCAGATATCCACCTCCACTGCAGAGGTTTGCACGTCAACACCCCAACTGTAGTCAAACTACATTTAAGGGAGATGAATTTCTTGGACCTGTGAATCGATGCCTTGCACTGGGTCACGATAATGATCAAACCTAGAATTTCCATTGTAAAAAAAGACGTGATGAAGGATTTCGACAGCGAGGGAACCAAGGTCAACCTCGCAAGTAGTCCCCCTGATGGGGGCTTTCTCTCGCTGATGATTGAGCAAGTTATACATCCTATAGACATGCCTGTCATCGGGATAGAAGGATGCATGAGCAGTTGATGTAGATGAAGTTAGAGATGGAGACATTGTGAACAATTCTGTTCAATAAACTAGAAAGAGATAATGGAAAGGCAAAGCGGTATTTGGGGCCTCTCTAAAAAGTTGTGAAGAAAGAATGACTTGATGTTTTTGTCCAAAGGAAGCCCTGGTTTAAATAGGGATAAATAATCATTATAATGGGGGAATGAAGAGTCATGCCCAATTGGTAAATGCCTCATTCCCCCAATCAGTGTGATCGTAAAGATGATGCCAAATAGAGAATGAGGGAATTAGTTGTTGAACTGAAAACACGTCTTATCATTCAACCATAAAAAATATTTCATTTGTTTTTCCCACCAAAAACTTTGAAATTAATCGATTGGGGGACTATCTGAATGGGATGAAATATGGGTTAGGAAAATGATCCAATCAGGGTGTTCCATATGGAGGTGTGGGCCCAGTCTAGATATAGCCTCGGTCATACTCTAGGGGTATTCGATCTCTCATACTTTGGAGTCTCTCTAAAGTCCGGTGCCAAGAGAATGAAGAATGAGTATGAGAATTAATAAGCGAGGGAGCCATTGGAAATGGGTTATTTCATTCTAGTCTGGTGCTTATTCACAGCTGGCTTTCACTCTCAACTACCCTCATCACATTTGTCAACCTTAAGCTTTGCAACACTGAGCGACAGAACATCAGTACTGTTGGCACATCATATTATTTTTACTTACACTTTGAAAAGTCTAAGGCTTGTGTAGATAAATATACCTTCCAAGATAAGGAACATACCATCTTATCTCTTAAAGTTATAACCCTAAAAACTAGAGTCTTGTGCTCTGAATACATGTTACACCCCATACCTTGTACGTGATTGTCGTCGTAAGTTATCCAACGTAGGTTTAGAGAGGGTGATATTACTCCACAAGGATGAGAAGGGTTAATTGGAGTGCTAAGTAAATTTTAGGAAAGTTTGAGATGAATCAGATCGAAGGAAAATAAGTTTTGATGAAATTTGACAGAATGTTGTAATGTGCGGAGCAATTCTGCTTCGCACATCTGATTACGCCTAGCAAATACTGGACGTATTTCAGCCTTGTAGTTAGGCATTTCTTTTTCAAAATAATGGTGGGATCTGGAGCCGCAAAGTGTGATATGCACTGCATAACATGCTATATATCTTTGGTGGTGGTTACTTATCCACTTATTTAAAGTTGTGGCTTCGTCCCCAATCTTCATATATAGACCAAACCAGAGCTCTAACACCTTAAAACCCTTTATAAACATTTTTCTATGGTACCTAAGCTAATCCAAGGCTAAAACACCTTATACCTTAATTAGAAGTGTTATAGATGATGAGAAGATCACTTGTATGGTGTTGTTGATGAGTGGTGAGTTCTTTCAAGTTGAATGAGACTTGTTGTAGCAGTTCTTCTTGTTGTTTAAGGTAAGTTATTCCTCTTCTCCATGGATTTGAGTGTAACTAATGTCCTAGCTAAATTGTATGTTGGAGAAGTTGCAAAATAACACTTGAAAGTTGGTTGTAGTATTGTTGTGCCTTGTTGGATTGTTTGGTGATGTTATTTTGATAGATACAAGGTTGGATATTGATGTGTGTGTAGTTGTTGTATGATGGACCTGTTGATCTTGTTGTTTGAGTTTGAGGAAGGTGAAAAAAAGTAGGGGAGATGTTGTCCAAATTATCGTAGACGAGCTTGTCGCTCATTTGTATTGACTTCTAGCTTTTATATCTTAACGATGGTTTCTTATCGCTTGTTGTAGATTGAGGCGACATGCGGCTGTATTCTTTGGATTGTTAAGTAAGATTACAAGGTACGTAAGGTTATCCTTTTTTTTTGGCATGACCAAAATGTAAATGATACGTAAACGACCATCCCTCCAAATTGACTTTATTCTTAAGTTAAATCTGCTAATGTCTTTCATTCTGTAAATGTTAATTAATCTTGTCTGTCCCTTGTCGAAAGTATTTTCATGTCATATAAAATATCTCTTATTGTGTTATGAATTCTTCTGATGAAAATGAAATATTTGATGACACGTTAGCTATATAATGATAGTCGGAGATGTAACGACCTTACGTCACTCCAATAACCTCAGAATGTTTATGATTACTCTCATGCATATATATATGTATGTATCTATATATGTACGACGATGTTACATACGCATATCATATATAGCACCACTGATCAGTTGGTTATTATGATGATGCCCATAGAGGCTTATATATATATGTACAATAGCATTATATATGCTTATATAGTATTCATATGCATATCATGGCCCACCATGGCAAATTCAAAGTTACAGGTTGATCATTCTTGTCTCTCATTTACTTTGACGTCTTTACTTATTCTCTTACTTGCCTTACATATTTAGTATATTTTTTGTACTGATGTCCCTTTTACCGGGGGCGATGCGTTTCATACCCGCAGGTTCAGATAGACAGATTAATGACCCTCCTCACTAGTTTCTCAGCTCAGTTGAAGTGTTTGGCTCTCCACTTGTTCTGGAGGTACTATCTTGAGTCGGTATGGTTTTATGTATATGTTATAGGTATAGCGAGGCCATATCCCGACCTTGTGATGTTTATGCTACTCTTAGATGCTTGTAGACCTGTGTCATGTATATAGATGTTATGTATGGCCTTGTCAACATATATTCTGATATACATTCTTTTATGATGGCCTTATCAGCTTATGTCTTGATATATAAAATTCATGGTGGCCTACCGGCTTTTACCTATGCATATATGCTTATTAGGTTGCTATCGTCAACTGTTTATCTCTTTTGACTTCTTTCAGTCTATTATAGCAGCCTTGACAGCCTGTTTGTTTGTTAGGAAGTATGGTTAAGTCATGTATTTGGTGCTTGGTAAGTAAGGGTCGGGTGCTGGTCGTGCCCCTCCGATTTTGGGTATGACAAACTTGACATCAGAGTAGGTCTGTCCTAGGGAGTCTACAAGCCTTGTCTAGTAGAGTCTTATTTATGAGTGTGTTGTGCACTACACTTATAGACAGTAGGCTATAAGGCATTTATGATGGTCATTTTCCTTCTTGTTCTAGATCGTGCGATAGAGCTGAGATATAAGAATTTTACTCCTAATCTTATCGTGTTTATGATTATAACGATGCCTTATTCTAGATGGGCTATGACTAGCCAAGAGATAGAGATTAGGTCTAGAGGGGATACAAGTAGTACGCCCTCCATTGAAACAGATCTGTCAAAGGATATGAGTGAGTCACCTTCTCAAGTGTCTCTGACTCCAGTTGTACTAGAGGAGCCGATGGAAGATCTTGTATCATTAGTTACACCACCGGCTCTGTCTAATGAGGATGTTAGGAAAGCGGTGCAAATATTGACGCAGTTGATTGCCTTCCAGGCATGATGCTACCATAGGGCATCTGATAGTGATAGACCCGTTGAAGGATCAGAGAGCTCACAACCTAGGGAGTTTATTGGTCAGAGACTGCTAATGTCTATAGGGTTTGACCCAGCTGGGGGCAATGAGAGGGCCAAGATAATTGGTGACTACAGAAAACGGCTGAGTAGTGATGATCTACAGTTGTATGTTCAGTAGGCTAGACCTTTACGATGGAGTATGTATGATCAGAATGCTCATGTAAGATGGAGACAAGGTTCACAGACCTTGATATCTCAGTGTCAGAGTGGTGTAGGTCGAGTGAGGTCGTCTTGACCATTTTATAGTTAGTGTGGTCGAGCGCATATCGGACCATGTCATAAAGGAACATAAGGTTGTTATTGGTGAGGAAATTAAGGTCATAGGATTAAGAAGTGGCCCAGAGTTTGGCCGCAAAGGTAAGGGTAAGAGTGGAGATGGAGCCTCGAGCTCTGATATTGTTTGAGGTGCGTTGTTGGATGCAGGTATGCTATTGATTTCTTTGTTGACATTTCTACCTCTTGTAGACTTAATATTGACCTATTTTGTGCTCGAGAGTATTGAACCCTCATCTTAGGGATCCGTTTTACGGTACCACTTTCGGAATAAGACATTCCAATAGGGATAAGTTATGGATGTAAAGGTAAAAGACAGAAGGAGCTTCCAACTAGACGATAGGTAGAACCATGTATTTACATTAGTAGATTGAAAGGATTTGGAGACCATACCTAAAGTAGTGATAGAGTATGTGATATGTTTCCTCCTCTAAAATTAATATGTTAGATAGATCTTGAACCTATGGTATTATGTTACCTCGACGGTTGTTTGAAAGTCCAAGTTTTATGGTAGAATCGTAAGATGAAGATAGGAGATGTAGAAAATATCATTATAATGTTCAGCAGCTCATAAGAATCCGCCCGTCTCATGATGACCTTCGTTGATTAGAATAGGGAAATACGCTATATACGCGTGACCCAATTTTACCACCCTTGCCTGAGAATGGATTTAGGGACGAGATATCATTAATGAGAATAGGTTACCATGATCGAATCGTGTGAAGATTAACCGTTGATACGTTTAAGAAGATCATGTAAAGTGATGTACCCAGAGTGGCAATCCTAAGTCATTTATAAGGATCTAATTGTTCACGGTAGTAGGTGATGACATAAACCCCTCGTCCGTTCATAAAGGAGCCATGCCGTTTATAATTGAGAGTTAAATATATTGATGTTAGTAAGCTAAAGCATATATAGGCATTGGACTGGTAAGATCATCGGATTTTTGGTGCGACATGATATAATTCTAAATAAACTCTGGATAAGAATAGATTTTTGGGGACAAGTGACGATGAGGACTTCGAAACAATTACAGAATAGTTGTAAGAAACGTGAAAATAGTTAGTGAGTGCGAATAGAAGGGTATGATGAAGTATTGAGGCAGAAATGTGTTTCTCCTAATGACAGACAGGCAGAAGGATTACGACAAAGAAGGATAGGAGTGAATGAGATTATAGTTATGCCAGTTTCATAAAGGTGTGATTACTCCAGAACAACATAAGACCTAATGGTAGAGAAGGAATAGTAAGGACTCTTCGGCTAGAGGTGTTAGACCTTCGACATTCAGGAAGTTAGTATGAGAAGCACATTGGGTTAAGAGGCACCCCCATAGTAACTCGAAATGGAAATATAAGAGGGAGATGATTAACCAATCAGTTGATGGTAATCTTAATTATCACTAAAGCAAGGAAACTCAGACGATTAATCAGATCATGTAAAACTACGAATTGGATCTGAACGTGTGAAGCATCAATTTCACAACACATACAACTACAAATATTAGAAATTATATAAATGGAATTAACAGTGAGAAAAGCTCGATATAAGCATATAAAGGATTAAAAAGGGGGCTAATGAGCCTAGAACACCAGATATATATTAAAGAGATGTGTTATGAGGTAATGATATGAGAACAAAGATGAGGTAACAGGAAAATAAATATGATTACCAGCGTTTTGAATTGACTAAAGGTTCTACAAGATAAATAAAGTAAATGGCTTGTGAACGAGAGCAAAGAAATCTTTTCTCAAAGGTGCCATTTGCGGAAAGTCTTAGCCATGAGGCCAGTAAGGAGGATTTAGTCTATGTACGACAGTGATATTTGGATATAGTAGAACAACATCCTGTAATGTCAATATCCTTCAGAATCTCACACGTACCCAATGAGAGAATAAGTTGATGACTTATCATCTACAAGATATTTACATGAAGGATTTGAATTGGGGGCAATGTTTGAGATTATATATATACCAAAATGTTTCAGAATGAATAAGAATATCATAAACTAGTATGTGCATGGTGAAACTATCAAAAAGAATAAAATAATTAGTGATATATACTTTTCACAAAGCGAATATGATTTTACAAAATAATTCTGGGAGTATTTTGTCATTTCATATGACAAATATCACTTGATATACATATTGTATATCATGTCCTAATTTTACACAATTTTGACCATTAATCATAATTTTGGAATTTTAACCGACAATTATAAATGTAATTATTTTGAAAAGAATTCTCAATATTAAAGGGTTAATATTCCACTCCATCAAAGTCGGAAAATTATCTAACTAAATAGGATAATGAAATTACGTCTCAATTTCAAACCGTGTTTTAAATAAAAAAACATTTCCATGGTTCTAAATTCCTAATTTCTAATTAGTGTCAAATTTAGGCTTAAACTGAAGTTCTTAATTGAATTAGGCTATAATTGAATTTGTTTCGGCTATTTCTAAATTCAAAACACGGTCACATTTGCAAAATGTGGTCATAAATAATTTTAATTCATAAAGGGCATGGACTGTTTATTTGTTTTAAATTAAAATGACCGAGCCCAAGGCCAAAGGCCAAGGACTCGGCCCAACCCACATATAATTCATAAATAAAGAAGGGCTAAAGCCCCATATCCTCAAAGCGGCGAAGAACCCTATAGGTCCCTTTTCCTTTTCTACAGCATCGATGCCAAAAATGGCGAAGGCTCAGAGTGTACACCTTCTCAATGCGTGTTGCCTCAATGGAATAAGAAAGACATTTAATGTCTCTTCTCTCACACCACATTCATTTCACCGTCGTACCCACCCAACCCCCAAGATGAGGTTACCCCTTCTTCTACTTTTTCTGTGAGCATTTTTTGCTTCATTAGAATTTGAATTCTACACTTCTATTGGTTGAGAACCCCATTGGAAGGAAATGTCCCCCTAAAAGGGAGTTCTCCCACACCATTTTTGGGTCTCATCTAGGTTTGATACTCCCCTATAAATATAGACCCCCATCCTTCATATTCTTGGTCTGAAACTTGATTATTAAGCATTCAAATTGATTGAAAGCTTTGATTGAGTTTAAATTGGTTAATTTAATTTAAGTTATATCCAAACCATTTTCGGGGAACCCAGAATTAGTTAATTGGCCTTCGGTTTCTAAAAACCTTTGTCTTTTCATGTGATTTGCGAGATTGAGATCATCGGAGTGAAGAACAATCTCAAACATCGATCCTAGGTTGCCTCCACACAAGGTAAACACATTTCCTTTCTATTCTTCTGTTTAGTTTAAAGTATGTAACTCGTGTTATGTGTTTATATGTTTATTAAGCGTGTTTAGTTTGGATTAGCTTATGTTTATGATTATTAGGTTAATTATCAGTATGTTTGGAGTTCACTTTTATGACTGTTAAGTATGTCTAGTTAAGATTAATAGTTGTTTGTGTTCAATGGGTTAATATTCAACATGTTTTGCTTAATTGTAATCACTGTTAGAGTCCATCGTTGTGATTATTTGTATGTGTGATCAATTAGACAAATGCTTGTTGTGTTAGTTTAAGGTAGGGTAAACATGTATTAATCCTTGAGGTTATAGGACTTGTGATTGAACTGCTTCATAATTAGTTTAGTCTATTTTAGTTGATTAAGATGATTGTTTGGTGTTTGTCATTGCAAGCTATAAGCATGATTAGATAGAAAAGTGTTCATCATGTTAGTTCAAGATTTTGTTTAGTCATACGTGGTATGCTTTAGTTGATTTAATATTCAATCTTGTTAATTTAAGGTTTATTTGATCATGTGTGGTCTGTTTAAATGGCATTGAATTGATTAATATGTCATTCTCAATGAGGAAGAACTGGTTTCAGCGTTCATCCGATCTCAGGAGTTAGACTGCTACGATCGAATGTTGGCTATAGCTGGGAGGCCATTTGCCGATTTAGTCAGAATGGGAGAGGCCATAGAAGATGGTATCAAGTCTGGAAAGAATGTCAACAAAGATGGCACTACAAGCTCCACTGGAGCCACAAAGAAGAAAAAAAAAGATGTGGCAAATATCTCTCACACCCCCAGCCCGAGGAATTGTAGAAGAGACGGATAACAATCATCCTTCAATGTATACCAATCTCCTCCTCCGAGAAATTACATACCATCACCCTACAACCTCGTGCTAGTATATTACGCACAACCGAACTACCAAGCTCCACAAAGAAACTACCAAACATATATACCCACATACAAATCTCGATCCCAAAATTACCAAATCCCCACACCCGTATATTAAGCGCCTCAAAACTAACAAAACCACCATAATTAGACGCCTCCGACCACATAAGACTTCCCGCATCCGAATTTTGAGAAAATGCTTCTTTGGATATTCATTACACTTCCAGAAACATGAACTAGTCTGTTCGCCAAATTAAACATCGTCGGTCTCATCAAAAATATGTCGCCAAAGCCTGCTAACCTAGGAAGTCGCTTTTACTGACCTGACCAAACTTATGCTTACCATTCTAGGGGGACTGGGCACACAACAAAATATTGCTTTAATCTGAAGCATAAGTTGCATTTGATTGACAAACACGAGATCATTCTAGAGGACGCAGCGCCAAATGTGAATACAAATACTCTCCTGAATCATGGTGCCAACCATATCCACATGATATAACTAGAGGAAGACTGGGTTGTATGCCAACCGTTGGCCCAAGAGGGTATCGAAATCTTAGAGCGCACGGTCGCCTCCCCCACGCTGCAAGAAAATCCTATTTTTAAGATACTGATCCCAGCTCCAAAGAAGCCATTTGTGATCCAGGTAACACAAGTAGTCATTCCGGCTTCCAAAAAGGAACTTGTAGCCGTCACTCAAGGAATGACGAGATCAAAAAGATGCTACTCTCTTGAATAATTGGTGCAAGAAGTGCCCCGCAAAGAAACCAGTTAGAGAAGGCCCATCACCGATGGGGAAGCCAAAGACTTTTGGCACAGAATGCAGCTAAAATATTACTCTATTGAGTAACACTTACAGAAAATACCGGCCAAAATATCGGTGATTTCACTGCTTTTCAGCTCTACATAACATCGTCAGGCCCTAATGAAAGTGCTAGATGAAGTCCATGTCCCGGTAGGGACAAGTAGTAAAACATTGATCGACATAGTAAGCCACGCATAGGAGCACATCAGATTTCATTCACTACTAATGAATTACTAAGAGAAGGAACGACTCATAACAAGGCCCTCTACATCACTATCAAATACAGAGCAATGTCATCTCCTAAGTACTTATCGATAATAGGGTTGGGCTTAATATATGCCCTGAGTCCATATTGAAGCAATTAAGATATGACATTGGGAACATACGCCAAAGTTGTACAAATATAAGAGCTTTTGATAGGGCACAACGTGACCCTGCAGTTGCAGTGGACCTTAATATACAAATAGGACCCACCGAGTTTACCACAGAGTTTTAAGTTATGGACATCAGTGCCAACTACAATCTCCTACTAGGAAGATTGTGGATACATATATCCGACACACTGCCATCATCCCTCTACCAATTACTGAAATGTGTCTGGGAAAACCATGAAGTTGTAATCCACAGAGCAGGTAGTATTCATAACTATCCCAACAACTCTGAGCCTATAATAAAAGTTGTCCCGATAGATAAGGACTTCCACGTAGTGGAACTTGTGGCATCCGTTCTCAAAGCTCCAATGCATCTGAGAACCAGTGTCAGTTCTGGGTAATGAGTATTGCTTCGACCTTGGGTACATACCAAGCTCCGCAGAAGCCTCTGATGCTGAACAGAAAAAAAGAGGTCCTCCACAGATGAGAAAGCCTTTCTTGGGTTTGTACCAGTCATTTCCAGTGCACATGCCCATGCATAGTGGCGGGGACCCAGAAGAAAGTTTGGGGATGTTGTTCCAAGAGGAAGAGTGTGCCATTATACTATAGGAATGCTTTAAAGAACCCACTATCCGCGATGATGACCCAGATGAGCAGCTGACCAACTAGACCTCTACTCAACATTTTGCTCTTCGGTAGAGAGAAAATTTAAATTTGTTTTCCAAAATCGATGCAATCGACCGAGGCCTGAGCATTCATCATTTATGTCTTTAATATTCCACTTGATTGTTCAAAATAGGGAATGACTCGACATTGATCCGAGTCAGGACCATAGTTTGTGCTTTTATCAAAATCAACGAAAGCCTCAGTTTATGCAAAAACAGTCTCTTTATTTATTTATATAACATGTTTTTACACACTAAAAATGCTTTGCCTTGTTTTTCAGTAATATTATCAAAACAACTCATAATGTCATGACATATCGTGACACGAGCGAATTGAGTGATACAAATGATGAAGAATATGAGGAATATGATGAAGAGGCAGAATTACTAGAAGACCTAGTAGAGGAGGAATACCAATATGATAATAGGCAGACATCTAATTTGGACAAAACTGAAGCAATCAATCTCAGAGATGAGAAAACAGTTAAGCAAACTAGGATAAGTGCGCATTTGGACGCGCTTAGTAAAGAAGAGTTAATACATTTGTTAAGAGAGTATGTCGATGTATTTGTGTGGTCATATGCGGATATATACGGATTGAGCACAAACATTATCACTCACAAGCTCCCTATCAATGAGGGATTCACTCTGGTCAAACAAAAAATTCGACAGTTCAAGCTTGATCTCAACATAAGAATTTAGGACGAAGTCGAGAAACATATAAAGTCAGGAGTGTTGGAAGTAACTATATACCCCACATGGTTGGCCAATATTGTGCCAGTGCCAAAAAAGGAGTAGAAAATCAAAATCTCCGTGGACTACCGAGATCTCAATCGAGCTAGTCCCAAATATAACTTCCCACTTCCAAAAATCCATATACTCATTTATAATTGTGCAAAGCATGAAATGCAGTCATTTGTAGATTGCTTCAACGGTTACCATCAGATTCTAATGAGCAAAGAAGATTCTCATAAAATAACATTCATCACTCCATAGGGAGTATACCACTACCGTGTGATGCCGTTCAGACTTAAGAATGTTGGTGCCACTTACATAAGAGCAATGACGGCCATCTTCCACGACATGATGCATAAAGAAATAGAGGTCTACGTGGATGATGTCATAATCAAGTTGCGAGAAGGATCTGACCATATCATGCACTTGCAAAAGTTCTTCAACAGACTCTGGAAGTTCATTATGAACTTAATTCAACCAAGTGCGCGTTTGGATTGCCTGCCAGAAAATTGTTGGGATTTATAGTCAGACGCAGGGGCATAGAATTAGATCCTACAAAAATCAAAGTCATTCAAGAACTACCGCCGCCGAAAACTAAGAAGGATGTCATGAGTTTCCTAGGAAGATTGAAATATATTGGACGCTTCATAGCGCAATCTACGGTAATTATGGAGCCCATCATCAAACTACTAAAAAAGGATGGACCCGCCAAATGGACAGACGAATGCCAAAAAGCCTTCGATACCATCAAGAGATATCTTTCCAATCCGCTAGTTTTGGTTCCTCCCAAGCCAGGGAGCCCACTGTTGTTGTACTTGTCAGTGTCAAACTACGCATTCGGATACATGTTGCCACAACACGATGAAACGGAAAAGAAAAAATGAGCAATCTACTATCTCAACAAGAAGTTCACCGCATGTGAGTCAAGATACACTTTGGTGGAAAAGGCATGTTGCGCATTGACGTGGATAGCACAAAAGCTAAGAAATTACTTATCAGTGTACACTACTCACCTGATATCCAAGATGTATCCATTGAAGTACATATTTCGTCAACCCATTCGTATAAGGAAACTGGCCAAGTGGAAAATACTTCTGAATGAGTTCGACATCAAGTATGTGGTCCAAAAAGCAATCAAGGGAAAGGCATTGGCCGATTTGCTAGCAGAAAGTCTGGTCGACAAAGAGTTCGCACCATTAAGGACATACTTCCCGGACGATGAAGTAATTGAAATCACCGAAGAAATAGTCAAAGCATACTCAGGATAGAGAATGTTCTTCGACGGCGTCGTCAACTACAAAGGTTCAATGATATGAGCAGTTTTGGTCTCAGAAAAGGGTCAACATTAGCCAATAGCAGCCAATCTCAACTTCCAATGCACAAAAAATATGGCAGAGTTTGAAGCCTACATTCTGGACCTTCGCATGGCTATCAAAATGGATATCCAAGAACTTCTAGTGATAGGAGACTCATATTTACTGATTCACCAGGTCTGGGGACAATAGGCCACCAAGAACGAGGATATCTTGCTATAAGTCAACCTCGCATAGAGATTGTGCAATAGATTTAGAAAGATTGAACTCAGGAGCATGCCAAGGGCTCAAAATGAGTTCGCCGATACTTTTCCAACCATAACATCCATGATTTAACACCCTGAAAGTAGTCATATTGACTAGCTAGAGAGTAGCATTAGGAAAAAATATGCCTACTAATCCCATATGGAAGCGGAGCCCGACAATAAATCATGGTATGTCGACATAAGCACATATCTGGAAAAGGGAGAGTATCTAGAAAACACCACATCCAATCAAAAGAACATCAGGAGAATGGCAAACAATTTCTTCCTAAACAAGGGAGTACTCTATATGAGGACGCCCGATCTAGGGCTACTTAGATGTGTCGATGCCATAAAGGCCACAAAACTACTCAAAAAAGTACACGCTGGGACTTGTGGACCTCACATGAATGGGTTCGTCTTGGCCAAGAAGATTATAAGGGTAGGATACTATTGGATGACTATGAAAACTGATTGTAGCAGATTTGTGAAAAGATGACACCAATGCCAAAACCATGGATATTTGATCTGGGTCCCACCAAATAAGCTTAATGTTATGAACTCACCCAGCCATTCGTATTATGAGAAATGGATGTCATTGGGCCCATAGAGCCATCAGCATCCAACGGATATCGCTTTATCCTGGTCTCCATAGAATACTTCATAAAATGGGTTGAAGCTACCTCGTGCAAGTTGGTAACAAAGAAAGTGGTAGCCGACTTCGTGCGCAACAACATCATATGCCGATTCGGCATCCCAGAGTCCATCATAACAGATAATGGAGCAAACTTGAATAGTCATCTGATTAAGGACATCTGCGGATAATTTTGTATCAATCATTGGAATTCGATCGCATATGGGCCACAGATGAACTGAACCGTAGATGCAGCCAACAAGAACATGAAGAGGATACTAAGAAAAATTACTAACAATTACAAGTATTGGTATGGACAGCTACCCTACGTATTGCTAGGATACTGAATAACCACTCGGACCTCAACCAGAGCAACTTCATAGTTGCTTGTTTGTGACACTGAAGTAGTGATACCAGCTGAGGTAGAGATACCCTCGATCAGAATCATACAAGAAGCAGAACTGGACGACGTTGAGTGGGTCCGGAAAAGATATGAGACATTGTATTTAATCAATAAAAAAATAATGGTTGTCGTATGTCATGGTCAGTTGTATCAACAGAGAATGGCACACGCCTTCAATAAATAGGTAAGATCATAGTGTTTTCAAATAGGAAAATTGGTACTCAAGTGCGTGTTTTCACAACAAAACGAGTACAAAGGTAAGTTCGCACCCAACTGGCAAGGGCCCTACATGGTTCTCAAGGTACTATCAGGAGGAGCCATCATCCTCGTAGGGATGGATGGCCAAGGGTGGCCCAAAATAATCAATTCAGATACCATCAAGAGATACTACGTGTGATGACACGCCTCTCAGTTGTAATCACTTTTTACTTATAATCACATTTTTATTTTGCTTGTAATCACACTTCTTTGCTTGTAATTGCATTAGAAAAATCCCATGATTCCATGTAACGAACTACGCAAGGACCTAATTTCCAAAGAGGGATACGTAGGCGTTCATTTCGGACTCGGTCGCATTATTACCCAAATATATCATTCCATATAACGAACTATGCGAGGACCTAATTCCTAAAGGGGGATACACAACCATCCATTTCAGGCTCGGTCGCATTATTATCAAAATCTATCATTCCTTGTATGAACTACGCAAGGACTTGATTCTCAAATGAGATACATAGGTGTCCATTCAGACTCAGTTGCACCATTACAAAAATCAAACAACTCACATTTCAAACTATGTTTCGACCTGATTCCCAAAATGGGATACGTAGGAACTCTTCGAGCTTAGTCGCAGCAAATGAAAAACCAAATAAACCCCTAGGAAGCCTCAGAGACATCAAGAGTTCGAAGGATCGCCTCACAAAGTATAAACTGGGGCAGAATGTTTGAGAGGATCTCAAAAATTCCACTAACAACCCAGCTCAAAGGATCAGTCAGTCCAAGGTCATAAACTGGGGCAGAATTTTTAGAGGATCTCAAAAATTCCACCAACAACCCGGCTCAAAGGATCAGTCGGTCCAAGGTCATACAATGGGGCAGAAGTTTTGAGATCGACCGTTCTAAAACGACAACTGCGGTAGAATTTTTTAGAGGGACTCAAAAATTCCTTCAAATACAAATTGGCATGAGAGTCAGTCAATCCAAACCTGTAACTAGGGCAAATTTACGAGGGGGTCTCAAAAATATTTCACCAAAGACAGACAAAGAGCAGAAGAAGTGTGCCAAAGACAGTCGAAGAACCTCGCTCAAAGCTTATATGTCATGACATGAGTTAACAATCTTTTAAATATATAAAATGTTTTAGTCAAAATTTTGTTTTCTAAAATATTTTTAATTATTTCTATTCAAAATATTTTCTCTCATTACACCAAAACCAAAAGAGGGGTCGAAACCACATAAAATAGAGAAGCAACAACAGCGGGAGTCGGTGACACGGATTGACCTAGTAGGAAACTAACAATCTTTCTGTGATTGTAGGTCATCCTAAATGTCATCAGAAGGATTAAGGATTTTTTTCTACTAACTTGTTTGTACGTTGAATAAAGCATGTACAACAGAAAGACACTCTGATACCAGAAGACAACCAACATGCCTCGAGAGCCACTGATAAGGCAAAGATATAACACCGGACCTGAGAGCCACAGTTAGAGAAAAATGACAAAGGAAAGATAATCCAGCCATGAGAGCCGCATTAGAGAATCAGAATGATGTAAATCTGTTGCAAGAGTGATGTAATTCCAGTCGAAAAACAACAGTATTCACTCCAAGCGTCAGGTGATGTGATTCCGTTACAAAAGGCTACAGTATTTACTCCGAAGTTAGAATGATGTAAATCTGGTCAGAGGGTCGCAGTCTTTATTCCAAAAGCTAGAGTGATGTAATTTCAGTCAAAAGGCCATAGTCTTCATCCTAAAGTCCAAATGATATAAATTCGGTCAAAAGCCACAATCTTCATTCCCAAGAGTTGAATTTCATGATGAGAGGGCCATTCATACTGCATGACAAAAGGGTCATTCATACTATATGCCGAGAGGGTCATTCATACAAACATTGCCAAGAGAACCATTCATTCAAACTACATACCTAGAGGTCCATTCATACTGCATGACAATAGGGCCATTCATACTGCATGCCAAGAGTGCCATTCATACAAACATTACTGAGAGGGTCATTCATAAAAACATTATCGAGAAGTCCATTTATATGAACTGCATGCCGAGAGGGTTATTCGTACAAACTATCGAGAGGGTTATTCATACAAATTGCATGCCGAGAGGGCTATTCATACAAACATACTGAGAGGGCCATTCATATAAACATTGCCGAGAAGGCCATTCATACAAACTACATGTCGAGAGGACCATTCATACAAACTACTGAGATGGTTATTCATACAAACACTGCCGAGAGGGACATTATCGAAAATGCATGCCGTGAAGGCCATCCACACAGAGCGAGACAGTGTTGCAAATGACATCCACTCTGCCAATATTACACCATAGAGTCAACAAATACTCCCCAACAAGTAAACATAGTCAAAGGACCAGACGGTGTCAGAATTGGCATCACTTAAACAACACTTGAGTCAACGGGGTCACAGAGCCAGACGGTGTCGCAAGTGTCATCCGCTCAAAAGAAGTCACCCAGGAGGGTACAACAAACAAAGCCGTGCAGGTATGCAAATATAAATAATCAATACACAAGTCTCAGCATATGGAAATAGGTTAAAGCTGTCGGATGTGGAAAGTAGAAAGACCAGATCCAGATATATGCGGAGCAAATGTGGAACTTGTTCTTGGGCAGTCGATCAAAAATATGTGTCAATAAGAGTTAAGTCTCTTCACATGAGCTTGAACATCACTCTGCACCAAAGGGATTTCCACATAAGGGATACCTTTTTCGGGCCATTGAGTTAAACTACAAGTGACCTGATTACCAAAACCTGGAGATATATGGGCCACTAAGTCTCCGAGGATCGGTCATATTCCAACAAAATCATTCTAGAACTTTTTGATATGATGTTTTTGTTTTATTGGTTTTCTAGTAGTTTAATTGAGTCGAACTACATGTGGCTTGAATTCTCATGCAACCTGAGATATGTAGGAAACCCAAAAACTAGGGTTCGACCACATTTTAAAAATTGCATAAAACAATGAGTAATTTCCAATTGGTCGGTTAAAAACTAAGTCAGTCAAATTTCGCTACTCAGGGATGGTCTAGCCATCCCCGAACAACAAAGTGGCAGTTGTTGATACCTAATTTTTACCCTCCGATAATATTATTTAATTATTTGGAGTTCCCGAGTCACAGACAGAGTGAAATATACTTTTCACAATGCGAATATGATTTTAGAAAACTATTTTGGAAGTATTTTGTCATTTCATTTGACAAAATATCACATGGTATTCATATTGTATATCATGTCCTAATTTTACACAATTTTGATCATTAATCATAATTTTAGAATTTTAACTGTCAATTATAAATATACTTGTTTTCAAAAGAATTCTTAATATTAAAGTATTAATGTTCTGCTCCGTCAAAGTTGAAAAATTATCTAACTAAATAGGATAATGGAATTACGTCTCAATTTCAAATCATGTTTTAAATTAAAAGACGTTTGCATGATTCTAAGTTCCTAATTTCCAATTAGTGTCAAATTTATGCTTACACCAAAGCTCTTAATTTAATTAGGTTATAATTAAATTTGTTTCGACTATTTCTTAATTTAAAACACGACCATATTTGCAAAATACGGCGATAATAATTTTAATTCATAAAAGGGTATGGGCTGTTTGTTTGTTTAAATTAAAATGACCGAGCCCAAGGCCGAAGGCCAAGGACTCGGCCTATCCCACATACAATTTGTAAAGGAAGAATGGCTAAAGCCCCATATCCTCAAAACAAAGCGATGAAGAGCTCTAGAGGTCTCTTTCCCTTCTCTGTAGCGCCGATGCCAAAAATGGCAAAGACGCAGAGTATACGCCTTCTCTGTGTGTGTTGCCTCAACAGAAGAAGAAAGTCATTTAATGCCTCTTCTCTCACACCATAATCACGCCACCGTCGTACCCACCCAACCCCCAAGGTGAGGTTACCCCTCCTTCTACTTTTTCTGTGAGGATTTAATGTTTTTTATCCGATTGGAATTTGAATTATATGCTTCTATTGGTCGAGAAACCCACTAGAGGGAATTTTCTCCCAAAAATAGAGTTCTCCCACACTGATTTGAGGGGTCTCAGCTAGGGTTTTGTACTCCCATATAAATATAGACCCTCATCCTTTATATTATTGGTTTGAAACTTGATTATTAAGCATTCACATTGATTGAAATCTTTAATTAAGTTTAAATTGGTTAATTTAACTTAAGTTGGGGTCCAAACCATTTTCGGGGATCCCAGAATTAGTTTATTAGCCTTAAGTTTCTAAAACCTTTATATTTTCATGTGATTTGTGAGATTGAGATCGTTGGATTGAAGAACAAGGTCAAACGTCGATCTTAGGCTGCCTCTACACAAGGCAAACATATTTCCTTTCTATTATTCTATTTAATTTAAAGTATGTAACTTGTGTTGTGTGTTTTTGTGTTTATTAAGCATGTTTAGTTTTGATTATCTACTATTTATGATTGGTAGGTTGATTATCAGCATGTTTAGTGTTTACTATTATGACTGTTAAGTATGTTTAATTAAAATTAATGGTTGTTTGTGTTCACTAGGTTAATATTCAGCATGTTTTGATTAATTGTAATCACTGTTAGAGTCCATTGTTGGAATTATTTGTGTATGTGATTAGTTAGACAAATGCTTGTTGTGTTAGTTTAAGGTAGGGTAAACATGTATCAATACTTAAGGTTATATGACTTGTGATTGAATTGCTTCATGATTAGTTTAGCCTTTTTAGTTGATTAAGATCATTGTTTGGTGATTTTCATTGCAAGCTATAAGCATGATTAGATAGAGAAGTGTTCATCATGTTAGTTCAAAATTTTGTTTAGTCATACGTGGACTGCTTTAGTTGATTTAATACTCAATCTTGTTAATTTAAGGTTTATTTGATCATGTGTGGCCTGTTTAAATGGCATTGAATTGATTAATATGTCATTCTCAGTCTGTTTTAACCAATCTTAGGTTGTTTAAGTATTGTGGTGTTCAACTCATGTTAGGTTAAGTCATTACCAGCGCGTGAACTAAGTCAATATGCTTAATACATTGATATGAAGTTTAATCTAATTAGTAGGTAGATTGTTCATATTTAAACAACACTAATATGATAGGTTTGAGACTATATTTGGCTATAGTTAGTTAATAAGGTGTTTAACATGCTAGCTGGGGGATCTGTTAGACATATGTAGTTTGTCTTGGCTGTTATGTGTTAATGTGGTTGGTTTAAGGCCTATGGAACATCTATGGACATGTTAGGATAGCTTGATTTAAAAAAGAATGATAAGACCAGTCCTATATGAGTTGTTAAGGTCTGAAGGTTTTCAGCTACTATTTTGATACTTTGCAAGGTGTGATGTTAATGTAACTGCATGATTCTTAGGCCACCTTTAGCATTCCTTTTGTTTGCATATAGCCATGACTGCATCATGCCTACTTCAATAAAACTTGCTTGCATTTTTTTAAAGTGTCCTTTGTTGCCCATTGCATACTCAGAGTTTGTCTCACCTAGTTTAGGTATACCTTTAGGAGGGATAAATTGAAGACTTGTGTGGTATACATTGAGATGTATCTAGTCTCTTTGCTGGCATTTACCTAGTCTCACTACTTGTTTATAAAGCCATGCTGATCTATCACAAGGTATATGGATTGTCTATCAAGTATACATGTCACATATCAAGTGTATACTAGCATGAACCTCTGTATATCACTCATGTTTGCTATGCTGAAAACATCTGTTGGGCCTGACCCATTCTGGTTATCCTATTTTCTTTCTTTGCTCTCTTATAATAGTTTGGGCCTAGCCCACTGTTTGTTGTTCCTTGCCATTGTTATTTCGTTGTTGGCAGTTTGAGCCCACTAGAGTGTCTTCTTAATTTATTCTAATTATGGGCTGTCAGTTTAGTTTAGTCTTTATTTGCATTAGATAATTGTGGGTATCTCTAACTTGTTTCCTTGTTTTCTCCCTTATTCTTTGCATCTGCCGAGATGGACCCTTACTGGGCTCATCACTTCTTCCAGCCGAAATCCAATCCCCTTTGAGTTTTGCGCACTTAACCGATTGGGCTGAGGCCAATCAAACTTGTCTTGGCCGAGATTAAAGAAATGATACATGCAATAGGAGAAATAGAAATGAAAATGAGGGAGTTTCATATATATATATATCTGTGTGTGTGTGTGTCATAATAAAACTACTTTGATAATATTGGATCTTTTACTTATGGTTATGAATCTAGGATAGGCAAACGATACGTGGATCATTTAGCTAGATCGCCAATTTTTTTTTTCCGAAACACCTTATTTGAATTTGGAAATATGAATAAAAGGAATTGTTTCGTATATAAAAGGGGTGGTTGTTTGAATATAGCAAAATCTAGGGAATAAAATTGATTTTTGAGCTAAATTTAAAACTGATTTTGAGACTTAGGCTTTGGATTTCAATTGGGCTAAAATGCCGATATTTTGAAGGATCCAAACTTGGGCATGAGTGACTTGAAATCTGACAAATGGACCACTAAAATTTAGACTTGGAATTGGGCAGAAATTGATACCTTAAGGATAATTTTCAAGCTAAGCCCTGTCAATTGATTTTTAAACTTGATAACACCATCTTGGACTTGAAATGAGTTGAGGGATTCTGAATGAAAGTATATAAGTTGAACTTGGGAGACACAGCATGCAAAAAGGAACAAAAACCATTTTGTTGAACTTTTATTTCAAAACCTACTGTCATTTTTAAAGGAATTATACCATTTTCAAAACTTGGAAAGGATTTCAAAAGATGCAAGTGTGAAATTAGTCAATATAGTTGGACTAAATATGGAGTTCTACTCAAATTCACATTTGAGTGTTCTTAGTCTGAAAACAAAATTGACTAAACTACCGTGCATATTATTTATTGGCGGAAGTCTAACTTTTGTTCTAAAACAAAACCTTGAGTTTGAATGAATGAAATGACAAGTATTTTGCGGATTTTTCAAACACTAAACAATTTTAATCATTTTAAATCACACAATAGAACTCGTAGGTTAACCGTATTCTACGGATCCTTGATACCGAAGTGCTAACACTTTCCCCGGGAGATCACCAGAATCCTTACCTTGACTCTGAATAGATAAGATTTTTCAATAAATTTGAATAAGCCCTTTCACACTGGTTTTACTAATTTTCCTATAAATTAGGTGGTGATTCTAAAACAACTATCCTACTTAGAGCACCATAAAAAATTCTTTGTAGCCTTTCTGCTCTCACCCGTGTAAAAGCGAACCGTAACAATCATAGTAATGGGAAAGTACAAAAGGGTATTTTTGAACCCCAAATTAGAGTTAACCTGTTACACCACATATATTTATGTGTTGTTGTTATCGTAATATTATCCAACATGAGCTCAGAGATGGTAAGATCCCTCCAAGAGGCTAATAATGGTTTACGCAAGTGTTAAGTAAGTTTTGGAAAGGTTTAAGACTAATCAGATTAACAAAATTAAGTTTCGATGAAAGTTTGACAAAATATCATCATCTGGAGTGCTCTGTGAATCGCAGAGCATGATATGCAAATAACATACCATGTTTGCAAGTTGCAGATGTGTTGCAGGCTGAGATAGAGAAAAATTGAAGTTGAGGGATAATCTACGACATGATCTGCGAAACACAGACAATGTTTGTGAATCGCAGATTGTGCCGCAGACCTGAGGCGGTGGCCGACCTTTTGGGGTTGTTTAAGTGTTGGCTCAATCTTTTTCTTTATTTTTCGACCAAGAGAAACTCTAAGAATCTCTAAACTCTCTTTAAAACAATTCTCCGTTGTTCCCAAGTGATTGCAAAGTCAAACCAACTACTTCCTTCATTAAAAGCATTAAAGATGATAAGAAAGCCTTATGGATAAGGTTGTTGCGAAGTTGTGGGTTGTTTCAAGCTTGGGAGTGATTGTTCCAAAGCCTCTCCTAGCTGTTTTAAGGTAAGTTCTCCCTCCCCTTCATGAATTTGAGCATGTCTAAGTGTTGGATAAGTTGATTAAATGAAATAATGCAAGATAACACTCATGAAAGTTATAGAATAAATTATATTCTTATTGTGTGATGTTTGGCTGCTTGTGTGGTGTCTTGAGTATAATATGGAGTTGTTGGATGGTTAAAGGTGTTATGGAGATTAATGAGAAGGATTGGTTGTGTCACAATGTACATAGGTGTTCATATAGAAGATGATACAGATTGTAAACACGCTAGGTGTTCGATGAAATATCTAAATGAGTTTTCTTATGAGTTATGAATCTGTCATTGATACAATCGTTTGTTTATTGTAGATAATCATTTGAGGACTTATGGGATATGCATAGCTAATGAGACAAGGTATGTAGGACTTATTCCTTCTTCTTGTAAAGATCTTGTGTGAAACGAAAAATGAAACAAAATGACTTTCAAAATGATCTTATTCTAGATAACTTGATGTTGTATTGTCTTACCTTTCCAATAGAGTATGTAGCTCTTCTTTGTCCCTTGTCGGGAGTACCTTCCGCACTTTATACTGTTTCTCGTTGTATGATTGATTCTGAGTCCTATGATTGGATTGTAATGATTGATGTATCTAGTTCCATAATGATCGACATAGGTTAACGACCCTATGTCACTCCCCCTTGCTCCTACTGATTTTTTGAGGTCATTCATACATTGTGTGTATATATATAGTTCCATAATGATCGGCAGGGGTTAACAACCCTATGTCACTCCCCCTTGCTCCTATTGATTTTTTGAGGTCATTGTATATATATATATATATATATATATATATGTATGTATTTTATATCGAGCCGATCTATAGTCGGTCGGGTATGACACTTAAAGTACATGTATGTGCACCACACTTATCAGAGTAGGTATGCAAGCCGTGTCTAGTAGAATCTTGTTTATGAGTGTGTTGTGCCCCACATTTATATAAAGGAGGCTACAAGACATTTAGGATGGTTACCTTCCTTCTTGATCTGGAATCATGCTATAGAGCTGAGTCGTAAGTGTTCTTTCCATAACCCTTTATCATATTTATGATTACGACGATACCCTTTTCCGAAAAGAATATGACTAGTAAGGGCGTTGAGGTTGAGTTAAGAGGGGATGAGTAGTGCGCTCTCTGTTGAGACAGATCCGTTAGAGGATAGGAGTGAATCTCCTTTCCATGTATCTTTGACTCTAGTAGTACCAGAGGAGCTGAGGGAAGCTCCTGTATCACCAGTTCTACCACAAGTTCTGTGTGATTAGAATGTTAGAAGGGTAGTACAGTAGTTGGCCCAGTTTGTAGCCTCCCAGGTTGTAACACCTCGTACCTCCAAACAAACCAAGACAGGGAGTTTGAAGTTTAAAACCACTTTTAGTTCTGCAGAACCCAGTTTTATGTCCAAGTTATACGTATGATAAAAATTTTACGGACCATCGAAATGAGCCGTACAATTAAATGTTGAAAAAAAAATGGTGAAACACAGTGACTTTTATGGATCGTATAAAATTATATGGCCCATCCTTTTGGACCATAAAATCCCCTTCAACATTTGGAAGTCACTGGTTAGTTGAACTTGGGTGACGGTCAATCTTGATAGATCGTATAAAATTATATAGCCCACCTCCCTCAACGTATAAAATTATATGGTCCATACTCGGACCGTATAAAAAGTTATGGACCGTCAAATCAGGTCGTAAAAGTCTCGACGAACGGAACAATATAAATACACAACTTAGTTCCAAAAATCATATTTTCTCATTCTTCCAAACCCTAGCACGAAGCTCCTCTCTTGCCAACCTTCTCCTACATCAAGGTAAGCCTAATTCATGCAATTCAAGTGATTCTAACATTATTCTCATGAATTCTAAGTAAAACCTATTGTTTCTAACCTAGGGTTTTCAAGAAATCAAAAAAAGAGATTAGAGTTCAAGCTTTGGGATTTTTCTTCAACGTTCATATTTTTATTACAAGTTTTGGAGAAATTAAGATATGTAGAGCTTCTATCCACGTGTGGGAATATCATTGTTCTTCCTCACAAATCCATGGTCTTACAAGCCAACTATATTAAAGTACATGTTTTGGGAGTTTCATAGATTACCTAGAAGGCTCAGACATCTTGAAACTATGTATGCCAGCGTAGGATAAGGATCGTTCATCCCAGAAGATGTTACCTTCAGATTATTGATTGGATCCATTCATATCATGTTCATGTCTCACACCTCGGTAAGGTGTGGGGCCGCTCTACTAGTCGGGCCAGGTACCAAACTACACGTACTCATGTGGTGATTTCATGTTGTTGGTTATACTACTGCTCTCCCCAAAAACATACATATATACAAATTTACAAGTTTATAGTTATATAGATTTTTTTATACATGTTAGTATATTCATGTCAGATCATGTTCATGTTCATTCTTCCATTTTATTTTCATGTTCTTATTATCTTCATGTGCCTGCTTATTCTTTTAGTTGCTTTACATACAGTACAATTCAAATGTAGTTATGTCTCTTTACCCGGGGCATGCACTTTACGATGTAGGTACTGAGTTTTAGGACGACGGATCTGCTTATTAGGATTTAGCTCAGTATCATCTATTAGTGAGCCCCATTTCCTTCAGTATTATATTTCACATGTTTTAAATCATTACCATATCATGTTTTGATCCCCATGTTGATTAGCAAGCCATGTGGTTCGCATGGTCATATATAGTCAGGCACCGAGTGCAGTGTTTTGCCTAGGCCATGGTTCGGAGCGTTACACAGGAATGAGGGCGCCCTAGAGCAGCTGATATTGATAGACCCCTTGAGGTGTTAGGGAGTTCACAACCTAGGGAGGTTTTCGGTCAAGAGCCGCCGATGGTTACAGGATTTGACCCAGCTGAAGGTAATGACTAGGCCAAGAAGGATATGATAGTTGGTGAGTAAAGAAGATGACAAATAGGTGCAGATATATAACCAGATTTCTCGGTTAAATTCAAGGTAGGGTTTACAGACATCAGTATCTCAGTGTCAGAGTAGTTTAGGTTGAGTGAGACCTCCCCGGCCATCTTGTAGTCAGTGTGGTCGAGCTCATGCTGGATTATGTCATAAATGTACAAGAGGTTGTTACTAGTGTGGCAGCCAAATCCACATGATTCGTATGTTCCCTACGATGATCGGTAAAGCTAAGGTTAAAGGAACAGAGGGAGTTTCGAGTCCTAGTGTTGTTTGAGATATGATATTGTTTCTGTTGTCAGCATGTTTGCCCCTTATAAACTCAATATTGACCTATTTTATGTTGAAAGTATTTATTTGACCCTCATTTTATGGATTAGTTGTATAGTACCACTTGCGGAATGAAACACTCCGATAAGGATAGGTTATGAATGTAAGGGTAAAATGATAGCTAATCTCCGTATGTACGCTGGTAGGCTGAATGAATGTGGTACCTCACTTATAGTGACAGAAAATGTAATGTGATTCTCCCTTTTAGATGATTGTGCTAGGTGGAACCCGAACTTATGATGTTACATTACCCCGATAATTTTGCGAAAGCTCCAGTTTTGTGGGAAAGTCGGTGGGATGAAGATTAGTTATGATGATGGGATGTAGAAAGTATGGTTGGAAGGTTTAAGAAGGATATAAGAACCTACCCGTCTCACGGTGAGTTTCGTCGATCTAAGAAAGAGAACATCTTATGAATATGTGACCCAAGTGGTCATACCTTACCTAAAGGATTAGGGGATGACCCCAAGATATTATTTATAAGGATAGATTTACCCAATTAAGTTGTATTAAGGTTGGTCATGGATACATTTAAGGAAGATGACGCATAACGACGCACCCAGAATAGTGATCACAAGTCACACACAAGGATTAGTTTGTCCACGATAGTAGAAGGTGGCATAAACCCCTCATCTAGTCGTGAAGAATTCATATCGCTTACCATTGGGAATTTCATATCATGGTGCTAGTAAGCCAAAGCATGTGATGGGCTTTCATATCATGGTGCTAGTAAGCCAAAGCATGTGATGGGCAATGAACTGACAAGACCTTCAAACTTATCGGCCAATATGACATAATTCTAGATACCCTTGGGTAGGAATAGTTTGTTGGAGACAAATAATGATGAGGACTTTGGGATAATTGAAATCAGTTAGGTGAATCTTGCAAAAGGATAATAAGCACGAAAGAACTGACATGATGAAGTGTTGAGACAAAAATAATGGGTATGCTAATGATAAACATGTAGAACATGATGAGAAGGATAAAGGTGAACAAGGCTATGGTTAAATAGATTTTATAAAAGGTGTGAATACACTGAAGCAATGTAAGAGCCCATAGTGAGAAAGAGGTATAACAATTCTTCGACCAGAGGTACCAGACTTTGGATGCTCGGAAAGTCGGTATGAGGAGTACATTAAAGACAAGAACCCCTCTTAAGATGACCTTAAATGGGAATGGAAATGTAAAAGTAAGACAATTGAGCTGTCAGTCGGTGAAAAATGTGATCATGGCAAGATAAGGAGATTCAAACACGCTCTAAATTGGATCAAAACATGCAACGACTTTCAAGGAGTATGGACATGGAAGTAATAATGAGTAAAGTTCAAAGTATGCATATAAAGAAGTAAGAAAAAGGGGCCAACGAGCCTAGGAATATCATGTAGATATTAGAAAGGTATGATAAGAGATAATGACCTAATAAGAGAAGATGAAATGTCGATCAAATAATGATATCTGAAAGCATCCTCAAAATGACCAAATGTTTTACTAGATAAATAGAATAACGGGCTCACAACCTGACATAATTAAGGAAATCTTATCTCAAAGTGCCATTGACAGAATGTCATAGCCATAAGGCAAGTGAAGGAGTTCGAATGGAGTATGAAGACTCAATATAGATATAGCCGAACAACGCTAAATAGTGTTGAATCCTCCAGAACCTAGTTTGGACCCTATAAAGGAATAACTAAACGACATGTTCTTTACAAGATAAAAATCATCAAAGATAAGAACTGACAGTAATGTTTGAAATTACGAATGTATACTAAGACATTTCAGAATGAATGATGTATGATAAGTAAGTGGGGAAGTATTAAAAGAAGTAAAGAAAGAAAACCACTTCTAGCCACAAGTAATAAGAAAGTATGAAAAGGTTTTTCTGTCAGACCCTGAATGAGAGTTTCGATGACATTATCTATGGAGTATTCTTGACTGAGGCACTCTAAACCATGAGAGTTTTAAGACACTAACTGATAAACGAGGCAAGTTTATGAAGGGAGTGAAATCATAAGAATTCTAAAGGGCCTCATGTATCGATAATCCTACATTGTTGAAATTAAGTAATATCATAATCAGTACAACCAGCCATGCACCGCAAGCGGCATGACTAGTGTGAAAGTTAGGGAAATGAATTAGTATAAGGAATGTATCAGTTAATCTAGTGGGAGCCTGACTAATGAATTCAAAAGACGATACTCTTAAGATTCAGGACTCAATAGAGTCATCTTTTTTTATGGAGAAGTAAGAAGCATCAGGATAAATATCCCATTTTTAGGAAAAATATTGGGAAGGGTACTTAACAATAGAGAGCCGCAACCCTGAGCTTAATGGAAGAGGAACCCTCAGGTATCATGGCCACATGTGTCTCCCCTATATAGCGGAATTATGAGGAAAGACTTCGACAAAGGCCCATTATCCGCAATACCCTATCCATCTAGGATGTCCTAAGATGTATCGAGATGTTAATGAATGAACTAATGGATAGATAAAAAAGGAACCTTATAGATATTGTAGCCAGTGTATTAATTATCATCAGGTAAAGATTAAGCACCAGAATCTAGTGGGTAGACTTGGAATATTAAGGACCCGATAGAGATGGGAGACGATTAATATGGACTTCACTAAGGGTTTACTTCGTTATTGTCATAACCTAATTTTTGTCTAAGTGACTGTTAATGGGATAGCTAGCTGGCTCACTTCTTGCCAATCAGGATAACTTTTACGGTCGAGAATTACACGATATTGAACAATTAATGGTTTACCTTTATGGCGTCTCTGGTTTTATCTCTCTTGACAATGGTATTCAGTTTGTAACTAAGTTCAGCAGGTCATTCTAGTTAGCCCCACCCTCATACAGATATGCAAATCAAACATATGATTCAACCGCTCAAAGACATGTTACGAATTGGCATAGTGGACTCTAAAAAAGGTTGGGATGACCACCTATCTCTTAGTAAGTTGCGTGCAACGATGACTATCACACTAAGCATCAGAATGATACCGTATCAAGCCTTGAATTAGCAGAGATGTATAACTCTTATCGGATAGTTAAAAGTAAGTAACACAAATTTAATGAAATCTGATTTAAGGCATCAAGTCATAAATCAAGTAAAGTAACTCGGTAGAAGATGTTGACTGCTCAGAATCTTCAGCAAGTTGTATTCAGATAGATAATGACATAACATAGAATTCCAAGTTGGTGATTCTTGAAAGTATCGTCTATGAAGGGCATGAGGAAGGTCGAAAAGAAGGGCAAGCTTAACCTTAAATGTGTTGGACCGTATAATGTTATTCGATGAATTGGCCAGGCGACCTATCAGTCGGGATTACCCATCCCAGAAGATGGAAAACTTCATGTAGTGTTTTATATGTCAATATTTCGAAATTGCATAAGGAATCCCTTCCGTATTACCTCTATAGAGGGTGTTCATATTACAGAAAACTTGTCATACAAAGATATCCTAGTTGCCCTTTTTTACAGTTAGTTCCAAAAGTTACGGACCAATGAAATAGAATGTGTTAAAGTGCTGCGAAGAAACAATAAGGCGGAAGAGATAATATGGGAGGCTGAGGAGGACACGAAGTCCATATATCCTCACTTTTTTTAGACCACCAGTTTACTTATGAATTTACCTGATATGCCATATATAAGCCATGATTGTTGAGGCAGAGGTGACGCATGTAGCCCAGTCTACTAGATTTGAAAGTTGAGGTAAGTTATGGTTAAACTGTTTAATTTCTAGATGAGTGGAGGTCGTGTAAGAAAAATATGTTGTATTATGTTATTGTGTGATGTGTGGCATTGGATATATTTTATGGCTGCTTGACAGGTTTCGGATACTCCTTTTTATAGAGGAAACTCTGTCAAATATTTTTAAGAATCCTAAGAGTTAGAATTTCTAAGTTATCTCAACATTCGAGGACGAATGTTCTTAAAGGTGGAAGGATGTTACACCCCGTATTTTGTGCATCGTTGTTACTGTAATGTTAGCCGATATGAGCTCAGAGATAGTAAGATCCCTAAAAGGGGCTAATAAAGGTTTACAGAAGTGTTGAGTAAGTTTCGGGAAGGTTTAAGACTAATTGGATCAACGTAAGTACGTTTCACTGAAAGTTTGAAAAAATATCATCATCCGGAGTGCTCGACGAATCGCAGAGCATGATCTGTTAATCGCAGACCATGTCTATGAGTCGCACATGAATAACAGGCTGAGACAAATAAAAATTGATGTTGAGAGCAGATTTGCAACATGATTTGCGAAACACAGACAATGTCTATGAATCACAGACTGTGTTGCAGACCTGAGGCGGTGGCCAACTTTTTGTGGCTGTTTAAGTGTTGGCTCGACCGTTTTCTTCATTTTTCGACCAAGACCAACCCTAAGCACCTCTAAACTCTCTGTAAAACAATTCTCCATGGTTCCCAATTGATTGCAAATCCAAACCAACTACTTACTTCATTAAAAGCATTGAAGATGATAAGAAAGCCTCTTGGATAAGGTTGTTGCTAAGCTGTGGGTTGTTTCAAGATTAAGAGTGATTGTTCCAAAGCCTCTACTAGTAGATTTAAGGTAAGTTCTCCCTCCCCTTCATGAATTTGAGCATGTCTAAGTGTTGGATAAGTTGATTAAATGAAATAATGCAAGATAACACTTGTGGGAGTTATAGAATCAATTGTAGTGTTGTTGTGTTGTTTGGATGCTTGTGTGGTGTTGTGAATATGATATGGAGTTGTTGGATGGTTAAAGGTGTTATGGAGATTAGGGAGAACGATTGGAAGGATTGGTTGTGTTACAATGTACATAAGTGTTCATATAGAAGATGAAACAAATTCTAAACATGTTAGGTGTTCGATGAAATATCTAAATGAGTTTTCTTATGAGTTATGAATCCATTATTGATATGAATCATTCGTTTCCTGTAGATGATCATTTGAGGACTCATGGGATACACATAGCTAAAGCGACAGGGTATGTAGGACTTATTCCTTCTTCTTCGCATGATCTTGTGTGAAACGAAAAATCAAACAAAACAACTTTCAAAATGATCTTATTCTGGATAACTTGATTTTTCCTTCTCTTCCCTTTCTAATAGAGAATGTAAATTTTGTTTGTCCCTTGCCGGGATTGCCTTCTGCACTTTATACTATTTCTCATTGTATTATTGATTCTAAGACCTATGATTGGATTGTAACGATTGATATATCTAGTTCCATAATGATCAGTGGGGGTTAAAGACCCTATGTCACTCCGTCTTGCTCATGTTTGTTTTTTGAGGTCATTAATGCATTATATATATATATATTTTCTACCGAGGCGCACTATAGTTAGTCAGGTACGTCATTTATATGTGCACATGACTGCAGTTGGGTATGGTATGATGATTCACCCCACAGAGAGGCTTGATATGATATGATAGCCCCACGGAATGGCCCAATTTTTACTATTGTGCATATGATCATGAGTATGTCTATTGTACGACCTCAGTGGTAGTTCTGAGTTTCAGGTTGACTTTTGTACCCATCACTTGTATTACATTCTTATATACCTACCTTACATATTCAGTACATTCTTTCGTACTAATGTCCCTCTTGATGGGGATGCTATGTTTCATACCTGCAGGTGCAAGTAGACCGGCAAACATACCTCCTCGGTAGGCTATCTAACTTAGCTATTAGTCGTCTCACTCCACTTCTTCTGGAGTTATTGTATAGAGAGTTGGTAGGCTATGTTGCTTATGCTACTATCTATTTTTAGGTATGGCAGGGCCCTGTCTCAACCTTATGACATGTTGTATCAGTCATAGAGGCTTGCAGAATAGTGGTTGATGTGTAGTTATTAGTGTGGCCTTATAGGCCCTTATGTTTTGTTGACTTTGGCCTTGCTGGCCTTGTTATGTATATGTTAGTCAGCTATCTATTGTTACAGGTTGTTCTATTCATATTTCTTTTGTGATTGTCATTTTGAGGCTTTGTCGGCCTAGACGGTTATATGTTCATGTTATAATACACAGGTGGTACGCTCAGGTCATCCAAGCATCGGGTGCCAGTCACAACCCCTGAAGCTGGGGTGTGACATAACCGTAATGCGCACCTTCGGATAAACGGGGCTAAGTTTACAATAGAGGTACAACTAGCCATGTATCCACAAGCGGTCTGACTGATTTTGGAGGCTAAGGAAAGGAGTTGACCTTAGGAAACGCATATGTTGGCTAAGTGGGATCAATTGATGGAATCAGATAGTGATATCATTAGGATTCAGATTACAGCAGAGCCATCCCTTATATGGAAAGATAAGGAACGTCGGGATGAAGATCCCATTTTTAAGGAAATTTAAAGAGGGTATTCAGCAAAAGAAAACCACAGCCTTCAAGCTTAATGGAAATGGGGTCCTCAGGTACCAGGGCCATATATGTGTTCCCTATGTTGCAAAGCTACAAGATAAGATTACGACAGAGGTCCATTATTCATAATAACCTATTTATCCAAGAATCTACTAAGATATATCATGATGATACAGAGATATATTAATGGAACGACATGAAAAGAAACCTTACAGAAGTTGTAGCCAGTGTAATAATTGTCATCAGCTAAAGAATGAACACTAAAAGTTGATGGGTCGACTTAGAACATTGAGTAACCGATGTGAAAATGGAATATGACTAATATGGACTTCGCTAAGGGTTTACCTCGCTCTTATCGTAAGTTTGATTTAATCCGAGTGGTTGTTGATAGGATGACTAGCCAGCTTACTTCTTGATGGTCAAAACTACCTACATGGCTGAGGAATACACGAGATTGTACATTATGAAGATGGTTCTCCTTCTTGATGTCCCTTGTTCTATGACATTTGACAAAGGTTCTTAGTTTACTACTAATTTCTGGAGGTTGTTTCAAATAGGGGTGGCCAGTGGGCCGGGTTTGGCGGGATCGGGTCAGGGCGGAACGCGGAAAAGGGCGGGATCAGGGCGGGTTGGGTCAGGAGGGATCGGGATAGGCGGGATTTGCCGAAGTCCCGCCCCAATTCCGTCGGAATCGGGTCGGGTCGGGATCGGAATCAGGATCCCGCATTTTTTTGGCACTTAATTTAAAAAATAACACATATATATATATATATATATATATATATATAATCAATAATTAAATAAGATAGTGTAATAAAAACATCCCAGAGCTGTTTTTGTGCCTCTTATATTATTTAATAGACATATGATTTTTTTGTAATACAAATACAATTGTCAAAATTGCAACTTTGTGGTGTTGTTCAAAAGTTGCAAATTACATTGTAAAATACTAAAATTACAATTAAAAAAATTACATTCTGAAAAAAACCTGTTCTAGTTTCTTGATAATTTCATGTGGTTCTTCGGTTGGAATTGGTATTTGTTGGTCAAATTGATCCACGTCGCTTCCACCGCCTTCAGATAAGATTTCGTTGTAGTTTTCGTCTTCTTCTTCGTTGATCTCCGGTTGAACGCACCTTCTCCGCTCCGCTCGCATCCAATCTCCAAGCTGTCTCCGGCTAATGAGTGTTTGTGGTCTCCTATTTTATATCTGCCGGCAGAAAAAGCGCTTTCAGATGCAGTTGATGACGCTTGAATGTTCAAAACATCTCAGGCCATCATTGAAAGTGTCGGAAAGGTCTTCTCATTCCCCCTCCAGTATTTTAGCAAGTCTTCATGTCCTTCTTCATTGAGAACTGCTTGGTACGGTACAGAACCCTGCAAAACAAAAATATCAAACTCGCTAATTTGGTTAGTAGCGGTACGACCGCACATTCTATTTCTGAGGCTTTCAATACTAGCCGCAGAAACAGCATGTCTTTTGTGAGGTTGTGTTGAAGAAGAAGAGGATGGTATAGAAGCGGGTAAGTTACTAGCACTTTCTTGTTGGTAAAACCAATATATTTTTTTGCATTGATCTTCTACGCTAGACAACACTTCTTCTTTAGTTTGTTCAATAGGTAGTGGGTGCGTTTTGGGACTTGGAGGTGGTAGTACTTCTATACAATCGTAAATAGTTTCAATAAGTGATTTAGTACCGTCTATTTTAATAGTCAGATTTAATACAACACCAATAATATAAATAGTGGGAATAGGAATAAAACATTTTTTTATTTTGATAAACATTTTTTAATAGCTGCCATATAAGCTGATTTTTCCATATATTCACTAAGTAATAAAAATATTAGATCTATATCAACATAGTTGAAATAGTAGGATAATATTTATCGAAAAATTCTTTTGTTGCTTGAAAAATTTTCTCTAAAAATACAATAAGTTCGGAAATTTTTACGCAATCGCTATCTACAACCATATCAGCTGAATTTTGATTATGAGAGTTAAAAAATAAAGTTATAGGTTTTCTATAGTCATAAGCAATAATTAGTTGCTCGTATAAAGAATTCCACCTAGTGGGTACTTCTTTTGGAATTTTTCTATAAGGTAGTTGGCAATCGTGACAAGTTTTTTTATATTCTTTTTCTTCGTTGTATTCTATTATTTTTAAAAATAAAGTTTATAGCAAATTGTATTTTACTAAAAAATGTACATGCATCTGATTTTAATGTTCGTTTTGTTGGACCTCGTCTCATACTAGGGGCAATAGGAGGCATTTCAGTTTAAGGTGCACTAATGGGTGTGTTGTCATCTACATTAGTGGGTGTATCATCTAGATCATCGTCTAAATTAAAGTCTTCTTGAGTTCCAAAAAATAGCTCCTCGTCTAAATCTAATGGTATTGTAGAAAAATGTTCAGTATCAACAAAATCATCTTGTGTAGGAATATGATTTTGTCTAGAAATATGACCCTTGCCCTTGTTTCCCCTACTAGAAGAAGCATGACCCCTACCCGTAAGCATACGTTTAAATCTTTCCATTATAAAATAAACAAACAATAATAATTTAATGAAGGAACGGATGTACCAAACGCCGACGTAACGTCGACGTGTAATCGAGAGGTTGAAAATTGAAACTTTGCTCGATGGAAGATCCTCAAGCTAGTTGCCAACTTCACTCCCAATTCTCAAATGAATAAATAAAATTGAATATTTAGTAGACAATGTAGAGATAGATTGAGTATTGAGAGATTAGAGAGATTGTAGGAAGATTTGTGAGAAAGATGAAGAGAAAATGAGGTATTTATAGTTGAACAATTGGGTTAAAGTGTAAATATAATAACTTATGGGTTAAAAATAAATATTAAGGAGGTAGGGGGTTGGGAGAGGGGGGAGGCCAAAAATGGTCGTTGCATAACGGCCAAAAAGTAAAATGGTTGTTGGTGCAATGATTATTATTGCAAAAGGGCAGTTTCGGGCGGGACCGGGGCGGGATCAGGTCGGGATAGGCGGGCCGAGATGGGTCGGGATGAGACCATGTCCCATCCCGGTTCGAGTCCCGTTATTGTGATTTTTTTTTAATTATCGGGTTCGGGGCGGTGTCGGGGCGGGACCGGGCCCACTGGCCAGCCCTAGTTTCAGAAGGATTTGGGCATTCAGGCTAGTCCCACCCTCAGACAGATGGACATATTGAGCATGTGATTCAGATGCTCGAGGATATGTTATGAATTTGCGTGTTAGATTCCACAGGAAATTGGGATGACCATCTACTGCTTATTGAGTTTGCATACAACAACAACTATTATACTAAGCATCATAATAAATCCATATAGGTCTCTATAATCGGATGGTTTGAGATAAGCAAACTGGAGTTAATGGGATATGACTTAATGCACCAAGTCGTAGAAAAGGTGAAGCTATTCAGGAGCAAATGTTGACCGCTCAGAGCCATCAAGAGTCGTATTAAGATATGTGATGACAAGACTTAAAGTTCATGCTAATGGTTGGATATTCTTAAAGGTTTCACTTATCAAGGGCGTGATGATATTTCAAAAAAACAGAAGACCCTAATATGGGGTATATTGGACAGTATTACATAAGTCGATGAATAGGCCAATTGGCTTACAAATTAGACATGCCTCCAAAGTTAGAGTTCGTCTATCTAGTTTTCCATGTTTCAATGTTAAGAAAGTATGTTAAGGATCCTTCTCGAGTCATACACGGTGTAGATGTACGAGTTACAAAGAGCTTATCATATGAAGAAGTTCCTACCACTATTTTAGTTCGGAAAGCCCGCAAGAATTAAAGTGGTGACCTCCGTAAAGGTTCTATGGCTAAATAAGAATGTGGAAGAAGGCATGTGGGAGTTAAAAGAGAAGATAAATCATAAGTACTCTCAATTGTTTCAGTTCAAAGACTCTACATGATTACGATTTGATTGAAATTCACCTTGGCATAATTTGAGACTTGATTCTAACCCTTCATTTTATGATTAGCCGATACTCCGAGTAAAGAATAGCACAAGGAAGAGCTATTGTATCGATTCAAGAGATGAGTTCCTATTCTAGGATGTTAGACTTGATGTTTAATGGCCATGTGAGGTCTAATGTTATGTATGTTATGTTGTATGGCTTTACGAAGCAAATTTAGACATCTTTTTTCTTGTTCATAGTGGTGCGGATAGCCCCAGTTATAGGGAAGACTATGTCAAGATTTCCAAAAAGTCTTAGGGATTGGTTGTATACATGTATACTCCCTACATTCGAGGATGAATGCTTCTAAATGGGGAAGGATGTTACACCCTGTACATTGTACATCGTTGTCGTCGTAAGTTGTCCGACGTAGGTTCAGATAGGGTGAGATTCCTCCAAAATACTGAGAAAGGTTCATTGGAGTGCTAAGTATGTTTCGGGAAAGTTTTAGACTGGTCGAATCGAAGGAAATAAGTTTCATCGAAATTCAAGAGAATGGTGTAATGTGCTTAGCAATTCTATCCCACATATCTGATTATGCCCCGCAAATGCTGGACGCATTTCAGCCTTTGTGTTAAGGCATTTTTCTGTCAAAACAATAGTGGGATCTATGGCCGCAAAGTGTGATATGTACCACAGATTAGGTCGTATATCTGTGGCAATGGATACTTATCCACTTATTTAAAGTAGTGGCTTCATCCCTAATCTTCATTTCTCAACCAAACTAGAGCTCTAACACCTTAAAACCATCTCTAAACATTTCCCTATGGTACCTAAGCTAATCCAAGGTCAAACCACTTTGTACCTTCATCAAAAGTGGTGTAGATGATGAGAAGATCACTTATATGGTGTTGTTGATGAGTGGTGAGTTCTTTCAAGTTGATGGAGACTTGTTATATGAGTTCTTCTTGCTATTTAATGTAAGTTCTTCCTTTCATTCATGGATTTGATTATAATTAATGTCTTAGCTAAATTGTATGATGGAGAAGTTGCAAGATACCACTTGAAAGTTGGTTGTAGTATTGTTGTGCCTTGTTAAATTGTTTGGTGATGTTATTGTGATGGATACAAGGTTGGATATTAATGTGTATGTAGTTTTTGTATGATGGACATGTTTATCTTATTGTTTGAGATTGAGGAAGGTGAAAAAAAAAAGGTGAGATGCTGTCTGAATTGTCATAGACGAGCTTGTCGCTCATTTGTATTGACTTCTAGCTTCTATAGCTTAACGATGGTTCCTTATTGCTTGTTTTAGATTATGGTGACGTACGGCTGTATCCGTTGGATTGTTAGGGAAGATTACAAGGTATGTAAAGTTATCATTTTCCTTCTTTTGGCATGACCCAAATGTAAATGCAACGTAAATGACTGTCCCTCCAAAATGACTCTATTCTTAAGTTAAATGAGCTAATGTCTTTCATTCTATAAATGTTTATTGAATCTTGTTTGTCCCTTGTCGGGAGTATTTTCATGACATATAAATTATCCCTTATTGTGTTATTAATTCTTCAGATGAAAATGAAAAATTTGATGACACGTTAGCTACATAATGATAATCGGAGATGTAACGACCTTACATCACTCTGACAACCTCAGAATTTTCATGATGACTCTCATGCATGTATATATGCATGTATCTATATATGTACGACGACGTTATATACTCATATAATATATATCACCACTGATCAGTTGGCTATGATGATGCCCACAAAGGCTTGATGGCGTTATATATATATATATATATATATATATATATATATATATATATATATATATATATATATGTAACGACCTTACATCACTCTGACAACCTCAGAATTTTCATGATGACTCTCATGCATGTATATATGTATGTATCTATATATGTACGACGACGTTATATACTCATATGATATATATCACCACTGATCAGTTGGCTATGATGATGCCCACAAAGGCTTGATGGCGTTATATATATATGTGTGTGTACAACGACATTATACGCATATATAGTATACATATGCATATCATGGCCCACGATGGCAAATCCGGAGTTACAGGTTGATCCTTCTTATCTCTCCTTTACTTTGATTTCCTTACTTATGCTCTTACTTGCCTTACATATTCAATACATTTTTTGTACTGACGTCCCTTTTGCAGGGGGTGCTGCGTTTCATGCCTGCATGTTCAAATAGACGGATTGATGACCCTCCTCAGTAGGTTCTCAGCTCAACTGTGGTGTTGGGGCACTCCACTTGTTCCGGAGGTGCTAGTCTGAGTCGATATGGTTTATGTACATGTTATGGGTATGGTGGGGCCCTGTCTCGATCTTATGATATTTATGCTACTCTTAGAGGCTTGTATACATGAGTCATGTGTATAGATTTTATGTATGGCCTTAGCGGTATATATTCTGATGTACAGTCTTTCATGATGGCCTTGTCGACTTATGTCTTGATATATAGACTTCATGGTGGCCTTGTCGGCCCTTATCTATGCATTTATGCTTATTAGGTCGGTATCGTTAGCTATTTATCGCTTTTGATTTCTTTCCGTATATCATGACGGCCTTGACGGCCCGTTTGTTTGTTAAGAAGTATGGTTAAGTCATGTATGTGGTGCTTAGTAAGTAAGGACCTTGTGCCGAGTCGTGCCCCTCCGGTTTGGGGTGTGACAATACGACAAGTTACTCTTACATTTTGTTAACACTTTGTCCATTTATTTTTCTATCATTTACATTCTAGCATTTCACTAAGTTGTTCCCGGGTTCATCCCGAACCTAAAGGGTTTGTGATCGATCACAATCCACTTTTCTTTAACTCCATTTTTCATAAATTTAATTGATTATCCTAAAACTAATTTAGAGCGGTAAACAATATTAAAAAAAGATGTGGCGTGCACAATCTCCTTCACTCTTATGAAACAGAGATCTCGCGAGTATCAAAATATTATATTATGGTATCGAGGGATTTTGACCACGAGTATTTAACACGACATATTTACGAAATCAAAATCATACTAATTTAGGTAAAATTGCAAAGTACAACCATCAATGGGGTAAAATTCATAAATTCTCTAATTGGAAAAGGAATCTTAAATAGAAGAGTGCGACTCTTTCTGCAATTACAGAAATTGGAACAACTTTTTGTTGAAAAGAAAAGGGAAAAAGAGTCAAGTCTCTTAGGGTGTGTTCGGTAAGGAGGAAAATGTTTTCCGAAAATATTTTTCTAAAAATGTATTTTTTGCAAAATAAGTAAGTTCTCAATATTCGGTTGGTTAGTGAAAAATAAGTAAATTTCCTACTTACATTTTCATGTTCTATTGGTTAGTAGAAAATATTTTTCGAAAGATACCCACTCAAGCCCCACTAACCCCACACCAACCCTACCATCCCACCCCCACCTCCACCACCCACCCTTATCACCTACCCCAACCAAATCCCAGCCCCACCCAACCACCACCTTCAGACCATGCTCAGCTATAGGTTATAGCCACACCAGTTCTATAGGATACTATGGCCCGTATATTGATTTTTCTTGATGGTTTTGCCTAGGCGGGTGTCCTCTCAGTTACTCCAGAGGGATTACAGACTCATATAGGAGGATAGACTCCTAAGTTCCATACACCAGGGGTACAATCAACTACTGATTTGGCACCCCGTATTGACGAGATCCTAGCACCGGAGTTTGGTCATCGGCTAGTGACTGGAGATGTTATGAACTGCGATGAGCGGAAGATATGGGAGCATTTCTCCAACATGAAGCGTCCCACTTTCTATGGTAAGACTGAGGAAGACGCATGAGTTATAGTGAGTAGCCACGAGAAGCTCCATACTTTCGCATTGTTGAGTCACATGGGGTAAACTTTGTTAATCTTCAGCTAGTGGGTGATGCGAAGTAATGGTGGAGGTCGTATATTAATTGTCAACTAGCAGGGTCCCCTCTATTATCTTAGACTAGATTTTATATGGTCTTCCGCGAGAAGTATGTTCTCCTAAGCTTGCGAGTGAGCAAGAGGGATGAGTTCTCTAGATTAGAGCAGAGGGGGATGTCCGTTGCTGAGTATGAGGCTCGTTTCCATGCTTTGTTGCACTATGCAGTGCCACTACTTTCTACCAAGACCGAGTTGATTAGGTGCTTTTTGAGAAAGTTAATTGTTCCACTCCAGTTGGCGACATTATAGTTGGTGTCCTTTAGGGCTTCTTTTCAATGTGTAGTTGATCACGCCAAGATAGTCGAGCTAGTAAGGGGTGGAGTCCACATATATAAGTCTGAGAAAAGGGTTTGCCAGTATGGTCACTACAATAGGTCTTCATCCTAAGATATGTGCAACATGGTAGATCCCAGCATTCCAGTCTAGTCGATCGATACAATCAACTCTTAAGGATTTAGATGATGGTTTTACGGGGAAGAGTGGGTATAGAGTAGGTCATACTTATAGAGGTTCTTACTCTCGATTCTCAGACCGCGGGAGTCACTCAGGTGCTTCTATGTCCAATCAGCGGCCCATGGCGGGCAATGCTTGTTTCAATTATGATAATCTCGGTCATTTCAAGAGAGATTATCCCAGGCTTAGGTCAGATGGAGCCCAAACACTAAGGACCCCAGCACAACCTTCAAGGGGGGCGAACAATCGGGTAACAGTGGTACTCAATCAGGTCATGGTGGTCATCAGGCCGGTAGAGATGGATCTCAGACTGATCTCGGACTGGTTGAGACGGGGTGCGTACAGGCCACGGTGATTATCAGGATTTGTAGTCTAAGGGAGGACATGCTCACTTTTATGACTTCCCTATTAGACTTGAGGCTAAGACGTTTGATGCAGTTATTACAGGTATCATCTCAGTCTGTCATGGGTCTAGCTCAATATTATTTGATCCGGGATCTACGTTCTTCTATGTATCTATATATGTCTCTACTATCTGGATATATGGTGTGATACACTTGATGTCCCTATTCGTGTGTCTATTTTGTGATAGTAGATCGAGTTTATCGGTCTTGTGTGGTTACTTTCATAGGTTATGATAGTTAGGTAGACTTTGTAATATTGGATATGGTAGATTTTGATATCATTTTGGGTATGTGCTGGTCATCACCATACCATGCTATTTTGGACTGTCATGCCAAGACATTCAATCTAGCGATGCCGGGTATTTTGAGATTGGAATGGAAGGCTACTTCAAGCCTTGCTCCGTAGAAGATTATTTCTTTCCTACATGCTAGGAAGTTGGTAGATAAGGGTTGTTTGGTGTACTTATCACATATTAAAAATACGAGTGTGGATACTTCTTCCCTTGAGTCTGTTCCTATAGTGAGTGAGTTCGCTGAGGTCTTTTCGATGGATTTGCTGGGTATGCCGCCGAATAGAAGTATTGATTTCCGCATTGATCTAGAGTTGGGTACTCAGCCCATTTCTATTATATCATTTTGTATGGCTCTAGTAGAGCTGAGAGAGTCGAAGAAGTAGTTGTAGGATTTGTTGAGCAAAGGTTTCATTAGACCCAGTGTGTCTCTAATGGGTGATCCTGTGTTATTTGTGAAGAAGAAATATGGAACTGTGTGTATGTGTATCGGCTACAGGCAGTTGAAAAAAGTCACCATCAGAAACAAGTATCTGATACCACGCATAGATAACTTGTTTGACAAGCTTCAGGGTGCTTCTGTGTTTTCGAAGATTGATTTGGGGTTTGGGTATCACCAGTTGAAGATTATGGCGGAGGATATTCCCAAGATGGCCTTCAAGACTCGATATGGCCATTATGAGTTCTTAGTAATGTCATTTGGGCTTACTAATTCCCCCGCAGTATTAATGGATTTGATGAATGGGATATTCAAACCTTATTTGGATTCATTCATGATTGTCTTTATTGATGATATTATGGTTTATTAGAAGAGTAAGGAGGACCACGAGAAGTATTTGAGAGTGGTTCTTGGTTTGTTGAAAGAGAAAGAGTTGTAAGCTAAATTTTCAAAATATGAGTCCTGGCTCAATTCTGTAGCATTTATAGAGCACGTGGTATCGAATGAGGGTATCATGGTAGATCCAAAGAAGATAAAGGCAGTCAGGGATTGGGCTAGGCCTTCTTCGGTATATAGATTCGGAGCTTCATGGGTCTCGCGAGTTATTAACGTCGGTTCATCAAGGGTTTCTCATCTATTGCTTCTCATTTGACTCGGTTGACTCAGAAAGATGTGCCTTTTCAGTGGTCCGATGAGTGTGAGGAGATCTTCCAAAAGCTCAAATCACTTTTGACCTCAGCCCTGATTTTGTTCCTACCTGTGGAGGGGAAGGACTTCATCGTTTATTGTGATGCTTCGAAGATTGGCTTGGGTTGTGTTGATGCATAAAGGTAGGGCGATAGTATATGCATCGAGGTAGTTTAAGGTACATCAGAAAAACTACCCCACTCACGACTTAGAGATGGCAGCGATAGTCTTTGCATTGAAGATTTAGAGGCACTATCTGTATGGGGTCTATTGTGAGGTGTTCACCGATCACCACATCCTTCAGCATGTGTTCAGTCAATGGACTTTGAATTCTAGACAGCGCCGGTGGATGAAATTATTCAAGGATTATGATATGACTATTTTGTACCATCCATGTGAGGCCAATATGGTGGCGGATGCCTTGAGCTGAAAGGTGGTGAGTATGGGGAGCTTGGCGCGTGTGATTTTTTATGAGCGTCCTTTGGCGTTAGAGGTTCATTCCTTAGCCAACAACTTTATGATACTTGATATTTCAAATCTGGATAGGATTTTGGCTTGTGTTGAGGTGAGGTCGTCTCTTTTGGAGAAAATCAAGGCCCATCAGTATTATGATGTGAAGTTGTACAATATCATATACAAGGTGATGCGAAGGGAAGCCAACGAGGCTATGCTTGATACGGAGGGAGTCTTGATGATCAAAGGGAGAGTTTATGTACCTTGTGTAGGAGGTTTGACGAGATTGATCATGGATGAGGCTCACAATTCCAGGTATTCTATTCATCTGGGTGTAACAAAGATGTATTGTCATTTGAAGCAACACTATTAGTGGGGTAGGATGAAGATAGACATTGTTAAGTTTGTGTCTCAGTGTTTGAATTGCCAGCAAGTTAAGTCTGAACACCAGAGACCAAGTTGTGATGCCCATACCCGAGCAGAAGTGGGAGCAGATAGTTATGTATTTTTTAGTTGGATTACTGAAGACTTTGGGCAAGTTTGATACCATTTGGGTTATGGTGGATAGGTTGACCAAGTTTGCACACTTCATTCCGGTCTAGACAACCTACAATTCTGAGAAGTTAGGCAAGATTTATATTCAGGATATTGTTTGGCTACATGGGGTGCCCATTTTTATTATTTCAGACTGGGGTACTCAATTTACTTCTCATTTTTGGAGGACATTGCAAAAGGAGTTGGGTACTCGTTTGGATACAGTACAACATTTCGCCCTCAAATGGATGGTCAGTTCGAGTGGACCATTCAGGTTTTGAAGGATATGTTAAAGGCTTGTGTGATTGATTTTGGTGCTCATTAGGACCAATTCTTACCTTTGGCAGAGTTTGCGTACAATAATAGTTATCACTCCAACATTGATATGGTGCCATTTGAGGCTTTATATGGTATGAGATATCGTTCTCCGATTGAGTGATTTGATGCATTTGATGTGAGGTCATGTTGTACAGATTGTTTGAGGGACTCCTTAGAGAAAGTGAAGATTATCCAAGACAAGCTCTTAACGGCTCAGAGTAGGCAGAAGAAGTATGCGGACCGAAAGGTTCGAGATATGGAGTTCATGGTTGGTGACAGGGTTCTATTGAAAGTCTCACCTATGAAAGGAGTGATGAGAATTGGCAAGAGAGGAAAGTTGAGTCCGAGGATATCAGGCCTTCTGAGATTCTTTAGAGAGTTCAAGAGGTGGCATATGAGTTGGCTTTGCCACCAGGCATTTCAGGTGTTCATCCGGTATTTTATGTTTCTATGTTGAAGAAGTACCAAGTTGATGGGTCCTACTTCATTCAATGGGACTCTGTATTGTTCTTTTAGAATTTGGAGTTCGAATAAGAGCCTGTGGCCATTCTGGAAAATCATGTAGCAAATTGGGATCAAAAGAGATTGCTTCTGTGAAAGTGCAGTGGAAACATCGCCCTGTTGAGGAGGCTACTTGGGAGACCGAGGCTATATGCGGAGTAGATACCTTCACTTGTTTACTGATTATGGTACATTTTCCCTTTTTGTTTCTCTTTGTTCGAGGATAAACGTTTGCTTAATTGGTATCTGATGTAATGACCCGTCTGGTCATTTTTAGATACAGACCTTTATTTGACCAAATTACCTTTTCCGTAGACTCTATGTGGGGTTTGTGACTTGCGAGGATGAGTAGCACGGCTCTCAAAGTGCTTTTAAATGGATTTCGAAAGAAAAACCCAAGTTGGATAGATTTCAAATTATATAGTTAACCTGTAATGCCCCAAACCATGGCATAGGCGAAACACAGCACTCGGTGTCTAACTGCATGTGACCGAGTGAACCACATGGCTTGCTGAATCAACATGGGCATCAAAAGCACGCAATAGTCATGATTTAAAACATGCAAATTGAATACTGAAATATAGTCTGCAAATATATTGTGGAAATATCTAAAAACATGATAAGTCTGAAAATAATATTGTCATTCCATGCTAACAAGACTAGTCTATGAAACCTTTAGACATGAGTCTGACTGCAAAACTGTTTACCAGGATAAGCCCTGGCATACCTCTATTATAAAATATAATCATACATATAGACAAAATGACAACCCGGATGAAATGGGGCTCACCAAATAGCTTATACAGGTGAAGTCCTAGCGTGTAGCTCTTTCGTCTTGAAACTCAGCACCTGCACTGTGAAGTGCAACCCATGAAAAGGGACGTTAGTACATTTGAATTGTACTATATGTAAAGCAACTGAAAGAAAAAGAAGGCACATGATATAATAGGAACATGAAATTGAAACTGAACATGAACATGATCTAACATGAATAAAGCAACATGTATGAAATCTGTAAAACAATATATCTGTATATTTGTGGGGAGAGTAGTAGTATAACTTACAATATGAAATCACCACGTGAGTCTGTAGAGTTTGGTACCTGGCCCGACTAGCAAAGCGCTCCCACACCTTGTCGGGGTATGAGACATGAACATAACATAAAGTGATCCAATCAATAATTTGAAGGTATCGTCCTCTAGGCGGAGAGACCCTTATCCTATGATGGCATACGTAGTTTCAGGCGCTCTGAGCCTTATCGATAATATATGTAACTCCCAAAACATGTACTTGAAAACAATAGGCTTATAAGCCCATGAATTTCATGAAAATAACTTGTAAAACCTGGTTTGCAATTATAGTTTAAAATGTGAAAAGATATATCATATAACTTGCATAAATCATGAAAATCATGTATAATTTTATGAAAACTGGGTAATAATAATTATAACTTGTATTTAAGAACTCATGGGATTCAAAGTATGTGTTCACAAATTATAGACAAGTTCATGATAATTGTAATGACATATCATGAATACAATTGATGAATTCTAATATAGGCATGATGTATAATAATATTACATGTATTAGGGTTATCATGATAATGGACCAAAAACTCTAAATTTATGAAGAATTGGTGTTTCATGGAAGAACGTGGTGTGGGGAAGAACAGATATTCCCACACATGGATACAAGATCTGCATACATGTAATCGTTCCAAGCAACGAGCTATGTTGTTTTCTAACGAAGAATGCTCCAAACCCTACCTTTAATCACTTGCGAATGATTTCATTGTTAATCCTATATTTTAGTTAGAGGATAATGTTATAATCATAATTTAATGCTAGAATTACTAAGGAATTGTTAGGAGCGAGCTTACCTTGTTGTGGGAGGTCGAGAGGAGAGAAAAATGCTCTTGAGAGGGTTTTCTACGAGGTTGGACGAGTTTGGGAATGATTTTTTGAGTTAAGTGTTGAATTTGTAGAATGGGCATTTTGGACCCTGTCACTCGTTGGGCGAGTGATATGGCCTGTCATTAACTCGCTATGGCACTAGCTAGGCAAGTGTTATGGCATGTCCTTCACTTGCTTTGGCACTCGTTGGGCGAGTGCCCCTGCTCATTTCACACTTATTTTTTATGGTACCGATAGCATCTCAATAAAATGGTCATAACTCCTAGCACAAGTCTCCGTTGGAGCTCCACCATATATGGTTGGAAAGGTATTTCAAAGATTTACAACTTTATGTAGGAAGTTTTCCCGTATACTTTCCTGAAGTGATGCCTTATGCAAACTCACTTGAAAATATGGCTTGTATATGCTTTGCTCAAAGACTCTTCTTATAACTTGATTAGTTTTCAAAACACTTCCTAAAATATTTGTCTTGGTTCCGAGGATCTGCGGAAGGTCATATCTTCATGTGGGCATGTGGATGATGAGGTTTTCATTTTAATAGAAGAGAAGTTACATGACAGTGAAAAATCCCTCAAGCAGTCGCAGGACTACCTTTTAGAATTAAGGGCACAATGTACCAACTTCCATGGGATAATCCTCACCTCTCAGGGGGATCAAAATTGTGAGTTTATTTTAATTTTATGTTAATTTTGAAGGGAGGGTTTATTTACATCCTGCATAATGTTTGGGACCTTAATAATGAACTGACATGAGGGTCTGAATACTTAAGGTAATTACCTAGATATTTTCTTCTTGTCCGTCTATAAGTGCGGATATTTGGACTTCATATCCTGTTTGGCTTCCCATGTAGCATCCTTTACATTTTGGTTCCTTAGCAACTTCTTTAGTCCTCAACTTCCGAACTTGATGATCTTTCGCAGGATCCTGTGTGGTCTAATATATTTGGGACTAGCTTCTCTTTCTCCTCAAATCATATGACGCCTTTCATTAGCAAACTTTCTAGAAATACCCAATCGTTAACATAAAACTCTGAATCTCTACGCCGCACATTCGGATAGGAATCTTGTGACTTTAGCTCAAATGCTTATGAATTAATTTAACTTTTTCAACAGCCTAAGGGATCAAGTCTGGCTCTAGCAATTCTATTTTGCCAACTTCTTACAAACCAATAGGTGATCTACACCTTAATATTAGAATGATATCTATATTTAGAAACAACACAATCAGAAGCAAATGATCATCTCAATTACCTTTAAATTCTGGGACACATGTGTTCAACATATCTTCGAGTGTCTGTATACTGCGCTCTGCCTGACATCTCGATCTGATCCAATGGACATTGGAGCCCCATGGAATCTGGAACTTCTTGAATATATATAACTTGGCATAATCTTCTGCTGAATTGGCTTTCGCTTGCTACCAATTTGGACACTTGGCCACGAAATTGGCAACATTATTCTTCATGTCATTCCACCAATAAACCTTCTCAAGGTCATGATACATTCTCATAGAGCTTGGGTAGGTAGAATATTTGAAATTGTATGCCTCTACCATAATCCTCTCTTTGCATCTATCTACATTCGGAACACAAAATTTTCCTTTGTACTTTAGAGTACCATCATTTCTCCTTTGTTTTGAAGCCATGTATTTATGTCTATGAGTCATTTTCTTTAGCTGCAATAGATAGGGATCATGAAACTATTTTCCTCTTTTGCTCAACTACTAAAGAGGATTTGGCTCTGTTCTCTATAACAACTCTACCATCTTCAAGGTCCAAAAGTTGAACTCCTCGGTTTGCTAAACGATGGACTTCTTTCATCATAATTCTCTTATATTTCTCAATATGAGCTAAACTACTCATACTTGACTTATTTCTGAGATACCTCCTGAAATATCTATAGTACTATTTTGTGCTAAGTCTTTAACCAACACCCTGAATAATAGAGTCTTGTGCGATGGCATTAACTTTGTGACACATAACTGGACATGATCTTATAACTTTTCTATAATCACTTAAACAATAATAACTTATCTTGACACAAGTCGGTCGACAATCATTCTACTCACTTCGTGTTTCTTGTGCATACAAGGCACCTTCTTTATGGAGACTATCTCATTACGCCCTTATTACTAAACTGAGGTTCTTCATATCTCATGCTAACCCCTCGGGTTTTCAATTATTCAACTGTACTCATTGACAATTTACACATCTCTCTCTTGGACCAACTGTTAAGATCTTATATCTGGGGATCCTTCTCTCTCATTGGGATCCAACCAACTTTCCTCATCTTTTGCAACTCTGTACATTTTATTTCACTAACGGCTCATCTTTTGACGTACTTTTGAGAGATCTTCCTTACTAGGAAAATTGAATTACTTACATGGACAGGGAATTAAATTAATTACATGAGCTGAATTACTGGCATATTCTGTATTAAGGGTTTAACTTCACTCCTACTGCTAGTCATAGGGAAAAAAATCCTTTTTGATAACTCTAAAAGACTGTGCTTCTGTAGTTTGGTCTTTTACTGCCTAGTTGATTTCTTCTTCCACTGCCAAAATACTCCATGTTTATCTTAAACTCTTTGGGTTCTAACACGCATTCGGTGTATCCAAATTGCTACTCACTCACCAGTGTTAACCTAACTAAGGAAATCAAATCGTACTCTACTAGATTTGCTGAAATAGCTAATTCACTGTATCTACTCAAAACTTACTTATTATTCTCTACAACCACTAGCTAGCATCATGTTCTCTGCCTCTGTCCTGAATATTAAAGTGAAGTGTAAGAGTATTTCTAACTTCCATCACCATTCGACCCTATTCTGCAATCGTATACTATCTTTTCTGAGCTATAGACATGGATCCAACTTAGTGCAATTACATCTCTCTTAAATGAAAGATTCAAATATCTAACCCAAACTTTCTATACACTTTAAAGTCATGTCAAACTATACACATATGGGGTGAACACTTAATCACATAACCTTAGAGAGAAGTGTCACATCTTATCATCTTATAGTAATAACTACTTCTTGTAGTAACTTACTAATGTCATACTCTCTGGTTCTGATCTAAATAAACTTAAATAAGTTAAACTATCCCTAGAAATGCAATATCAACTGCTCATGGTTCTCCTGTCGTACACAATCTCTTTTTAGTCATGTGTATGGGTCATACGACAAAATATACATCTTTGAAAACTCGATACATTCTAGAATCACAAGTGATTTGCTCTTAGGTTAATATTTTGTTCAAAACTATTGTGGGCAGTTTATGCCTACTGCGGCTAGCTTCAAAACGTGTTACCCTGTAGGGTCTTATATCTGAACTATCATCCTCATACTTGTAGCTCCATGGTCCAGAAATCCAATTAAACTTATTCTGTAAGATCCAGAATATTCAAATATATTGATCATATAAAGCCCGGTATTACCAGAAAGGATAGTCGTGATGTCCCTTTATGGCCGGTGTTTTTAGTATGGAGCCGAAGGCGAGGGTTTCCAGCAGGCCCCCTTCTCTAGCTTTCCCTTGTTGTGACAAGGGGGTGAGGTAAGGAGTAGTATAAGAGTGGTTCGGTCATCGATAAGCCTCTCCTTATTCATTCTATAGGGCGGGGCTGCGAACCAACAATCCAGCAAAAGGGCTTTCAAGCTCATCTCCTTCCTTATAGTCAAGCAAGTGGCTCCCTGCGCCTCTCTTTCATTATAGTCAAGTGAGTTGCTTAGAGCTCCTCTCCAACCAGTCAAGTGGCTTTCAACTCCTTTATTAAACCTTCCCCTTTTAATAATATAATAAGAAGGTAAGCATCAAAGTCCAGAAAACCCAACCTATACAAAGAGCTCTTTTCAGCCCCTACTCCTAATAAGTGAAAGTTGATGGCACCCACCATATCTTGCTTCGGGGCCGATCTCTTGTATCGGAGCAAACAAATTCAATGATTTTCTATATTTTATTTATTTCTTTTTTCTTTATTGTTGACTTTTTTCCACCAGATTTGCCGCATGGATTGGATAGAGTCCTCATAGGGAGTATCTTTGATTGCTCAAGTTTCCCTCTAGGCGAAAGGACGAAATCCCAACGAAGGCCTATGCTACAGTAAGCAAAAAAGTAGGTTGAGGTTACAAAGTCACTTAGCCGTATACTATACAAAGGGAAAGGCGTCGGTATGGAGTCACGTCAGCTATGGATATAGACTAGGCTATAAGGAATGGAGTCTTAAACTATGGACCGAGACTACACTGAGTAACAAGGAAGCTTGACTGAGAAAAGAAGTCAAGGAATGAAGCTGCTTCTCTAATAGCCTCGGTATCTTGCAGATGTGGACGAGTTGCACGAAGAGGAGCGAATCGGTGACCCATTCAAAAGAAGTTGGCCACTTTGAATTTGATTATCCAATCAAGTGCGGAGGGTGTTGTGCTCCTCAAATTTATACTACCATGTACAAACTTGTCCTTCAAAGGATAGTATCACCTGATAAATTACTTCATGTGCCATTTGGGGAGTCTTGTGTCTTAACCTGGACATAAAACACGTGAAGTTTTTCCTATAGTCATCGTCACTTACACTTTCTTTTAGCACCCATAGGCATCACTATATACTCACAAGTCATAAGAATCTCGATACATTGAAAATTGGAAATGTGATAACTACATAACTGAACACTGGTGTACTGATTAACCATAATCCTGCTAACTGAAACACTGTATAACTGGTGACTGAGGTTAATTAATAGCCATAAATCATGATAACAACTTTTGCATTTTCTCTTAAGGGTTATACTCTAGTCTGTAGTAACTACGAATTTTGTTCCTCTTCCGATATTATCTCAGGTCTCATCTGTTACCAACATGTACTTTCTGATTATACCCCAATGGGTAGTCATCCTCACTTGGACCTTGAATTCATTCTCGTTGCTTACGCATTTGGTACGTTTGGAATCTGATAGAAAGAGATGTTACTTACTACTTTAAGCTTCATGGCACGAGTTAGAAAAGTTCTTGAAAGCATAACTCTAATTGCACGATCTAGAGTATGAAAGAAGTGAGACAATCCTAAATGTCTTGGTGGTCAACCATTTATTAAAGTGACCCCACTGGATATGGTTTCATAGACTCCCTAAGACACTTGAACTTAGATTTTGATACAAAGTTTTGTAACGCCTCAAACCATAAAAATAGAAAGATTGACACCCCGGATGAAATGGGGCTCACCAAATAGTTGATACAGGTGAAGTCCTAGCGTGTAGCTTCGTTCTCCTGAAACTCAGCACCTGCACTGTGAAGTGCAAGCCCCATGCAAAGGGACGTTAGTACATTTGAATTGTACTATATGTAAAGCAACTAAAAGAATAAGCAGGCACATGATATAATAGGAACATGAAATTGAAACTGAACATGAACATGATCTAACATGAATAAAGCAACATGTATGAAATATGTAAAACTATATATCTGTCCGGAGAGTAGTAGTATAAGTTACAACATGAAATCACCACGTGAGTATGTGGAGTCTGGTACCTGGCTCGACTAGCATAGCGCTCCCATACATTGTCGGGGTATGAGACATGAACATGACATAAAGTGATCCAATCAATAATTTGAAGGTATCGTCCTCTGGGCGGAGAGACCCTTATCCAATGCTGGAATACGTAGTTTCAGGCGCTCTGAGCTTTCTTGATAATATATGCAACTCCCAAAACATGTACTTGAAAAAAGTTGGCTTGTAAGCCCATGAATTTCATGAAAATAACTTGTAAAACCTGGTTTGCAATTATAGTTTAACATGTGAAAAGATATATCATATAACTTGCATAAAGCATGAAAAACATGTATAATTTTATAAAAACTGAGTAATAATAATTATAACTTGTATTTAAGAACTCATAGGATTCAAAGCATGCGTTCATAAATTACAGACAAGTTCATGACAATCGTAAAGACATATTATGAATACAATTGATAAATTATAATATAGGCATGATGTATAATAATATTACATGTATTAGGGTCATCATGATAATGGACCAAAAACTCTAAACTTATGAAAAATTGGTGTTTCATGGAAGAACGAGGTGTGGGGAAGAACGGATATTCCCACACATGGATATAAGATCTACATATATGTAATCGTTCCAAGCAACGAGCTATGTTATTTTCTAACGAAGAATGCTCCAAACCCTAGCTTGAATCACTTGCGAAAGATTTCGGTGTTAATCCTATGTTTTAGTTAGAGGATGATGTTATAATCATAATTTAATGCTAGAATTACTATGGAATTGTTAGGAGCGAGATTACCTTGTTATGGGAGGTCAAGAGGAGAGAAAACGCTCTTGATAGGGTTTTCTACGAGGTTGGACGAGTTGGGAAATGATTTTTTGAGTTAAGTGTTGAATTTGTAGAATGGGAATTTTGGACCCTGTCACTCGTTGGGCGAGTGATATGGTTTGTCATTGACTCTCTATGGAACTAGCTAGGAGAGTGTTATGGCATGTCCTTGACTCTCTATGGCACTCACTGGGAGAGTACCCCTGCTCATTTCACACCTAGTCAAAGTCGTACGTTTTTCGACGATACCTATTTTGTCTTAGTAAAATATCTGTAACACCTAGAACAAAGCTCTATTGGAGATCCACCATATATGATTGGAAAGGTATTTAAAATATCTATAACTTTAATAAGGAAGTTTTCCCAAATTACCTATATAATTACCCAAATACTTGTCTGAAGTGAGGCCTTATGCAAACTCACTTGAAAATATGACTCGTAGAGTAGCTTCTCAATATGCTTTTCTCAAAGATTCTTTTTATAACTTGATTAGTTTTCAAAATACTTCCTAAACTCTTTGTCTTGGTTACATTATGTTTGCATTGTATAGGTCAAACCTTAGTCTGAAGGTATGAGGTGTTACATGACCCAAATCACCACGTGAGTGTGTGGAGTCTAGTACCTGGCCCGCAAAGCGCTCTCATACCTTGTCGGGGTATGATACATGAACATGACATAAAGGGATCCAATCAATAATTTGAAGGTATCGTCCTTTGGGCGGAGAGACCTTATCCTACGCTGGCATACATAGTGTCATGCTCTCTGAGCCTTCTCGATAATCTATGCAACTCCCAAAATATGTACTTAAAAATAGTTGGCTTGTAAGCCCATGAATTTCATGAAAATAACTTGTAAACCCTGGTTTGCAATTATAGTTTAACATGTGAAAATATATATCATATAACTTGCATAAATCATGAAAAACATGTATAATATTATGAAAACTGAGTAATAATAATTATAACTTGTATTTAAGAACTAATGGGATTCAAAGCATGCGTTCATGAATTACGGACAAGTTCATGACAATCATAATGACCTATCATGAATACAATTGATAAATTATAATATAGACATGACGTATAATAATATTACATGTATAAGGGTTATCATGATAATGGAACAAAAACCCTAAACTTATGAAGAATTTGTGTTTCATGGAAGAACATGGCGTGGAAAAGAACATGGATATTCTTACACGTGGATAGAAGCTCTACATACCTGTAATCGTTCTTAGCAATGAACTATGTTATTTTCTGATGAAGAACTCTCCAAACTCTAGCTTGAATCACTTGCGAAGGATTTTGTTGTTAATCCTATGTTTTAGTTATAGGATAATGTTATAATCATAATTTAATGCTAGAATTACTAAGGAATTATTAGGAGCGAGCTTACCTTGTTGTGGGAGGTCGAAAAGAGAGAAAATTCTCTTGAGAGGATTTTCTACGAGGTTGGACAAGTTGGGGAATGATTTTTTGAGTTAAGTATTGAATTTGTAGAATGGGCATTTTGGACCATGTCACTCGTTGGGCGAGTGATATGGCCTGTCATTGACTCGCTATGGCATTATCTAGGAGAGTGTTATGGCATGTCCTTGACTCTCTATGGCACTCGCTGGGAGAGTACCCCTACTCATTTCACACCTAGTCAAAATCGTACGTTTTTCGACGGTACCGATAGTGTCTTAGTAAAATGTCCATAACGCCTAGAACAAAGCTTTGTTGGAGATCCACCATATATGGTTGGAAAGTTATTTCAAATATCTATAACTTTAATAAGTTTTCCAAAATTATCTATATAATTACCCGAATATTTGCCTGAAGTGAGGCCTTGTGCAAACTCACTTGAAAATATGACTCGTAGAGTAGCATCTGAATATGCTTTTCTCAAAGACTCTTTTTATAACTTGATTAGTTTTCAAAACACTTCCTAAACTGTTTTTCTTGGTTTCATTATGTTTGCATTGCATAGGTCAAACCTTAGCCTGAAGGTATGAGATGTTACATGACCCAAAGTTGACTTGTGCGTATATGGGTTCTTTTCTGAGTTTCGTCGCTTTCAGTATGTCCGGAGCGTCTCTTATGACTTAGTCGAGCCATTGATTCGCTTCCCGAGACCTTTGGATGTGTCTTTTGTCACTATTTGCTAAAATGTGAATTTTGAGTATTTTGGATGATTTAGTAGAAAAGTGAGTCTTAGCCTGGTCGTATGAGAAATTCGAGTGTGCGAGCAAGTTTGTAGTGTTGTTTAAACTTGGATAGCATGTTTGGTTTTTATTTTGGAGGTCTTAGGAGTTTTTCGAATGTTTGGTGGAAAGTTTGCAAATTATTATAGTTGTTGGTTTCTGGTGTGCCGCACCAGGGAATCAGTGGTCGCTTTTACAGAAGTTGGTCCGGAGATGTGAGCCTTGGGAATAAATGGAAAGTCCGCTTCTGTAGCATTTTTTTCGTAGAGGCGGATTCTTCGCTTTTGCATCCTTTGGGTACATTATGTTGGGTCGCTTCTGCGGCAGTTTTTCCATAGAAGCAAGACGCTTCAGCGAAGTTGATTTGCCGAAGCTCTATTTCAGACCTAGAATTAAAATCTTCCGCTCTCCTTGTATAGGTTGGGAAACACTCGCTTGATTGTAAGGAATGAGAGGTATCAGCTAAGTAGTAAGCCTCTTTGGGATAATTCTCAATATCTCTTCCTATCAAAATGAGATTAGGATTTTGAAATTACTTTTCTTATTTTATATTTTGAGACTTAAGCTTAGTGGAGAGGAGAAATTGGAGGATTTCATCACTATCCATCTTTGAGGGTAAGATTGTAAACTATTTCAATTAGTTATTCTTGTATGTATCATTAAATCTAGGTTTTATTCCTTGTTTTGGGAAGAATGGACCTGAGGTTAAGTTAGAGAATAAGAGGTCTAATATCATGAAATTGGAGGTTACGATTGAATCTTTATGTTATGATATTGTAGATATGAGTTATGTAATAATAGTATGACTATTACAATATTCAATTTATTGATTTGATTTCATGGATAATTGGGGGAAATTCTTGGGTTAGCCTAAATTGGAGATATTTTGTAATCAAGCAATTGAAGGCCTAAAAGTGATTAGATTCTTAATTAACATAAGGATGTGACTTATTAGATCACTATTATAATTTTAGAACACTAAAGTTCTGATTTTACCCTTGTGGGCCCCGAGTCAATTTGGGGTCGGGTATTCGGTTGCTTTAAAAGGCTATGCCTATGTATATGTATTAGAAGATCTTGTTAACGTAAAATCTATATGTTAGACTACGATCGTTCGGGGGCGCTTCGCAAAGGCAAGGCCTTGGCTGAGGATTAGAGGTTTGTGGCACCTATTTGGCTGTAAAGTAGGCTACGCTTTACTTTTATTAGAGTTCGATAGAAGCATTTAGTTGATATAAATATTGATGGGTATTAGGCATGTTGGGGTCCCACTTTAGTTGTTGTGATGAGCGCTTGGGTGGGCATCCGTGTTGACCTGTGTTGAGGGGTATTTTGGAGAATCATCCTTATGGATGGTTCCGACTGTTGTTATGTGAGCTTGTCGCCATTACGTGGGCTTATCGCCATTGATTGATACTTATTGTGTTTACTCATCACATATACCTTTTACTATGAAAGACTGATTATGTGTTGTTGATAATTCTGAGGCATGTGTTATTCATCTCTTGAAATTGATAGCATCTCATACACCATGACTACTTGCCTTATTATGATTGCATTAATACACTCATGATTATTATGATATTGAAATGGAGTTGTATGGAATGTTGTGGCTCCAATGAGATCGGAAAGAAAAGCTAATAATACTATTATGAGATAGCTTGGAAATACTGAGGTGATGATGATGATTTGATATGCCTCGACAATTGAGTCTTGGGCTCTAATCAGATTCAGATATTTTCAACTGGCTAGGGGCGGTATATGGACGTCGCGGGTTCCCCATGGATCACTTTTATATGGCGAAGCCATATAGAGTGTGTATATCAATTGTTGGAAAGGTACATTGCATTCATTCATTCATTTGTACACATTGTATTCATAAGAATTGTACTTGATTTGGAATTGTTATCATGATAAGGTTAATTCATATTGATTGAACTTCCATGATTTCTGAGTTGTTTAAGTGTTGAACCATCTATGTGATTGAAGGTGACTTACGTGATGTATCAGACTGTGTAGATTAGGATTATATGTGAGTCAACTTGGTATTTATGTATGTTACGTGTATTCCGTCGTTGTCGGCCTATGATGCTTACGGGGGTACGTTGTGTACTCATACTTAGGGATGACAACGGATAGGATCTGGACCGGATCCTACTAGATCCAGATCCAGATCCATTTCTCATACTTGTATCCAGATTCATCGGTTCCATAAAAATCAGATCTACCGGATCCACATGTAAAATTTTTTGCCTTGAATAATATTCCAGATCAAAATAATTGGAACACAGGACACCAGTCAAAATAATGCACTGAATCATATTTGTCACAAGTCACAACATGAACTGTAAAAAGATGGAGATAAATACATGCCCTTTCAAGCAAAGTTAAAGGACAACTTCTGAATAGAAGGTTCATTGAACTAGAAATAGAATGATGAAATTTCACGATTAACTGCTAAACATTAAGAAAAAAAAGATAGAAAGGACAAAAGAGAAAGAACTATAACTTGACATCTGTGAATTGAGAATATTAACAGTTTCCAGAGCATTCAGTTTGGGATTTCCAGTTTCTCGTTTCAAAATTGGCATTTCCAGTTTGGGATTTCCAGTTTTCAGTTCAACTTCCAATGCATTCAGTTTCCAGTGCATTCAGTTTGGGATTTCCAGTTTCTCATTTCCAGTAACTAGCAAACTGGAACTACAACAATGTTCTTTAAAATGCCATCAACATCTTCTATAACCTTCTGCCAAACTTCATAAACTAGTCTTCGAAATCACTAGTTTCAACGTCATCAACATCCTAAAATAACAAAGAAACAATCATATTAAAAAGAGATTACTAAAAAAATCATCTCAATAAATATTTATGATTAAATATATCATTTACCATATCAATATAGTCAACTACTTCCTCTTCTTCTTCAGAATCTTCAGTAACTATCGAACATGCATGTGTGCCCTCCAAAGTACCTTTATTTGAAAGAAATTGAAAAATAAATAGAAGGTTCATGTTGGGGAGGGGGGGGGGGAATTTGATATTAACGTATATGAGAATAATCAATACATAAATAATAGATACCTTTAATGTCTTCGATCATCCAGTTTTGCAAGCACATTAATTCCTCCACCGTTTTAGAGTGAATCCTAGAACGATGAGAACTAATCACCCTTCCACCCATGCTAAAGGCACTTTTCGAAGCCACAGAAGAGACGGGAATTGCAAGGATGTCCTTGGCAATTTTCTGTAAAGTAGGATACATTTGATCCCTTTTCCACCAATTAAGTACATCAAAATCATCATTCTCGGGTATAGGATCATCCTCCAAGTAATGCTCCACCTCACCCCTCACATTCATCTTTATTTTCTTTGTTCTTTTAGCTTGAGCATATTCATCCTCATCATTATCACAAGACTCTGAAATTCCTCGTTTGCCACTTGGAAAAGGTGCTTGGCTTTTATTTCCCTCACTTCTCATTTGATATTCAACCACAAGTTTATCAAGATTTTTTCTAACTTTTGCCACTTCATTATCAGTATCATCTTTGTACAATCTCTTAAAATAGTACTCCACATAATCCATTTTATTTCTTGGATCTAAAATTGAAGCAACCGCCAACATCTCATTAATATTATGTCAATATTTGTCAAACTTGTCAATCATATTTTTAGCCATCATTCTAATGGTCTCAACATCATTCTTCATCCAACGCCTCAAAGCAAGTCTTATCTCACACACTTTTTGAAAAAACAAATTAGAAGTAGGATAATTTCTACCGAAAAACACTCTAGTGACCTTGTAGAAAATTTTCAACTTCTCACAAACAAGTTTTGCCATCATCCAATCATTCTCACTAGGAATAACTAACTTGAGCTTCTTATTCATACGTTTTAACTTAGCAAATACATCTTGAAAAGGCAAAGCAGTATTAAGCATCAAGTAAGTAGAATTCCACCTAGTTTTGACATCAAGAACCACTCTTTTAGGTTTAGAAATATTCAAAAGCCGACAAGCCTCCTCAAATTTTTCAACCCTTTTAGGAGTAGACATCCAAAATAAAATGCAATCTCGAACTTTTTCAATTGCGGGATCAATTACTTCTAAACCATCTTTCACAATCAAGTTTTGAATATGAGCACTACACCTCATATGCAAAAACTCCCCACCTAATATTAGATACCTACTTTCCAATTTCTCCAATAAAACATTCATCATTGCATCATTAATGGTACAATTATCAACTACAACCGATGAAATTTTGTTTTCTAAAGAATATTGAGACAAACAATCCATAAATATCTTTGCAATAACCCCCTTTGTATGTGGACATGGCACAAAACAAAACCTAAATAAAAAATACATTAAACACATACAATAAACCTAAAAAATCAGCATTTATAAATAAGAATAAGCTCATTATCTCAAGGTTCGATTGCGTAAAACTCATTGTTGATCAATGAAGTGCGATGTCACGGCCATGTAGCCCCTTTTTTGTTGGAAGTCGTCCACATGTCGGTAGTTATTGCAATTCTACCCTCATTATGCTCCAACAGAGCTTTAAGAGAACCCTTATCTTCATTGAACTTTTTCAAAATGTAACTCTTCAAAGTGTTCCTCGAAATCATCTTGAAATGAGTATTTAGACTCCTCACGAACCTTTTAAAACCTACATGATCTACAATGGATAAAGGATACTCATGAATCACCACCATACCAATCAATTCTCTCATTGAAAAGTCTGGATCAAATTCATTTTCCTTTCCCTTTTCTTTAAGTTCTAAAGTAGTAGACCCATCGGCTTCCGTTTTAACCTTCAATTGTGTTTGACCACTAACTCCAATCCGCAAATGCTTTTCCGGACATGTCTTCTTAGAATGTTTAAGAAGATGTGAGGTTCCATTCGCACCATTATAAGAGAGTAAAGATGTACAATATTTACACTTTGCTCTTGTAATACCTTTCACTACGACCCTATCAAAAGATTCACATGCCTCGGAAGTGAGTTTCTTGCTTGTTAGTTTACTTGATTGACTTTTTTCTTTTACTCCAACCTCAATAAGACCTTCTGAATCCATTTCTAAATCATCCACTCCACAAAGCAAAGGAACTGGAGGTGGGCTAAAAGAAGCAGCATGACTTTTATTAGTAGCATTTGCATTATTGTTAGATTGTTCACTATCCATTTCCTACAAGAAAATATTTGAATACATTACTTAACCACATAACAGAGAAGTATCATGCACATTTTAGTCCAATTAACATATTTAAATCCCAATACTGTAAAAAAAACCAGTGCATTGTATATAACAGAGAAGTATCATGCACATAACAGAGAAGTATCATAACAGAGAAGTATCATGTAAAAAATGCATTGTATATATACTCTTAACCGTATCTCATCTAACACTACTACTAAATTGAAGCACCTAGCTCTCCAAAAAACCAGTGCCACTGCCACCATTACCTTCGATTCCCATACTCTCCATCATTTTTCCTAAAGAACAATAATACACACACACACACTATCTTTCCTTCATCATAAATTTCACACACCCTATATATAAATGACTGTTAATAAATCTTTCAAAATCCCAAAACATCAAATATTATATAAATGACTGTTAATATATCTTTCAAAATTCCAAAACATCAAATATTATATAAATGAAAAAATAGAACCAACAAAAAGAAGAACTAACAGAAGTTAACAGGGCCAAAAAAAATCAAACTCACCGTTTAATATGGAAGAAAGTATTGAATCTGATTTGTCTTACTACCTTGGAATCGGAAGGGGTGGACATGGACTGACGTCGTATGAGTAGGGATGGCAAGTAGAGAAGATGGCTAGGGACTAGGATTTTGGTCTTTGGCTCTTTGCCCCTTTCGTATGGTATGAATGAGTAATGACTGAGGAGTGAGGAGACTTTGAGGCTTTGACCCTTAGGCATTTACCCTTTCGTTGGCTTAACACGCATGGGCTGGGCTTCGGTCCTTTATGGACTTGGGCTTGGCCGAGAAAATTAAAGAGATAGATGTATAAATGTATAATCTATTTAATAAAAAAATAGATCCACGGGTCAGATCTGGACCGGATACGGATTTCAAATACAAGATCCATATCCAGATCCGATCCGTCAAAAATGGATCCGAATCCGATCTGAATCCGTCCGGTCCAAATTTTGAAGATCCATATCCTATAAAACGGATCTGGATCCACCGGATCCAGGATCCACTGCCATTTCTACTCATACTACACTTGCTGTATTTTTGTTGGATGCAGATACAACGAAGTCGATCAGTACGGACCACGTGGCTAAGTTCAGGCTTGATAGATTCGAGTGTTCGTGGTGAGACTACACATCATCAGCATGCCCTGGATGCTTCCTCTGTATTTTCTATCTTCATTTGTGTTTGTGAGACAAATTCAGACTTATTTAGATATTCTTTTTATTCCGCTTTAGTGCTCTTGTACTGACTGACTAGATCTTTGGAAGAAATATAATAATTAGATATTCGGTATTTTGGTTACTTTATTTATATTATGGCAAGACAGTTTAATTAACTATTTCTTCTATTTCCGCTTATTATATTATTTATGTTATTGAATTTGGGGAGTGGTTCGCTTACCGGTGGAAAAAGTGTAGGTGCCACCACGACGCCTGAAGGGGATCGTGACAGAGCAAATATTTTGAATTTTCAGATCGGATTGTATGCCTTATTAAGATACTTATAGCGCGACGGTTGCAACACGCCAACTTCCCACCACCTAGTTCATAATTTTCATCAACCAATGTATAATAAAGTTCATTAAACAAAATCATCAATAATATAAATTGCAATCATCGACAAAGTAAACTAAAATTCGAAGCAAATGTCTAATAATCTAAAATGAAAGTGTGACCTTTTATATGTATCCATATAGGTCTGATTAGTCTAAAATTGTACCAACCTATATCTGAATCGTATATCCAAAATTTTAAATAAACATAACGCATATCCAAACCACATACCCCAAATCTGAAATCCGACCATCTGAATTGCGTAAATCGGTTCGGATTCTCAAATATATCCGAACTGTACACAACCCTACTATAACTATTTAGGATACTTTTTATAAAATATCCAGTAACTATGTGCCTTGTATATTTATTAATATCCAATTCACATGTTATATACCTTAATAGTATACAACAATATGATTCTACTTTTCTTACTAGTATATCTTTCGTGTATATAATTCAAAAATAATTATACGTTATTTGGTATCAAATATATATATATAGCTCCTCTATAGAAATTTTCCTTTAGGTTAGAATCAAAATTCCTAAATACCCCCTCAAATACCCATATGATTCAGTTCATATGACTCATATCATATGACCCAATATAGCCCAGAAATTCCCAAGGTTTATCTCCTTGATAATATATTTTGTAAATTCCAATTTTAAATGAATATGATTATGGACGGTACTACCTCCTAATTTTTTAAATACTTCATGCTTTTAAATTCCTTAAATTTCTGCATTAAATACTTGGTCGGTTCAACCGCCTATTTGATTTAAATTCCTGCAGAACCTTTGATTTATGGTTTCCATAACTGGAACCTCAAATTGTAAGTTAGTCTTTATTTACTTTCTGCATATTTCAATTATCCTTTAATTTTTCAATACCTTATATCCCGATTCCTTCAGAGCCATAAAGGGTAGAGATAAAGAAAATAGTGTCCAGATCAGATGAGATTCTATTTTTGAGGTTCGGGATCTTCTGAAGTTAGGGTGGTCCGGGGTTGGTAAGTCCTCAACGAACGCAGTCAGTTATACCCAAGGAAAGAACTTTAGGAAGCAACCGGGTGCTCTGTGGGAGTCCCATAACATGGATCCGTTTCTCAACAGATCTACTTCGCGTGATTTTGGTTCATCTTCTTCCATGGATTCAAAGAAGATAATAAATACCGAAGAAATTTTGATACAAGATTTTGAAAAATCTATCGATAATTGGGAAATACCGAGAGTAAATCGAGACCAGATTTACAGAAATTCCAAGTACCAGTTATTCAAAACCAATTTCACAATCAAAACGGAGGAAAGCGATATCCAATTATCTCAACCTTTTGAAACAATCCAATTACTTTCTCAAAGTTCCTTGAAAAGACACCGAGAAATAAATTACAAATACATCCATATTGGATTAGTCCAAGTAGGGATAAAACCCCTCACGAAGGAAGGATTAAACACCTCAATCCTTGCTATCTTACGTGATGCCAGATTCACAAATTTTGAAGATTCCCTATTGAGTTCTGTTGAGTCTAGTCTCTGTACAGGACCAATATCTTTTGATTGTTGCCCAAATTTCTCAATTTCTTTAAACGACAAAAATATCCAAAAATCTCTTGTCTTACAAATCAAGACACACACAAATACCAAATGCTTGAAGGATCGATTCCCGTGGCTATAATTTACCGAATCCATTACAAAGCTATGACTTCAGCTTTTGCTACAAAAGTCAGATACCACAGTAAGAAAGGCGAAACCCTTCTTTTACAAACAGATCTTTCTAGATCTAACACCGTTATACCGAGACCTATTAGGTGGAAGGATATTTCCTTACCAGACGAATGGATCTTAGAAGGTGTTATCAAACCTGAACCTCTTGAGACTTTCCAACCAAATACTCGTCTCAGAGAAATAACCCAATACCAGGATGATAGAGTCAGTCTATCGTTCCATAGAAAATCTACGAGTAGTAGATACGATGATTCCAGTTCCGTAGAAACTCTTGACTTAGAAAGAGTTTCACAAATTTCTTCAGTCATAAATACTCCTTACAAAGCAAAACCCAGACGTTCTACGTCTGATATACCCAATCTACGAAACGTAGACTACTCCAACGAAATACCGAGACTCGTTTATGAAAATTTCACTGTTAGAGAAAATATATAGGACCAGGAACCTACTAGTCCAATTTTTTCCTCAATTACAGAAAATATAGTAAACGAACTTGGTGTTTTACAAAAGGATTTCAAAGTTGATAAAAAATTCCTACAAAAAGATTTCTATGAAAAATACAACCTAGAAAAAAGAGTTTGGTTTCTCAAAACCTTTTTAAATACTAGGATAAAAATACAAGAAGAATTTTATAAATTTGTTAATCAACATAGGTTAAACATCCTATTCTTTGACTGGTTTGAAATTTACTCCTCCGAAAATTCCATTGATTACCTCTTTTCTAAAACGGTAAATCTCGTTACGACTAGGAACAAAACACCGGAGTGGAAAACCCTAGATGATTCTAGGAAAGTCTAGTCCAATCACCCTCCTTTACAAGGCATCAAGCTTAGTACTCATGGCTTCCCTGTAGACGCGATTCCTCTTAAGAATCCTGCAGAGGATGAAAAAAAAAATACCAAGAATATCTTCGCTCAAAACAATTTCACCAATATCAGTTTAAACACCCTAGAAAAATAACTCGATAGGGTAGAAAACATATAAAAACCAACCATTTAGTCACCATAGATTCTACAGGTACGACTAAGGATATGAAACCGAAAAGCCAAAAACCTATCTTTAAACCCTTTCAGGTGTCCAAAGATGGCGTCAAGAATATCCAGGAAAACAAGTCTGAATTTATTCAGGCTATCTAGGATCAATTGAGTAGAATTGGGACATCCAACAGTTCTAACACGGAACACGTTGTTTCAGATACTCCACAATCCTCCAATAAAATCACTGCTCTAACACACGACTCCGGCGACAATGATACTCCAAAATAATTTCAAAACAAAAAAACCTTTTGTTAACCATATGGATTGACAACGACCAATACAACAGGTACAACAACAACAATTACAAATTATTTCTGCTCCTGACCTAGGAATAGTAAAACCCCTAGCTCAATCTTGTTTCAATGCCTCTTCCATTTATGATTGGAACATAGATGGGATGACCGGATATAATATTCTCAGTTTTCTTCAATAAATGACCATGGCTGCAAATGCCTACAAAACCCAAAATGGTACGCAAGATAAGACCATTACAGAACTGCTCATCGCAGGATTCTCTGGTCAATTGAAAGGTTGGTGGGATAATTATCTCACTGATCAACAAAAGAAAGATATCCTCAATTCCATCAAAACTGATGAAGAATGATTACCAATCATTGATGAACAAGGTGAACCCCTACAAGATGCCGTAGCAACCTTGATTCTCACAATCTCTTTAAATTTTATAGGAGATTTTTCACATTTGAAAGACAAAAACGCCGAATTACTTTCAAACCTCAAATGCAAGAAACTCAGTGACTTCCAATGGTACAAAAATACTTTCTTAACCAGAGTTATGCTCAGGGAAGATTCCAACCAGCCATTTTGGAAAGAGAAATTTCTGACCGGATTACCTACCCTTTTAGGAGAAAAGGTTAGGAACAAAATCAAAGAAAATTGTGGTAAACAGATTATACCCTACAGTGAGTTTACATACGGACAACTTGTCAGTATAACTCAACAGGAAGTCTAAAGATCTGTCAAGACCTAAAATTATAGAAACACCTCAAACTGGAGCTAAAGAGAACTAAGTGCTAACTTGGAACCTTTTGCAAACAGTTTGATACGAATTTCTCAAAATCCTCTTCTAGTTGTACATGAAACTGTAGCAAGACTCACAAATCCCTTAAGAGTACTTCAAGAGGTTACAAAAAGAGAGATTTCAGCAAAACCAATGAAGAGTATTACAAAAACCCTACAAAAATACTCATCGTTTCAAAAGACCAAATACCAAAAGAGCTGATTCCAAATACAAGGACCTTACGTGTTACAAATGTCACAAAAAAGGTCATACATCGAAATACTGCAAAATGAATACAAAATTACAAGAATTGAAGCTCGACGATGACGTCACCCAAAAAATCTCCAATATTCTAATTGATTCCTCCGATTCAAATGTCGAATTAGAACCCGACTACTTTTCTCTATCTTCTGAAGACAACAAAGCCCTTCAAATTGATGAATTGCTTACAACCAGTTCTTCTGAATATTTCGATAAGGGTAAGGGAAAACTTGTTTGTGTTTTAACCAAGGATCAAGAATTCATGTTAGAAATGGTTCAACACATAGATGTCGAACACCAAAAAGATTATTTGAATAAACTCCTCAAATCTTTTACTGACGAGAAAAAAGATTTCAAAAATTCGATTTTGCCAAACACCTCCAGAAATACCTATGATTTGACAAAAATCCTGGAAAAGGATAAAAGGATGAAAAAATCCAAAGAAACCCCAGTTCTAGAACTCTAGAAGGAGGTGAAACAAATCAAAGTAGAGATCAAGGTTGTACGAGAAAAACAAGAACAAGTCTCTCTTCTACTGAAAACAATTCTTTCAAAAACCTAGGATAATTCTGAATCCAGTTCTGAGTCAGACAACTCCGACTCTGAAAATCCAGAAGAACCTCCTGACAATCCTTTTCTGGAAGAGGTCCCACAGGAATTCCTTGCTGTCTTAAGACAGGTCACGTCCAAGAAATACCTTGTTCAAATAACCCTTAAATTCTCAGGCAATTTTAGAATTACTACTATTGCTCTTTTTGACACCAGTGCTGACCTGAATTGCATAAAAACAGGTCTAATCCTAATAATTTTCATGAAAATACACAGGAAACTCTAGCCGCGACTAATAACACGAAGCTAGAAATCAATTCCCAAACAAATGCGTCCGTTATTATTAATGGAGTTTCTATAGCGACATCATTTGTCTTAGTAAAAGACATTCACAACTCCGTTATCTTAGGAACACCATTTATAAATCTTATCACTCCTTATAAGGTAGATAATGATTTCATCTCTTTTGATTCCAATAATAAGAGTTTAAAATTCCCTTTTCTAACAAAACCGAAAACTAGCGACCTCGATCTGATTAAAACTTATTCTTGTCATCTAGGTGAATTAAGAAATAGTTTTTTAGATCAGAATTCCGAGTCCCCTAGAAACTGTGATACCCGTCCCATAAAATTAATTGATTCATTTGCATACAAAAATTTTTGTAAACATAATTTACAATTTTCAAAAATTGCATCAAAAAATAATTCTGCAAATTTATTTCTGACAATTTTTACTTTAAAAATCTTTTAACCAGTGATTTACTCAAAAACAGGAGAAAAACCCCAGGTTTCCAAAACCAGTTACAACACAGAATTACCCTATCATTATCCCTATAAAAATCCACAGATTTCCAATACCAGTTACAACACATAAATGTCCTATCACTGTCCTTTGCCCCAATGTCCGGGTTACAGAGAAAAAATATCCAAAAAGGACATGAGAGAATCCTGACAATACTGTTACCATGCAATGTGTGGAGTCTTGCTCCAAAACAGAAAAGAAGAGATACCTCCACCAATAAATACACTTGTTGTTGCACCACAACAACAAATAAATTCCATGGCCCCCAAAAAATTCACAAAAGAAGAAAAAGAAAAACTCCCTGCCAAATCTCCCACTGAAAAACCCCTGTCGTGGTATGATGCAGTAATGAAAGAAGAAAATGAAAATATCGTAGTATCTGTGCAAAAAACACCAGCACGAGAGATAACTGCCGAAAATCTTCTGCAACTCCTGTCGAAATCCCCAGAATTACAACAGGCATTGATACAACTTCAAAATCCTAAACAAGAAGTTGCTCAAAGCTCAGGAGAGGAAAAAACCTCTCAAAATTTTACAAAAATCGAGAAAGGAGAATCTTCAAAAACCCTTTCTCAAAAACAATTTTCAAAACTACAACTCGAGAAAGAAGATTCTTTAAAAACTCTTTCTCAAAAACAATTTTCAAAAAACCAACTTGTGGTACCACAAGTCCCCAAAAAACCTGCTCCTAAATACTTCATAAAACCGTTTTTTCAAAATATTACTACTCTTGAAAAAGGATTTTTTAATAAAGACCCCTTTTTAGCACTACAAAATTATTTTGGACAAAAATGATTTTATAAATCATGGGATATTTTAAAAACCCCATATTTTTATCAAGTTATCCTTGAAATATCAGGATCAGCGACCATTAAAATTAATTTTCACAAAAATAACCCGGATCCCTCTTATTCAATTTGCAAAATACTTAGCGAAATTGCTCCTATTGATTGGGGGAATGACCTGTCACAACTCCTAAATTTCCCAGATACCCACAAAAATGAACCATTTTTGATATTCCTTTTAATTACTGGGATTACCAACAAGCTTGGTTCAATTCTTTCTTTATTCAAAATACCAGTCAAAGCCACACTTGGCTTTTCCATTTTGATACCTCGTGTGATCCATCACAATTTCCAACATGGTGGAATTCATGGTGGGATCAATTCAGATCCACCCTAGACATACAAAAACCAGAAGTCACTAAATCTTTCAGCCTCTTCAAATCCCAGTTCAAACCCTCTGAGGAAGAAAAAAGATTTGTGCCCCTACACCTTTTTCGCACAAAATTCCACTTGTCATGGGTATTTACATGGTTCATAGATTATTCGGATGATAAAATACCAATAATCCGAAGAAGATTCAAAATCAGATGGTGGGACAGCTTTAAAATACCAAAAAGTCTCGCACCACAAAAAGTCTAGGAATGGTTAAATGCCCAGAAATCCATTCCAGTACAGGCGCCTCTACAAACACCACTGGCACCACTACAAACAAAGGAGCACATCCAGTTCCTGTCACAGAAATCCCAGATGGCCTCAATGCTTGCCGCGGCCAAAAATCCAGAAGAAATGCAAGCCATAATTCTGAAATTTGCACCGTCTTCATCAAAACAAGGCTCTTCGTCAGAGGAAGAAGAACCAGAGATTAATACTGAAGACAGTCCGGTTTTTGGCAATAGTGGATTCTAAAGAAAGTTGCCAAAAGAATTCAAAATACCCGGAGTAGAGTTCAAACAAAATTATGATAAAAGAAAGTGCTTGAAAAAGCTACTTTCAAAAAAGCAAAAAAGCAAAAGCACAAGATTCCAACAATAATTCAAGAAAATGCCAAAAGGATGAATAGTCATTCTCCACTCGGATGAATAGCTAGATTCCTTTTTAATTACCAAAATATCATGTAAAACTCCTATAAAAGGAGACTCTCTCTCCCTTAGTTAGACAAACTTTTCTTTTCTAAGTTTCTCTTTCTAAACTTCAGATTTAGAGAGAAGTGAGAGCTCCTCTATAGAAATTCCCCTTTAGATTAGAATCAAAATTCCTAAATACCCCCTCAAATACCCATATGATTCAGTTCATATGATTCATATCATATAACTCATATCATATGATCCAATATAGCCCAGAAATTCTCAAGGTTTATCTCCTTGATAATATATTTTGTAAATTCCAATTTTAAATTAATATGATTATGGACAGTACAACCTCTTAATCTTTTAAATACTTCATGCTTTTAAATTTCTAAAATTTCTGCATTAAATACTTGGTCAGTTCAACCGCCTATATATATATATTAGCTATTATTTTGGTGGACAGCTATGTTACTCATTTTCTAATAGACATATTTTGTAAATGGGTAAAGGCGGATAACATTTTTACTCCGCCTGAGTAATCATATAAACAGTAAAAGTCCCTAAAATTTAATTATTTAATTTGTGCTTCATCTCCGCAAAATAAAGTTGGATTAGACAAGAGATAGGATTATATTGAGATAATTGCTGCCTAATAAGAACAAAAACAGCTTCTAGAAAAAGAAATGTTCTTTTTTAAACAACTTTAGAATTGTTCCTTGACGTGACTTCTTGCCCGCCCACCACGCCCAATATATATTATGTATTTGTTTATACACAATTTTAGAAAATGTAATCCGTAAAATAAGTTATTTTTGGCAACCAAATACCAAAAGTATTTTTCATTAAAAGGGGAAAACGATTTTCTTAGCTTATGTTTTTCGCCAATTGTCCATTTGAAATAGTTTCTAAATTTCAGAAAGTGTTAAGATGGTTATTCTGGTCCAGAAAATATATTCGTTCATACCAAACACATCCTAAGTGGTAACGCGAGTATCTTTGTAAGATCATTTTCTTCTATTAAAATTGTAAATCCGCATAGGATATCATTTCATGGCTAAATCCAGATTTCTACCTTTTATGACTTCATAATATGGAACAAAACTGTAGTAATAAGGATTAAGGCAAGCAATAACAGTAAAGGGCAGTCCGGTGCACTAAGCTCCCGCTATGCGCGAGGTCCGGAGAAGGGACGGACCACAAGGGTCTATTGTACGCAGCCTTACCTTGCATTTCTGCAAGAGGCTGTTTCCACGGCTTGAACCCGTGACCTCCAGGTCACATGACAGCAACTTTACCGGTTACTTCAATGCAAGCAATAACAGTAGACACAATAAATCATGTACATGTTTCCCTATGAATTGCAAACTACTTTGTATGACATTCCTGATTAAGCACAAAAAGCAAACCACTATTCAGATACCATATGCATTTGTTACCTGCTTCCTTTTCACCTTTTAGGAGCAGGCTTCGCAAATGAAAAGTCATCTTCATTCCCGGAGGATTCTCCATTTTGAGGAACATGCACTTGAAGTTCAGTATCATCATCAGTAACTTGTGTAGTTGACCTGTCCTCTGCACGGATTATCGGTGTAGTTGGATCGTTATCGAGGTCAGATGCTTCTAGATCATCATAGCCGTTGGAACGTGTTGAGTGACCGGTAGTTTTAAACCGATGAAGTGTACGACCAATCGAGTGTAGAGGTGAGCCTACAGAGGACCTCGGACTTCCACCGCCTAGTGTTCGTGGGGATTTGTCTCCCTTAGTTCCCTGCTTCTTCTTAACGGCCATATGCCACTTCTTCAATGCCTTTGAGGTTTGTTCATCAAAAATGGATTTCTTCATATTGGAACCCATCTACATGATCCCATCATGACACGTTACCATTAGGCCTATTTCCCATGTAAAATAAAACAAGCTATGGCTAAAACTCTAAAAAGCAGTGGCAAAGCCCGGATTTCCAGTAAGAGGATTCAAAATATAAAGAAATAAACCCACAAAGAAACTAAGGGATTCAACATCTATTATATATAGATAAAAAAATAATTTAGACCATGTATACTACATACCCAGTGTGATCCCACAAGGCGGATCTGGGAGGGTGGGGTCTACGCAGACCTTACCCCTACCTTGTGAGAGTTAAGAGTATATTCAATGTAATTTTGACCATGTATATTCAATGTAATTCTCAAGCTAAAAAGTCCATAGTCCCCTACCTTGTGAGAGTTAAGAGTATCTTCAATGTAATTTTGACCATGTATTTTCAATGTAATTCTCAAGCTAAAAAGTCCATGTATAATACTGTTTTATATAACATTGAACTGTGATTAACCTAAATGGAGCAACATGAACCGTGTGGATTTATATAGCCGATCCCAACTTGCTTGGGATTAAGACATAGTAGTTTTTGTTTAAGACGGTGTAGTTTTTGTCATTGTTGTACGAAGAAATTCATGTAGTTTCCTACGTTCATCCTGCTAAAAGACTGCAATATATTTGCCTGTGCACTAGCAAAGTGCTTGGCCATAGCAAACTGGTATGGAAAGAACCTACATACATTTATGCTTGCAATTTGGGGGTGGGTGGGGAGAAGAGACAACTACGACACATGGGAACCTCCAATAAGTATTTGGTAAAAGTACCTGAGTTATAAGGGCATAGAGTGGAAGAGTGATATAACTGCACAAGAATAAAACTCCCACCCTGTAATGGGACAGCAAAGTAGATTTAGTACGAGTAAGCTTTATTTTGTTGCTTTGAAATAATATATATATATATATATATAAAATCCATCCAATAAAGTGACTTTTTGTTGCAAGTAACATACCCCAAAGCAATCTTCACAATGACAAAACCAAACTTATCATGGAAGCAAGATTTTAGCCCATACTCGTACTGCAAAATAAGTAATCAATAGTTTCATGGTTCAAAGAACTGAATACCTTGGGAAGTTTGATACAAGGGGAAGAAACATTACCCATATCCACAAAAAATATGTTATCTGGAACGCATTCTGTCAAGTTGAAATGATAGTTTAGCATTCGACACATAAAATTCAAAAATTTTGTAAGCTATGGCAGTAAATAGATGGAGACGAGAATTGCAAGAAGTAGATGGAGATTCAGATAAAGCAAACTATTATAATCCAAACCCATGCACCATTTCCCCTCATTTTCATTTTCAATACATAATTCCTCAATATACAATGCAACCAGAAGCATACAAGAATCAACATTTACTTTGCAGTGTTAACCACACATTTATCTCTCACAAGTCATTCACAGAAACAGACTAAAGATAATCATCATCTTTCTTTGACAAATTTCTTGCTTTTGCTTTTTATTCCATTTAAAGGCTGTGATGAGGTTTAAGCAAATCTGAAAGTAATGCTCTTTAAAGTGGCTTGAATAACATATTCACATGTAAGCTCAGACAACTTCTAGCAATTCAATTGATCATGGCACTATGGACCAGCAAAGTTGAACGTGAGACATTCCAGTCGTCTAATTTTCTAATACTAGCTTATGATAGATATCTGAGTGGGACGTGTAAGTACCTGAAATAAGGCAAAATGGATGAGGTGAAGAACCAACTGAGGTCGTCCAAACCAAAAATATTTGTCTGAGCCTTGTACGAGAGGGATGCCTTGGACTACTGCATGTCTCTCAGAGATGTCAAGAGCCATTCTTGTCAACACCGCCTGAAGCTTTGTTCCAACAGCTAAAATGATCTGATAAAATTAATTAGTATCAGATTTCCCTTCAATGAAATCATGAAGGTGGACAAAAGGCAGAAGAAACCTTACAATCAAAGGAATTAAGGATACCCAGAACAATGCATGCCACCCTGAAATGTAACCAAATGTTTCAGAGATATATTTCTTTTGGAAGTAAAATGGAAGTGAAAGAATTGGCCAAATATATTCCATCACAGTATAGACTTACCACTAACATTTAGGAGCAAGAAAACCACAAACGATCCCCATAAAACTGGACTGCCAGAAGCAAAAATTAAGTCAGTCGACATGATATATGTTGCACCAGTACACATGTACAGTACTTGTTTGTTAGGAAAAATTGAGATAAAGAAAATAACACATCTCTCTACCTGACACCAACAACTACCTTGAAGTCATCCTCTAATGACCTTTTGATATACTTTTGGAAGTTAAATTTACTTCCAGGAGCCAAATGAACCTGTACATGAAGCATTATCTATAACTTCTATGGAAAACAGAGAAGAAAAAAAATTAAGAACTAGACATAGTTTCAGAACCAAGCAGAAAAGGAAACTCACACTGATAAAACCATTGCGGAGGGTCAAGTAATCTGACCTATTCACGGACCTGAAAAATTGTCTGAAGAAACATCCCTGGAAGAATAAGATTGCACCATTCAATGACCTTTACTATTCTTTTCGATGTGCTGACGAACGACACAATTGTTATAGAGAATGAGAATAATAATATCTAATATCAGTATCTTACAATGTAAAAGAAGATTGGAATGTTGGTCCAGAAACTAGTATGTGCTCTGACAAATGATGTCTCGTGAGTAAGCCTAAACCTTGAAGGATCTAAAAGTTACATGTAAGATATTGTCAATTCCCAATGCAAAGAAATGAGGACAATGAACATAGTTTACAAGTAAATCAGAAAATTCCACCATTTGTACAACATACTATGACATACCATTTGAAAACTCATAGTTATGGGTTGAGGTCTCTTGTTCCCATCCTTTCCAGCCACGAATCTGAAGAACATGCTTTTAAGCATTAGACATTCTAGAATCTAAAATGGAGTAATAAATATCAAGAAAGTGTGGAATGTAATGCTGGAGTTTTTCTTGGTATTCCAAAAAGTGCCACACAAATGGCACAGCAGTTCAAAGTAGAATGCAGGAACTAATGAAAAGTATACTTTGAATTACCTTAAGTTTTCCCAGCCACATAGTAATAGCACTGTATATCACATGAAGGACCGCCAAAAAGAATATAAGGATGTGTATTTGATGCAGTGCGTCAATAGAAATGAGATGGCGTCCCTGTTAGGTTACTCCAATTAGTTTAATAAAGACAGCCCAGCATGCTGTAATTTAGTAAATTTAGAGCAAGTACTACACAAAGATCCAAACCACAAAGGTAATTATTTAGTACTTGAGCTAACTGTAACCGAAGCTAATTATATGGAATGTATCCTTTTTTTCATAAAATGGCATTTTCAATCAGTAAGTAAGAAATTTAATTAATCATAGCACCAACCCAGCATTAAGATAATCCGTTGTTATTGAAATGTCAATCAGCTTATGTTGCAAACATCATAAAGGTTTGTGCATAATATATGATTGTCTCAGTTAAAAAAAAACACAATTAGTCTGTCACCTGATTAATTCAAGAAAAGGGTAATTGACTACAAGAAGCTAAACTCCTGCAATTTCTTTTTTTTCCATCCCACTTATTAATACAATTAAAATTACGATTATCAAGATCCATATACAAATTTATGACTTACATCCTTGCATTTACGCTCCGCCCCTGCCAACATCCTGCGCTCATACCATAAAAGCCTCCGGCGATGTTCCTCGTTTTTATCATCTTTGTCAGCAGCAGGGCAGGGCAGCATTGTATCAGCAACACTTGGTGGGATACAGATTCCAGCAATATAATACTGGCTGAAAACAAGGGTTAATGAGATAAAACCAAGAACCATCAACTCTGCAACAATTAGAGAGAAGGAGCCATTAATTAATACAGAAAACAAGACTATATTCCCTGGGTAAAATGATACGAAGTTGAGAGCGCGAGAGTTTTTACCAGCCTTAATCTTTTCCAGAGCCTCAAATAGAGCTCTCTTATGCCTGTCTGTGAGCCACTGGAAAAAGATTTTCATTTTGTAAGCAAATTGCTAGAGAAATTAAGATCCATGGAAGCAATAAACTAAGTAAAATCACCGTGGATTTAGACAATTGGTATAAATGGGTAGAATCAAGTAATTAAAGAATACAATATGGAAACACCATGCCTGTGTACTTCAAAATGCTGCCAGACAAGGAAAACGTAAGCTCAAACATCCAAATTAAAGGTAAGGTAAAGTTCACAAAGCATACATTGGACAATAAAACCTCTCTTTTTTCTCTTCCTTACTAGTTTAATTGATCAAAACTCAAACAGAAGCTGAAACTGGTGTAAAATGTTTGAAAATAAATACCCGAAAAGGAACAACCAATGTCATCAATCACATAGCTATAATGTCCAAGAATCCAATTCTGGTACAGAACTTGGAGGTGCAAAAATCCTTCCAACCAAGAGAAAAGGCACATTTCCTTTGGGGGTAAAAGTAACATAAAAAGCACAAGATAGTAAAACCAAATGTGCACAACGACGTAAATTACCTCAAAAGCTATAAAAGGATTAGGACTAGCAAAACAAGGAAAGGGTTAGGATTAGCAAAGCAAAGGTATATATACCCATAGAGGAAAACAACCCATCGTTTGGTAATCAGTATCTGATTAGTCAAGAATATTTTCCAGGCTCTAAAGTCTCTATTGACAACAACAACAGCATTAACATACCCAGTGAAATCCCACTTTACAAAGTGGGGTATGGAGAGGTTAGAGTGTAACCAGTCCTTACCCCTACTTTGGGAGATAGAGAGGCTTTCCACAATTCAAAGCAAAGTCTCTATTGACAAAAAGAGCATAAATTCACTTCTAATTTGGTGAGGCAAGACTCCCACAAACAAAAAGATTTTGTTTTGATGTAAAAACCTAAAAGTCAAACAGCAAATACAGCTGCAAATCATCAAGACCAAAACCAAGAAACAAGAAAGGGAATTTCTTCAAGCAACACTTATTGTAATGCTGGCTAGGTGAGAATTCACATTGAGAGATATTTGTACATTAAAATCTAAGATTAATCAAGAACTATAAAAGAAAGAACCCCACAAATAAACACCCTAAGAAAAATACAAATTGAAGAACAACAAGGTAAAAAAACTAGGCTTTTTAGGTGACATACAGTTCCAAGTTTGTGGATAATCTTCTCTAAAGCAATAGAAATGAGAATAATGACTGCACAAACACCAGCAACAGCCCAAGTAGGTGTTTGATCAAGCTGTCTTGATGTACCTTCTTCACCCCCACCACCAGCCATTGCCACCCCCCCCTCCACAAAATCTTCACCAAAGATGCAAAGAAAAAAGCTCCTAAAATTTTATGGGTAATCTAACAATCTTGTCAAAAAAACTTGGGTTTGAACTCTTTTAGGATGTTGCATGCATTTATTTGCAGTACTACTCTATAAAAAGAAAACTGATAAGTATTCCAGTTTCTAGAGAGGTATGCAAATGAAGTGACTAATGAATGAATAACCTTCCTTAATTAAGATGACAAGTACTTATTTTACAGTAGTTATAAACACACACTATTGAGGTGTTGGGGGCCATAGACGAAGTAAACGGTTAAAGATTAAAGTTGCAGTATATTTTGTAACGCTAAATGGGAATTAGGGGAGGGGGGAAGGGGCAATGGGTTTTGGGTTTTAGGGAGTTTTCTTGGGGTTCAAAATTTACTTCTCATACACTCATAGTTAACTAATTTATTGAAGTTAATATATATTAAATAATAAAATTTTATGTGTAGTAACATGTTTTATATTTATTTATTTTGTTTAAATACTACTCTCTCCGTCTCATATTATTTATCCACTTTCTGGTCTACACATCCCTTAAGAAATCATAAATAAAAGTGTATTTTTATTACATTATCATTATCTCTCTCCAATAAATTGCACTCCAATCAATATTGACTACTTTAAAAAATAACTAATGTTAAGAACATAATAGAAATTTTTTATTTAATTCTATCTTGACTTTTAAATTAACAAATATTTTAGAATATATATTTTTATTAACGTGAACAACTAATATAGGACGAGGGAGTATGTGCCAACAAATTTTAACCTATAAGTCATAAGAGGTGACTTATCCGAAAGAATTTAAGTTATAAAGTTACAAAATGAAAAAATATTTACACTATGTGTAATTTTAGTTTTGATTAAAAAGTGATATATGGTGAACAGTGAATCTGATAGAGGGGTGAATCTATATATAATATAAAGTTATGCATAAATAAGGTGATATGGCATTTCTTTATGTCCTTCATTATTATTTATCTTTTTCTCAATTTTATTATTTTTTTCTCTTTCATTCTCTATTTTACTAAATAAATTAAAATATTAAAGGTTCATCCTCACATATAATAAAGACTCACTCACCATTTAATAGCATTATTTATCATTCCTTCTCTTATTATTATTGTAATTACACACCTTATTGAAGAAGGCTAAAAGCTTGAGCAAAAAAAAAAATTAATCACCCACAATTAACTGTTATAAAATTTTATGAAAAAGGCCTGAAAGTTTCCAGCAGTGATTACTATTTATTTATTGGTATAATAGAAGATTGAGTCATTTGGAGGACTACTGGGTTCTTATTTACATTGGTGATTGGTGTTTCATAGTTACATGTTGGTGAAAGAAATAATCTCTTTATTATTTTCATTAATGAATGAGTATATATACAATTTATAATTTTCATAATACGGAAAATCATATTTCTATTCTACTTTCAAAATTCTATTCTATTTATACAATAATTCTACAATTATGGTAAGTGTACAATGTTAATTATATACAACTATCAAAACTAGCTCAAAACTATGATATACTAGGCAGATATATCACGGACGAATATTGTCCAAATTGCTTTGTGTTTCTGTGATATACACGGTATACACAAGGCATTGTATATGCCGTGTATATCACGGTATACTTTCACATCCCCGCAGACATAGCGGGCGGTTGTCGTACGCTAAGACTATCTCTAAAATCTTCAAACATAACCGAGGGAAGACCCTTAGTAAAGATGTCAGCAATTTGGTACCTAGAACATGTAAGACGCGTACTTGTCCACGAGCTACCTTTTCTCGAACGAAGTGGATATCCATCTCGATATGTTTAGTGCATTGATGTTGAACAGGATTACCAGAAAGATAGACGATACTAATATTATCACAATAAACCAAGGTAGCTTTCTGAATGGGACAATGAAGCTCTAGAAGAAGATTACGTAACCAACATGATTCAGATACCACATTGGCTACCCCTCGATACTCGGCCTCTGCACTGTATCGTGATAATGTAGACTGGCGCTTTGCAGACCAAGAGACCAAGTTATCACCAAGAAATATGCAATAACCGGACGTGGAGCGTCTGGTATCTAGACAGTCACCCCAATCAACATCTGTATACGAGACAAGTGTAGACGTCGATGATGGATATAAATGTAAGCCATAGTCAAGTCTTTCCTGGATATATCGAATAATGTGTTTGAGTGCATTCATGTGCTCAACCCTGGGATCATGCATAAAAAACACATATGATGTACGACATACGTAATATCTAGTCTCGTGAAAGTAAGATACTGAAGTTCTCCAGCAGACTCTGATAGTGGGTGGGATCCTCGTAAGGTAAGACAGCCGAAGCACCCAGCTTGGGCTTAGTATCAACTGGAGTGGAAGTAAACTTACACGAGGACATACCATCTCGCTCAATGATCTCAGCGGCATACTTCCGTTGTGATAAGAATAACTCATCTGCATGACGAGTGACAGCAATCCCCATGAAGTAACTCAAGAGCCCCAAGTCTTTCATAGCAAACTCATAACTGAACAGTGTCATGATCGACTTGTGCAACGCATCAGAAGAGGTAGTCAAGATAATATCATCCACATATAACAGAATATAAGCCATGGAGTACCACGACAATATATGAACAATGAATTATCATACCTACTGTGAGAAAACCCAATAGACGAAACATAGTCTGCAAATCTCTTATACCAAGTCTGTGGGGCCTACTTAAGCTCATACAAGGACTTCTTCAATAAACAGACATGATGAGGATATTTGGGGTCTCGAAAACCCAACGGCTGATGCATGTAAACGGTCTCTTTAAGATCACCATGTAAGAAAGCATTCTTCACATCCAACTGATGAATGGGCCATGCTTTTGAAAGAGACAGACTGAGAACGGTGCGAATGATAGCCGGTTTGACCACCAGACTAAATGTCTCACCACAATCCACGTCAACCTGTTGAGTTTTACCATCACCTAGAAGACGAGTCTTATGTCGTGCAAAAGAACCATCAGAATTATCTTTATGAGTAAAAATCCACATAGGCCGAATAATATTAACACCAGAAGGACGAGGAACCAAGTCCCACGTCTTATTTTCAATAAGAACATCATATTCGTCGTTCATAGCCAATTTTCAATTCGGGTCATTTAAGGCAGACACTGGTTACGGGGTAGGGTGATTTAAGAACATTAGAATTAAGATAAAAATGTCTTTTTGATTTAAAAATACCATGTTGACTACGAGTGACCGGTCTGTGACTCGGGGGAGAAGTAGGTGGATTTTGGAGAAAATTCAGATGGGTGACGGACTGGCCAGTAGGTAGTGGGCTTGCTGGCCCAACACGGGAAACTGACGCTGGGACAGAAGTAGGGACAGTGGGTTGGATCACTAGAACAATACCGAGATCGGTACTGGGCTGAGTGTCTGGCACACTGGGCATATGTGATAGAACAATAGGTCCAGCGGGCAGTGGGCCCGCTGGCGGATTGTGGGTGCGGGACAAGTCCGATAAATGGTGGATAATATACGGGGAGATCTCGTCATCTAAAAAATTATACGAACTAGGCCCGGGACTACTTAATTTAGCAAACGGAAATATGATTTCATCAAAATAACATGGCGACTAATTATGATTTGATTAGAGGATAAATCAAAATATTTGTAACCACGATGATTGGATGGATAATCCAAAAAAACACACAAGCGGTAGAACAAGCTTGAAGTTTGTATGACCGTAACCACGAATTGAAATTGAGTTGTCATTACCAATAATTATGCCATGATTTTTGCTCAAATTGTAATAAGATAAGAGAGTACTTTGGTCGGAAGTCATGTGAGAAGTAGCGCCGTGTCCATGTACCAATTCGCGTATGGAGGATTTAATCCAGTGTATGCATGGCGGCCTTAATATCTGTCGAAGTCAGGATCGGATTAGGGTTGTTTCATGGTAAGCCTGCGGGGGACGAGGCCCAAGCAGGCCTCCTTGCTGTCCAGGCCCAGCAGTGTTCCAAAACCCATTGTTCTGTGAAAAATTGGGCCTGAAGGGCTTCTGAGAGGCCCACTGCCCGAGGTACGCTGAAGCTGGAAAATAGGGGTTATTGGGCCACTACCCACTGGCCCATCCCCACTGCCAGGGGGTCCATGACATGGACCAGTTGGGTTGCGACCACTACCACCGTGTCGAGGCCCGCCGCCACTGTTTTGGCCTCCCCCACCACTGTCGGTACTACCACGATTGCCATCGTGATTTTTGTCATTATTTTTTTTATTCTTCTTGCCTCCACCGTGAGTACGGTTTTTGCCCGAATTAGCAATAAAACCTTGAGAATTATCGGATGATGTCATCATCACCACGGGACTAGCGCCGATAGCTGCCTTTTTTGCTAAGCCGGCTTCTTCTAACGTGAGCATTGAACGGGCTTGATAAAAAATGGAAGTGGATTACTTTGACGGAGGAGAGTCCCAACGCCATTATAGGCCTCAGATAGGCCTGCAACCATTTGTAGAACAAGATAATTATTGGTAACAGGAGCTCCAACGTTATGGAGTTGGTCCGCTAATTCCTTGAGCCGTTTACAATAAGCTGAAACATTCGAGAAATCTTCCATGCTGATTTGGGAAAGTTACTTCTCAAGGGTGACATTACGAGAATGTTGGTTATCCTGGAATATATCACGCAATCTATTCCAGGTAGACATAGCCGTATTGTCTGGTTCAATGATAGTCTGTAAGAGGTCGGTAGAAATAATGGAGTAAATCCACTGAATGACGGTAGCATCAAGAGTAATCCATAACTGAGGATGCGGGAGGAGGGATAGCGGGAGGAATGATGTGATGGATGACTTGATGTGAGATTGCGTGAATTTTAAACAACTCTGCCCACGTTGATTGAACGTTTTCCATCTCAAGAACAATAGGGATGTTGTTCTTGATGTTAGAAACAGTAAGGATGTAATGAAATAGGTTCTTTGACGTCGACATAACGAAAGACCAAATGGATTAGGAAGAAAATTTGGGAGGAGAGGAGGTAAATTGGCACGGAATCCGAGAAGGGGCACGGATTCCAAGTCAGTCTCGGCCGAGAAGGGTGGTCGGAAAACCGAGAAGAAATTTAGGAGAGGAGCGGAAGTAATTTAGTCCTAGACTTCTGATAGCATGAAAGAAATAATCCCTTGATTATTTTCATTAATGAATTAGTATATATACAATTTACAATTTTCATAATATAAAAAATCATATTCCTATTCTACTTCCAAAACCATATTCTATTTGTACAATAATTCTATAATTATGATAGTGTACAATGCTAATTATATACAAAAACCTATTACCAAAACTAGCTCAAAACCATGATATACTACGGATGAATATTGTCCAAATTGCTTTGTGTTTCCGTGATATACACGGTATACACAAGGCATTGTATATGCCGTGTATACCGTGTATACTTTCCGTTAGCATCTTTTCTTCTAATCTAAAAGCGACATACTCCTGCTGTTTTTGTTTTTAAAGTATTATTATTCCACTATCTTTTTTCTTTAGGTGTATAATCAAGGTGTGGATTGTGGAAAACATAATATGATCACAAGATAGTTGACATGTTAATAAGAAATTTTTCTCCATAGCTCATACCACATTTTATGTATGATTGAGTATAATTTTCGTCAGTTTTTTCATATTTCTTCAATCGTCATTCGTCATTCGTCATTTTCTCTTCCCATCTTTATTTATAAGAAATAACAATTGTTACCTCTGATTGTAAAAACTTGACTTATTTATTTGGGGTAAGCTAATGGATCTTTGCTTTCGTGTCTTGATTGCAGAAGATCCACGAGAGCTTTAGCAATAATTTGGTATGAAGAGCGTTACCCCATCAAATATAAGATTGTTCCCAAAAATCTTAGAAACTGAAAAATGTATAGATCCTACATTTTTCTCTTTTTGAGATTTAAATTATGTAAATTTTGATTAGTATTTTTATTTAAACGTATTTTTTATTATCTTGATATGAGAATAATTTCAACTTATAATATTTTTCATATAGTTTTTGAATATCTAGATTCTAATTTTATAATATTGAGTTGATTTAATTCCAACATAGCTTTGCAAAATTAGCTAATTATTGACTCTCTATAAGCCAAAATTGTCACATAAATTGAGACGGGAGAAACATATTTTTTCCCTTTTAACTCAAGGTGTTAAATTATAACATGTACTAGAATTTTCATATAAAGGATATAAGTGTTTGATATATATATATATGTAGCTGAATCATATTCTCTTCGTCCCAATTTGTTTGAAGGTTGACTAGTTTGGTGATCAAACAACTCTTTCTTTGATTACGATTTTTTCAAACTCTTTTCATATATTATGAATTATTAATTATGCAGAATTATAGTACTTTTTATATAGTTTTCAAATATGTAAATTTTATTATAATTACTAGAATAGTGTATATTTAAAATTAAATCAAAGAAAAAGTTGTTTGACCTCCAAACTGGTCAACCTTCCATCAAACAAACTGAGACAGAGGAAGTATTACATAAGTGTTTTTAGTTATTTGCCCGATTAAATAATTGGTTTTAGTTTTATTTTTCCTTATTTTTTGCATTTTTTTACTCACTATGTACATATTTTTTTTAAAAAATTAAAAACCCAAAGTTATTATTAAATGAGAAACAATCATCGGAGAGTACAAAAGTCACTAATCACTATCAAAAGCCACAAGTACTGTTACATTTCCGCATTTTATTTCTTAATTTGAGATCCGTCTTCTTCTAAATGTCACTCATCCTCAAATCTTTTCACTCATTTGTAATTCAGGAGAAGCACAATTTTTTTGTTGTTAATATCGAGCTTCTGTCACTTGACGAGTCTCTATTTATTTAGTTAGAAGATAATGTGTATGTTGTATCTTTGACAAACACCAAATTTCCGATACTTCCATTTCTATTTCTATCGAGGACGAAAAATATTCAACAAGAT